>CM044442.1:124854055-124992206 GCA_024363595.1 Xenopus borealis
TGCTTGGCAGTAGATGTTCCGTTTTGGACGAAATGGCTGGCAGTGAAAGGGTTAAACAGAGCTGGATGGAACTGATACTGATTAATATGTTATATTCTAATCTTTAGTTAGCAAAGAATAAAAAAAGTTATAGGCCCCATTTTGTATTTTCTTATCAAATCCCATCTTTTAGTCTATGTAGACAGTAACCTGCCTAACTGCTAGATGATCCAGAGGAAGGGAAAAAAATCATTCCTGACAGCTTGTATTATGTACTGTATTCCATCACTTGCTAAAAAGTCATCCAACGCTTTCTTAAAGATATTTAATGTATCAGCCTGTACAACTGATTCAGGGAGAGAATTCCACATCTTCACGGCTCTCACTGTAAAAAAAAACCCTTCCGAATATTTAGACAGAAACTCCTTTCTTCTAATCGGAATGGGTACCCACATGTCAACTGGAAAAAGACCTAGCTGATAAAATCTTAGTTTAATGTATGTCAATCTGGCAAAGACTTTTCTTTTAGTTGTACTAAGATGTTTCAAGGAAAAGGAATTCTCTGATTCTGATAATATTGTGTTCTTACTGTAAATCCTCTATTTCTTAATAGTGGTTGGCTAAGGCTCTTCATAAGATTTTATTTTAACTATGAACAAAATTGTAATTTTGCATTCAGCTAACTATACTGTACCACACCATCATTCTCAGCTCAGAATTTAGAAGATAATGTAGCTGCATGAATCCATTAGGGAGCAGGGTGGCACCACACTGTGGGTAGTAAAGTCGACTGACCCCTTCTCATGCATGTCATATGTTCAATATGGTACCTGTATTAAATGTATGTTTGCAAATGCAAGGAGTCTGGCTGGAAAAATGGTAGAGCTGATAGTGTTGGTGCTGGAGGGAAAATATGATGTGATTGGTGTGACCGAAACATGGCTGAATCGCATGACTGGGCAGTTAATATCAGCAGCTATATTTTGTTTCGGAGGGACAGAGGCAATGGAAAAGGAGGAGGGGTATGTCTGTTTGTTAGGCAGGATTTAAAAGCTTCTATAAAGGAGGATGTTATAGAACATTCATAGAACATTCATAGAACATTCAAAAATATAACAGTTGATGTAAAAATAACAAGCTTTGCCTTATAAATGTTTAACCAAAAATGTGCAGTTGATGAGATATTTACCTCAGATGGATTCCTTTACAGATGGGGTCCCTTCAAAAACACTACAGTGACTGCTGTACTTCCTTGTTTTATATCATACACACTCCTGGCAGAAGAAGGAAGTGCACAAATGCATCAGTTTCTGAAGCTTAAAGGGCACCTATTGGGGCGAAATTATACCCCCAACCAAAAGTGCGGGCTGATAGAGCCCGCATTCCGGTTGGGGGTTTCACTATTTTTTTTAAAAAAATATGCCCCTCGCAAGCGCTAGCAGCCTCGCTCCGGGAGGGAGCTCCCGGAGCGAGCAGCCGTCTACCCACAGGCGCGCGTCTTAATGACGTCACACGCATGCGCAGAATTAAAAGCAGCCAGAATTGTGACCGCTTTTTAATTCTGCGCAAGCGTGCCTATGGGTAGACGGTTGCTCGCTCCGGGAGCTCCCTACCGGAGCGAGGCCGCTAGCGCCTGCGAGGGGCATATTTTTTTTTTAAAAATAGTGAAACCCCCAACCGGAATGCGGGCTCTATCAGCCCGCACTTTTGGTTGGGGGTATAATTTTGCCCCAATAGGTGCCCTTTAACTCTGATTGGATTTGGTGTGGCAGCATGTATGTACACAGATGTGTGTTATGTGAAGGGGCTGACTTGAAGGTGGTGAACTGTAAGTTCTTTGTGTGTTTTGGGAGGCTGACATGTAATTTTCACAGAGGGGACGAGGAGGGTGTGGCTGCACAGACTTGTGTGGGGTTGAATGAGGGAGGAGGGCTTCATTGAGTGTCTGTGTGTGAGGGAATGTAAAGTCAGCACTGGGTGGAAGGAGGTCTGTCACTTGTGGGGGGACAAGTCTGTGTGTGGTGGGTGGATGTCTTATAATGGGGTTTGTGAGGAGAAAACTGACATTTCTGTACTTGGGGAGTGCTGGAGAATAGCCTTGTGTGGAGGGAGCGCTCAGTCACTTTCAGGCAGGGCTCAGCTGACATTTTTCATTGTTTGGAGGTAAGTTGCAAGTGACTGCCATTTTCTAGAAGGAATAAGTCTTGAGAGGGTGTGTTCATCTTGGTTCTGGAGTGTGGCTTTCAAATGATACTTCAAATGGTAAAAGTTCTGCACAACAAGCTGTACAAATAAATGAGCAATACTACATCACCTTAGCAGAGTCTTCTTATTTTGTCTGTATTCTAAACTGAAATGTCCCTTTCCAAACACACACAACTCTGCCTGTGTCACGTACATTACATTTTAGCAGTATTTTCTGAAGTAACAGGATTTATTTTACACACCTAAGGGTTGGACTGGGGGGCCAGGGCCCACAGGGACTGCGGTCCAGAGCCCCCCTCTGCCACTTTCCCCAAATCAACCAATGCAGTGTCCCATAGTGCAGCACCCATGCTGGTATGCATATGCAAGGACGGTGCCAGCCCGCATGCGCAGAGCTTTTTTTTTTTAACTAGGTTCTGGTCTGGCGGGCCAAAAGCAGAAGAATTCCCAGACTATTGGCACACATGGAGATTTGTTGTGGTACAGGTATGGGACCTTTTATCCAGATAGTATCAGGACCCATGGTTTTCCAGATAGTGGATCTTTCCAGAATTTGGATCTTTATACCTTAAGTATTCTGGAAAATTGAGTAAACATTAAATAAACCCAAGTACATGCTACTGTTTTATTAGTACAGGTGTGGGACCTATTACCCAGAATGCTTGGGACCTGGGGGTTTCCGGATACATCCACATGCATCTGATCCACTTGCTGTTTTGATTACCCTCTGATAGGATAAAATGCGCACACGTAATTTACCCATTACATACAATGGCAGCGTGAATATGGGATGACTATTTTGACCCCTAATTAGGCAGTTTTATCCCTGTATTGTTCCTTATGTGTTTTAGCATAGCATTGAGCTGTGGTACTTTGATATATGCACTATTTTCATTTGGGGTCCATACATAACCACATACCTTTGTATATCTATGCATATTGGGCATCACACTGTAGACTCCTGGTGTTCAGAACATTTTGCAAAAACTGCTTACTTTGGTTTGCTTAGATTGTCCTGACAATGTATATACTTTTCCTGAGTTTCCCCCAGGAAAGGCCCCTAAATTGAAAGAGCAAAAAATGTTCAAAAACTGTCTGGCAATAAAAGTACCAAATTAACTGTCAGTGAAAGGGTTACCCCTTTAAAGGAAAGTTTTAAAGGGGTGGTTCACTTTTAAGCTGACTTTTAGTATGTTTATAAAATGGCTAATTCTAAGCAACTTTTCAATTGGTCTGCATTTTTTTAATAGTATTTTACTTCTATGGCTTCTTCTTCTGACTCTTTCCATCTAAATAAAACAGATGCTGTGTAAGGCTACACAATTATTGTTATTGCCACCATATTACTCATCTTTCTATTTAAGCGCTCTTCTATTCATATTCAAGTCTCTTATTAAAATCAATGCATGGTTGCTAGGGTAATTTGGACCCTAGCAACCAAATGGCTGAAATTGCAAAGTTGGAAAAAATACTGGCCTTCCTGTGTTTATATTTCTGCCCTTTTTATAACTGGCAAAATGCATAATTTTACTGGCTGGTGGGTAAAATAGCAGTCAGGTGAAAGCCCTATGTGCATGGCTGTGTGGTTGTTTGTCACAAGGCTGGGATGTTTATGTTTGGGGACAAGGGGCCAAATATATAGAATGATGTGCTTAATGTATATTCTGATTTGCATAGTAAAAATGTGCTAGATTTGGGATATCCTGTGGAAGGGCTATTTAAACTTAATTGGAATGGGAGAGTGTGTCTCTCGGCAGGACACAGCAGGTAGGAGACCTGGCTGTGTTAGGAACTCCCAGAGGAGCTGGGGGTGCCGCCTGCTACTGCAAGAAGCAGAGGGAGCCCGTGGCTGTGTGTAAGATCCAGATTTTGTTGTCTGTGTAGGACATGAGGAATAGCAAGGAGGCTGAGAAATTCCTTCAAAGACTGTGAGTACAAGGGGCCCAGTATAGTAAGGGAACACTTAGAAGTGAAGGTAGTGCCCAGTGGGCAAGGATTTATTTTTATGGTTTGTTTTATAAATGCTGAAATGGTCTGTTTGAATGACTTACTGGGAAAATAAACCAATGTTTCTTTGAAGAGCCTATGTGTCCCTGTCTTTATGCTCCTTTGCCTATGCTGCCTCCCCTACCATTTGCTAATTTCCCCCAAATTACATGTTCAAGGTTGTCGCAATATATTAATAGTAAAATTGAAACAGGAAGGGGTAGGACCTTTATTATCAGAGGGGGGGTCAGCTGGTTAATGCGAACAAGCAAAAAGCTCAGATTCTGAATGCAGAGTCTGTCTACACAAAGGAGGAACCAGCTAATGAAGGTTTCCTTATTAATAGTCCCAACTATAATAATACATGCACTTATGCATGGGTCACACATGCTGAAATTCAAAAGAGACTAGAACATGTTAAGATAAACAAAGGTCCAGGGCCAGATGGGATTCATCCCAGGGTAATTAATGAGCTTAGCTCTGTGATTGCCAAACCGCTCTACTTAATTTTTCAGGTTTCATTGAGGTCTGGCATGGTGCCGAGAGACTGGTGAATTGCTAATGTGGTGCTGCCAGTGTCGAACTGGCCCACCGGAACACCAGAAAAACTCCCGGTGGGCCAAGGTGTCAGTGGGCCCTCATGCTGCTCATATTTCATGGCCATTCTCTATTTCTATGAGAGGCTAAATAGATAGAATAATTGATTATAGTTTGTAAAGTAAACAAACTAGGAGAATAGAGGTTGATTGAGGAGATGAAGAATATTAGTACTGAGAGTGGGCCCCTGGTCTAAGGTTTTATGTTGGGCCCCGGTCTAAGGTTTTTGGGTGGGCCCCTGGTGTCCCAGTCCGACACTGGGTGCTGCTATTCAAAAAGGAATCCCATTCTCTGCCTCAAAACTATAGGCCAGTCAGTCTGTGGTAGGAAAGATTTTCAAAGGATTAATAAAGGATATGATACTGGACTTCATAGCAAATAACAATACTATGAGTCTGTGCCAGCATGGTTTTATACATAATTAGTGAAGGGCGAATCTCCCGAGATTCGCTTCGCCGAAAAATTCACGAATTTCCAGCAAAATTCGCGAATTGGCGACTTTTTCTGGCAAATTTTTGCTGGGGTTTCGCAAATCGCGGGAATTCGCCGCGAATTCGCCCCTGGCGAATAAATTCGCCCATCACTATACATAATAGATCTTGCCAGACTAACTTAATTACATTTTATGAGAAGGTAAGCAGGGACCTCGATTCTGGGATGACTGTAGATGTGATTTACTTAAACTTCACTAAAGCATTTGATACAGTGCCACACAGAAGGTTACTGGTTAAATTAAGGAATGTTGGCCTGGAACAAAGTATTTGTAAGTAGTGATGGGCGAATAAATTCACCCTAGGCAAATTCGCGGCAAATTTCAGACATTCGTCGAAACACTCACGAAAATTTGCAGCGTGTTTTGTTTAGTTGTGCATCTCGTTTCGTCTCGTGTCAAGTTCGTCGCGCGCCGTGTTCGTCGCTTCACTTCAAAACAGTGAAAACTATTTTTAAAATATGCATTTTTAATGTTTCACTATTTTAAATAATAATCACAGATGTTTTTAAGAAGCTGGCAAAATGGGAGGCCTTTTTTTTTCTTTTGAAAAGATAAGAGTCCACTAACAATGCAGGGTATGTGTGAAACACGCATGTAAATTGCTCTTCTCATTGACTCCAATGCTATTCAGCACATTCACACACAAAGCAAAAGATGCCATTTTTTACAATTTTTTTTCACATTTCCATACCTCCCAACATTTTGGAAGCAAAAAGAGGCAAAAAGAGGGACAGAAATTTTTTTTCCATACGTGGCGCTGCAACATTTTGACCACACCCATTTTTGTGGCCACACCCACTAATTAACATGTTCGTTTTACCAAATTTGGCAGGTTATGAAAGTTTGAAAATATTTCTCCTTATCTAAACTGTTACAAATACAATCAATTACTTATTTTATTAAATCAAAATTGTTAAAAAGCATCTTTTTTGCACCTGTTAGCTGTTCTTCTAGGCTCTCTGCCAAAAGCCAATTAAGTTAGAAACTTCTTTCTTTTTCTGGCTATTCCATGCAGAGAAAAGAGGGACTTATTTTATTATATCAAAATTGTTAAAAAGCATATTTTTTGCACCTGTTAGCTGTTCTTCTAGGCTCTCTGCCAAAAGCCAATTAATTTAGAAACTTCTCTCTTTTTCTGGCTATTCCGTGCAGAGAAAAGAGGGACTTTCCAATATAAAGGAAATGAGGGACTGCAGGTTCCGCTGTCAAAAGAGTGAATGTCCCTCCAAAAAAGGGACCGTTGGGGGTATGCATTTCACCTGGCAGTTTTATTACATTGCACTGTGCGTCACAACTATTCTGACATCAAAATATGCGCGCGCCAACTTGGGCGCGCAACAAAACATCAGCGCGACTCATTTCGCAAATTTTTTCGCTGTTTCGCTGAAAATTCGCAAATTTTTCGGTGAAACGCCATAGATTTGCCCATCACTATTTGTAAGTGGATAGAGAACTGGCAAAAAGATAGACTACAGAGAGTGGTGCTAAATGGAACATTTTCTAATTGGACCAGTGTTGTTAGTGGTGTACCGCAAGGCTCTGTACTGGGTCCCTTGCTTTTCAATGTGGTTATTAATGACCTGGATGTGGGCATTGAAGGTACAGTTTCTATTTTTTTTTTTTTTTCTATTATGATTACACTTTACAAATACATTAGAGGACATTATAGACAAATATCAGGGGACCTTTTTACCCATAAAGAGGATCACCACACTAGAGGCCACCCCTTCAGACTAGAAGAAAAGGACTTTCATTTAAAGCAACGTAGGTGGTTCTTCACAGTGAGGACAGTGAGGTTGTGGAATGCACTGCCGGGCAATGGCTCATTCTGTTGATGCTTTCAAAAGGGGCTTGGATGATTTTTTGGACAGAAATAATATCAAAGGCTATTTTGATAATAAACTCTACATTTAGTATAGCTACTAGACATTAGGCCCGTTAAATTAACGGGCGCTAGAACATATGCAGTCAAACATTTATAAAAACAGACTTGTTCCAGTCCAAAAAAAAGTGGACAACCATGGTGGACACCTAGACTGCTTCTCAGTAGTTTTAAAAATACTACTGCTTCCTAAAGAGTTAGGGCAATGTTTGTTTATAGTATAGATCACACCAGTGTTTTTTTTTTTCACAAATGTCCTACAGAATTTCAGAGGCGACTCTGCCTCAATGTTACTTTTAGAAAAAGAGCCGCCTGACTTGTCAGCTCAGCATCCCTGTTGCCGTAGCAACGTCGGGACATGCGCTGAGTGAGCGGGTCTTACTTCTAACAATGCGAGATTAAAGATAGGAACAGTTGGCACTGCCCCCGCCTCTTGATCATTCGCGCTTCACGTGCGCATGCCCATTTTCCGCCAATCATATTTTTTCCTTGGCATCCTGTAGGCGGAGTTGAGTGAGTCAGAGAGCGGGAGGTACTTTCACAGCTATGGGAGGCCAGACAGTAGCTGCTCCTCTGTCACCGCCGGCCAGCAACGCTCTATCCCTCTGCCATTGGGCAGCACAACAAAGAGGGGCGGGGCAGCGCACTGGGATTGGCTGTGGCTCTCCCATGAGGGCGGGGCTTTTAGGCAATAAATAAAGAGGCAAGACGCTCTGTGAGGAGCTGGTGCAAGTCTCTCTCTACCCCGACCCCCCATTTACCTTTACTGACTGCGCTGCGGACTCCCCGGGTCACACATCCCACAGCTCGAGCTGCTCCTCTGTCACATGGTGCTTGGGCATGTGTACAGCTGGCAGTGTAGCGGTGAGCAGAGGAGCGGCACACCGTTATGTAGCGCCGGTCTTTCCATAGATTGAAGGCAGCAGATTATAAACCACTAACGGAAGTCTCTGCGCTCCAAGTGGGACATTCACTAAGATCCGAAAAATCGCTAGCGCAGGCTTTGTGAGCGTTCGCCGCACTTCGCCAGGCGAATTTTCGCCTGTGCTACGCAAATTCACTAAAGTGCAAATTTACGCTCTGGTCGGCGAACGGTAACGTATTTACGCTAGTGTTACTTCGCTAGTCATAGCGCAATTTCACTAGGGAAGCCTAATTTGCATAGGGCGCGAATCCTATATAATAAAGTTTAAGTGTCTCTGCGTCCAGTCCCTGTGTCCGTGGGATTGCGCTACTGCGCATGTGCCCCACGGACAGGCAACACGAAGCATCTAACGCTAGCGCAAATTCGCCAGCGTGACGTCAAATCGTAATCGCAAATTCACGAACACCAACTCTGGCGAATTTACGCTAGCGAAGTAGATAGACTTGTGCAACTTCGCACCCTTACGCCAGGCGAAGTTGCGCACTGGCGAAGGATCGTAATTACGCAAATTCACTAAGATCAACTTTTTTCTGTTCGTTAGCACTTACGCTAGAGCAATACAATAGATAGGAGGTTGAAAAGTCCCAAAAAATGCTGTGGCTTGTTTTACCATTGTGGGTGATAGTCTGAAAAACATTGGTTTTTTTTGGGGGGGTGTTACCCTCCTTCCCCCCTACATTTCCTGACATATGGCAACACTACTATATAGGGGGCACATGTAGGGCAATAGGACAACTTTATTTTTTTGATTAAAGGTGTCCTGGGAAAGTGTAGTGGCTGTAACATACACTTCTTTTTCAGACTATCACCCACAATGGTAAAACACGCCACAGCGTTTTTTGGGACTTAGAAACATTTTCAATTTTTTTTTCAACCTCCTATCTATTGTATTCTATCTACTTTGCTAGCGTAAATTCGCCAGAGTCGTCACGCTGGCGAATTTGCGCTAGCGTTAGACGCTTTGCGCTGGCTGTCCGTGGGGCACATGCGCAGTAGCGCAATTCCACGGACACAGGGACTGGACGCAGAGACACTTGAACTTTATTATATAGGATGGGCATATGGTTTGTATGAAAGAGTGTAGGTGTGTGTGTTTGTGTGTGTATGCTGGGTTTTAATTTGGAAGGGTGTTATTGTTCCTTTAAGCTGAGGACATTTCCACTACAGCTTCACAAATATCACAAGATTTTTCAGTAACAAGACAGGTCTAAAGCTACTTCTCATTTATTTTTTTAGTGGCACAGTGAATAAAAATAATAGCATTTCCCAGGGCTCTTTTCCCAAAAATTAAAAAACTATCCCCTAACCTAAATTGCTAGAAAGAACTTATCTTAGGAAATGTTCAATGGCTCCTTTGGTATAAAAACAGTATAATTATTCTACCACTTTAATCACCACTTTGTCATACCTTCAGCTGGTGGAATGGGTCAGAGTGACATGTGCCTTGGAGGCAAATACAACAGATGGTTACGTTGTGTAGAAACATGGATTGATATGTTATAGTCTTGGTTTCCCACATGAACACATCTGTAAACACTTTGAAGAACAGTGGAAACACAATTAGATAAAATTGTGCATTATTTCACTAAATTAGAGATTTAGAGCTTGCAATGCTCAAGCTACTGTTTATTTTTTAACCCACTTTGTAACACAAATAGCTAAAAGATGCTAGGGGATCCTTGGAGCTGTAGTTCAGCGACACATAGATGCTACAGGTTGAAATTTACTCATCACTCTCATGTGTGTCCCGGCATTTCTGTATTACCAGGGGGACCCCTCTTTTTCAACTTTTTTTTAAACCTTTACTGAGCTTCAACATTTTAGCCACTATCCTGGGAAATCAGTCATGGACATCCAGTACTGAAATGATATACTTTTTACAGTTTTACAAGATTATGTCATTAGCCCTATTACATTTACTTGTGTCACTTAAGATAAACTATTATTATATAAACTGATTATAAAGGAGAGGTGGGTTATAAATACTGTAGAGCAATGCACCAGATTAATTAAAGTCACTACATTCATACATGGTTTGACATTGATTTTATGACCCTGGCTTTTTTTGCAAGACTATGGACTCATGGGAGGCATTAAAACCTATACAAATAAATGTGGGCTTTCATGATTACTTAGGTCCCTGCTTCAAGCATGGTATACACAGAAACTAAATGATCATAACATTTATACACACTAGCACTGAGAAAATGTTATCAATCTTATGAGTATGTGTGAAAACCTTCCTATAGAGATATCCTATATATTGATCAAGGTCCCTCAGCTAGGGTTCTCTGTAGAGGTTAATGCAATTAACACCCAGTTGTGAGGGGACTGAAGTCCTGGGTCAAATGAAAGTCTTTTGTTCATGTCCACTGGATGCAGATTTTACAGCCTCCTAGCAGCATTAGCCATGTTCGAATCTAGCCATAAAACATCTGTCCCTGTTGAGGCAATACTGTAGGGTCTTGAATTTCTTCATTAATTTATGTTCCCATTCTTTTTGCTCCTTTTGTGTTTTAAAATTGCCCATTAGTACACTGACTTGAAGATCATCAATACTGTGGTTATTACTGCAGAAATGTACTGCTACTGGGAGATCCATTTTTCCCACAATTGATGTTGGATCTATGGGGGTGTATACACTGTCACAGTGTCTGTTTAGCTTCATCAACATATAGTCCTGTAGTTGGGCATTTCACACACAGAATAAGGTAGACTACATTGGATGACTTGAACCTTTTGCTATGTGTTCCTGCTGGTGATAGGTATGCAGCCTGTGGTGTGAATGAAGGTGCAGGTTTTACACCTTACTTGCAGGTAAGCTTTAGTGGCAATTTCTGCTAGGGCATTCATGGCGTTCCTACAGTTAGATTTAGTGGTTGTCTGCATGCAAGTAGGGGACGTTCTGGGAATATATTTCACAGCCCAATATCCATGTGTATCATGATTTGGAGTTCTTTCATGATTTTGCATAAGCCCTCTAGGTGGCTATTGTATGTGACCATGAGGGGGACATGTCATTATTTGTAGTTCATTTGTACTGGAGGAGTTTTTCTCTGGGTATGGCAATAGCTCTTTTGACTACAAAGCATGACTGGGTCCCCTACATGGTCACATACAAACATACAACAGGAGATACAAAGACTGAACAAGCAAGCAAGATATTGCTGAGCACTTCAAAAACAAAATTAACACTATCAGAAGGGACATTACACTACTCAACCCCCCTAGGCTTTCACCACCCTCTCTGCACACTCCCCAGTCTCTCCTGTGCCCCTTCACCACTGTCACTGATGAGGAAGTCTAAAAACTTTTGGCCTCTTCTGACCTTAACACCTGCCCGCTTGATCCTATTCCTTTAAAACTTCTCAGCAATACCAATCCTTAACTCATCTATTTAATCTCCCGCTCTCAACTGGACTATTTCCTTCTCAACTAAAACATGCTCTTGTCACCATTCTGAAAAAAAACCCTCTCTTGATTCCTCCAATCTTGACAACCTCCACCCTTTGTCTCTGCAACCTTTCATCTCTAAACTACTTGAGCGCCTAGTCTAAAACCGACTAACCTCATTCCTCTCTGACAATAACCTACTGGACCCCCTACAATCTGGTTTTAAACCACAACACTCCACTGAAACTGCCCTGACCCGGCTAGCTAATGACCTTTTAACAGCTAAAGCCAACAAAAATGTCTCACTACTAATACTGCTTGATCTCTCAGCTGCATTTGACACTGTAGATCACCCTCTTCTCCAGTCACTCCATTTGCTTGAACTTCGTGACACAGCCCTGTCCTTACCTCACCAATCGTTCTTTCAGTGGCTCTTACAACGGAATAGCATTTTCTCCCCTATCTCTTTATGTTGGGGTTCCTCAAGGCTCTGTCCTGGGACCCTTATTATTTTCCCTATATACTTCCTCCCTCAGCAAATTAATCAGCTTGTATGGTTTCCACAAACACCTGACGATACTCAGATCTATCTCTCCTCTCCTGATCTCAACCCAGAACTCCTAACTCGTGTTTCCTCCTGCCTGTCTGCTATCTGTACTTGGATTTCACAACGCTTCCTTAAATTAAACCTCTCCAAAACAAAAAAATGGTTCTCTAACACCAGTAACATCCTGGAAGTATCCATCATAGGTAACAATTCCACTATCACCCCATCTCCCCAGGCCCAGTGCCTTGGGGTTATCATAGATTATCATAGATTCTGCCCATTCATTCGCTCCTCACATCCAGTCACTAATGAACACTGCTGCTTGGCTTATACACCTCAGCAACCTCATCCTCCTCCTCTGCCATTCTGCCAATACCTGCACTGGCTTCCACTGCCCTTCAGAATTAAATTCAAATTAATGACCCTGACATTCAAAACACTTGCCCCTCCTACATCTCTGAACTCATCTCTATATACTCACCCAACCACTTACTACGCTCTTCTACTGACCTCAATTCAACCCTTCTCTCATTACCTCCTCATATGCTCACATTCAAGACTTTGCAAGGGCTGCACCCCTCCTCTTCAATTCTCTCCCAACCTTTCTGCTTTCAAGAAATCTCTTAAAAAGCACTTATTTAGAGAAGACTAACCTTACTCTTAACTTCCAAATGCAATACCACATACAGTATCCCATCTCTCACCCACTTAACTCTTATCTTGCCCACTCCCACACCTTGTGTCTCATTCCTTTCCCTTTAGATTGTAAGCTCTTTCTGCACAGGGCCTTCATCACATTTTGTACTGGTACTGATTGTGATGTATGTAACTCCATATGTTCTATGTATGTAATTCATGTGATTTAGTTGAATAATCGCATTTACTTTACAGCGCTACGAAATATGTTGGCACTATATAAATAAATGTTATTAATAATAATAATAATAATAATAAAAGCACCTAGGGAGTAATTCACACAATATGGGACATGAACTGCAACGTTAACACAAAAAGCTCCAGAAACTTCTCATCTCAAACACAATGAACAGCTGACTGGATCAGAAGCCAACAAAGGTAAACAAACCTGTGTGGTTAATCTCTCCACTTACACTGTGCAGTGAAGAATTCTTTTGAAAACTCAGACTGAAAGAATTCTTCCATGACGAAGAGGAAAGTTCCACACAAAACCCTACATCAAACCTCTGAAATGATCCCACAAAAATGTTTACATGGACTCCAAACCCGGGAAGAAACCAAACACTAGATAGATACATAGACTGCTTTTGTCACAGGGTCACAACAGAAATCTAGATACATGGCAGTAAAAGCACCCCAACCTCTCCTAGATAGATACATAGACTGCATTTGTCACAGGGTCACAACAGAAATCTAGATACATGGCAGCAAGAACGCCCCAACCTCTCTAAACAAGAACAATAAGCCATCTATTCACTAAAAGAATCATTCATCATCATGGATACAGTAGATTACATACTGTATTAGAGGTTCACAGACTGTTTCCTAACAATATGGAAGCTGCAGAAGGATCCTACTGATCTCTACAAGATTGAATTAAAGAACATAGTAAACAGCCTATCTTCAACAATTCCTGAGGATCCCAAAGTAGGCTGCTTTTACATGCTTCTCAAAATCCATAAAGAGGGTAACCCTGAAACCACTGGCCCACAACACACAACAGAACTCCTCAACAAACTTGCAGCCCTAATTCCTATACCCAATTGAACCAAAATGGACATTAATGCTCTCTATACCAACATCTCCCATTCTGATGGAATCCAGGCCTGCCATTTGTACTTAAAACAAAAGAGCTTCTTACATGTTGAACTAATGCTACAAATAATACACTTAATCCTGACACATAATGCCTTTTCATTTGGACAGGAGATCTACTTACAGTAAAACAAATGGGCTGTGCCATGGTTTGTCGCTTTGCTCCACAATATGCAAATCTATATATGGTCAGATTAGAGGAGGGATTTTTGTCATCATGTACATTAATGGTAATGGTTTATATCCAATACATTGACATCTTGTTAATCTGGATTGCAAGTGAAGGACCATAAAGCTCAAATTAAGCCACTCAAAAACAAAAAATTATTTATTGGACACCACTATTGAAATAAAAGATAGGAACCTTGTCACTTCGGTTTACAGAAAATCAGATGCACATAACTCAGGAATGACAGTTTCCACCCCATACATACAATGCACGCCATCATCTATTGTAAATGTTCCTTCTCTCAGTACCACATGCAGAAGTAATATTTTCTTTGCTCTTTTTATTTTCTTGTTCTACTTCTCCCTTAACTTATCCTAAACTAAATATCTAAACTTATGGTTATGATATGTACATGCTATATGTGTAAAAGGAAAATTATTGTAGCAATAATAATAATAACATATTGTACATATCCTAATAAAAATAACAACTACAATATGCTGTAAAATTAAAAGGAAATCGGTAAAATATACACACATACTGTAGATAGGTTTATTTGTATTTAAAAGTCTTTTAAAAGTCTGTCCTGTAATCTTTGGCTTTTCAGCAGGATTCAGATTCGGCCGAATCCTTGTGCCTGGACAAACCGAATCCGAATCCTTAAAATCATGTGACTTTTCATCACAAAAAGTAAAAAACTTTTTAGCCGCAAACTTATTTTTTTTCCTTCCTCTCATTAATTTGAATGTCATTTGTCTTCCTGTGTAATAAAGAAAACCATTGTAGTGTTCAGAGCTTATCTGATATCGTCTATGTAAATGGGTGCACTACAGCCCAAGTTGAATGTCCATCCTCATAGCTACACATGAGCTCATTTTATTAACCTTGTGTTTCTAAAGTACAGTAAACATAACATTTTGACCAGTGCATGTTAATGTACAGATGAAGCCACTTTGGATTGTGTGTTTGACACAGAATAAATAAACACAGATTTCCCATTTGTCCCATTTAACACAGAAAATTGTGTCACAGCATGACATCTAATTAAAGTGTTCAACATTGTGAACAATGGTGCTTTGGTATGCTAATGAAAAGGTTAAATGCATTAAATGAGTTAAGATAACTTTAGAGAACACAGTTTCTTCTGCATTTTGTTTTTCAAAAGTCCTTTTAAGGACTAAGGTTAGCACAAGTTTTTTTGGGTCATCAGTATACATTTTTACACAGTGTCAAAATGGTGACATTTCTCTCTGCAAATAATTAACCATGAAATTCAGGAGGGCAGGGTATGAAAACTTATTTTATGAAACTTATGCATATTTTTTTATTTGTATTAAGGCATCCTTTATATCAAAGATAATCACCCTTGAACAAGAGTAAATGTAGACAAAATAGAAGCCAACATAGGACCGCAAAATATAAAAATTATTCGACTCACAGATAGAAAACTTGCTGCTGATGTCTTTCCCTGGAAACAATTTAAATCCTCTAGATTTAAAATCTATGGACTTTTTCACTAGTTAGAAAAACAAACAAAAACATGTATAAGGTAAATGCAAATAAGCAGTTTTGACTCTAGTCAATATGAATCAACACCAGTAAAACAGACTTAGAAGCACAGTGTCCATGTCTAAAAGAAGAGACATTTATTAGGATATATAAGTAATTCTAAAACAACTGGACTGATTAATCATTGAAGATGTCTCACTACTCATCTCAGCAGCTTCTTCAGTTCAACTAACAATGTCCAATCACAATGGCACATTGTAACTATTCAAAGAGGTGACATCTGAAATTTACAGATTTTTTGATTCTGTGTAGTTACTGTGATAGGATTACCAATGTATCATGCAACTCCTAGAAACAGGTGTTCCTTGTGAGCATGAATGGATGTATGAAGTGTTCTGAAACCACAGTACAGATGTTAGAACCAATGAAGAAGCTGCTTGGATGAGTAGTGAAATATCTTCAATGATTACTCAACAAATCCAGTTTTTTTTTTTTTTTAGAATTACTTATATTAGATTTATGTGTGTAGTACAGTCATACTTGTTTTATTCATAGTAGGCTATCTTACAGTGTAAAAATAAACATCATTTATATGTACACTCTGAATGTGTTATGGCTTTTACAGATTTAAAGAGACTAAGAAAGGAGCACATACATTTTCCTTAAACTTGCAATATTTAACAACATATAAATTGTAAAATACACACAAAAACAAAAAATGAAATTGCTCTCCTGTTTTAAATTGCACATCTTTTAGATAATGCATTAAAAACCATTTAATAAATATGTTAAAATCATAATATGGAAACGTGAAAAGAATTAACATGTTGATGGAGTATTTAATATTTGTAAAGTTTAGAGCCAACAAAAATATTGCATATCTTAAAATCTAATGGCAGCATAACCTGTTTCATGATTGGTTAATAGAATGTAAATGTGAAATGTAGTCATTAGAGCTGTGTAAAAATCATACTAATCAAGATATTGTACAAGCAAAAGAACACTGTTAACTGGCTACTTACACAATAATAAAAAAAAAATTCCAATGGACACATACACTGAAGAAAACCCTATAAAGCATCAACTTAAAATGCAAGCAAACAAGTAAATGTAAAAGGTAATTAGAAATAACCTTCAAATAAAAGATATTCTCATAGGTTTTGAACTGCATAAATGTACAAAGTTATAAAGGAAATCACATGGAGGTTTACTATTTTTAAGTAAAAAAAATTTCTGGAACTCGATCAAACACAAAAAATAGCCCTCGAAAATTCGTCAAATAGCCCTCGAAAATTCGGCCCTTAGGAAATCTGCCCCTTAATCTCACTGTCAAATATTGCCTTGTAAAATCCATGTATTTACAATGCTTTGTAACTGAATTTAGCTAGTGTAATATTCTGGAGTAATTTCAAATAAAGCAAATGTAACTAATAATTCACCATTGTTGCTTTTCACACCACTTTACAATGCAATTTTTCCTCTACCTTGTATGGGTTACACTACTATATGTTTAAAGTGTTTAAAGTGTTCTCAAATAAAAATAAAAAGGTAGATTCTTTTTAGGATGTAGTTTTGAGGAGTAAATTGCACAGACTATATTGCAAGCAATTCATTCTACCATTTTAAATTGTATTCTTGAACCAATAAGTATTTTTTTAGTTGTAATATTGATGTCCAGGCAGCCATCTCAGGTCATTGTGCCTAATCCTGTGCTTTCAGAAAGAGCCAGCACTTTACATTGGAACTACTTTCAGATAAACTTTTGCTTCTCCTACTCAGTGTAATTGGAGGAGACATGAACTGACTGATTTAGATGCGATTCCCATATCTATTACTAGGTGGGGCATTCTTAGCAATGCAGGTGTCTAGGAGCTGTTCAGTGCAGCAGTAAAGAATGACTGAAGTTTATCAGAACACAAGTCAAAGGGCTAAAGGCACCTGGGAACTAAGAAAATGGAATTTAAAACCACCAATTTAAAGTCGGATTTGAATGTGAGATGTATTAAACCTCAACCATGTAAACAGTTCTAATATGATACTTTACCACATAAAAAAGTTCATGTAGAAGTCAATGGTCCATTGAACCATTTGAAGATTTTAATAGTCTTTTTTTTTTTTCAGAGGAAAACTCAATCCAAATTTGATTAAAATTTACCTGCTGTTCCTATTCGACCGAATGTTAGATGTTTGATTTTTTTCATAAATAACCACTCATTTGAGCTGTGAGTACATTTAAATTTATTAGAGTTAAAAAAAACTTCACATAACTTTGAAATTTGGTCTTCTGATATATAATCCCCTTGGCTTGATTATATAGCTGTTCATCCAAAGATAGCAGGCTGATTTAGTCTATATATTAGGTTTAAGCTGGAAAGAAACTCTATGGGATTGCACCTTTTCTTAGGGTAAAGATCAATGACCAGTGTGGTGCTCTGTCTCATTAAAGTGAATTAATATGTTTTAACAAAATACATTTCTTTCTTTACCACCAGTTTAACTTATATTATAATATATGCTATTTGGATGACTTGAAAGCCTACTGTATATCATCTATAACATTAGTATAAATAAAATAAATTACATGCATCTATTAGAATTAGCATTCACAAGGCTGAACAGGGAGCATTTCTGGCTCAGAAAGACTAAAAACCCTAATTAGCACATTCATAGGTTAAAAATAGCTAACTAAAATTAGAATACTAATATTTTGCCAAATGGCAAATGGTAAACTACTTATTTATTAATCCATGCAGTAAAAATGGTGTGCAAACTATTTAAAACCTTGGAACAAAGAGAAACTATTCCTATGCACCCAAGTATGACAAGATAATGTGATCCATTCATCTGAAAATGAAGACATCTACAGTGCCAAATCTCTTCTGCTAAGCCATTAAGAAATTATAATGTGTTTACATATTGTAAGAATATTTTGCAAAACAAATTATATGAAAGCCATTCTATTTTTTTCTATATATGCATGTCACGGTTGGCACCCTAAACCAGAACAGATGCCAAGTTCCCTGAATGTCACGGTTGGCACCCTAAACCAGAACAGATGCCAAGTTCCCTGGTCTTGGCTTCACCAGTAGTGTGACCACCTTTGGCTTCGGGAGGAGCATTCAGCTTACTCAGATGCCACCTGGACTTATCGAGAGGAGCAAGGCAAGGAGTTCTGGCAAGCAAAGGGGCACGACAGTTGTTAAAGTCAGTTAGGCCGAAGGTCACGGTACAATAGGATAAGGCAACAGCGTAGTCAGTATACAGATATTCAGAATAGTCAAAGCCAGGCAGGATCAAAAACAGGTATCAGGAACAAACAGAAGCTTAATAAGCACAGGTACAGGCACCAGCAATAAACCTATCACGGGCAGTTTGTAAAAGGCCGAACTGGCCTTTTAAACTTTTGAATTTCACGCCATTGAGCCTTTAACTAACCCGGAAGTGCGCTTGCGCACTAGGAAGCGGATCCGGCAGCAGGACGGCTGCGAAAAGATCGGCGCGGGTGTCCCCGATTTGGGGGCAGCATGCGTCCCTGCTGTCCCCCCACTAGACCACCAGGTAGTGTTTTTCTTACAATGCATATACCACATCTTAAAGTATAAAGGTCATCATAGAAGAAGAAGAACATAAAAAAGTATTGACTGAAATTTCCATTGATGAAACAATTTGTGCACAAGATATCACCCTCACAAAAACCACTGCAATGAACCCCTTTATTATAAGAATTTCCTAACATATGGGCAAAACAGACTAAGTCTATTAGAATGTTATGTTTTTCCTTTTCTTTCTATCAACTTCCAATTTTTATTTTATTTCAGCTGATAACCCAAAGTATTGTAACTGCAGGAAGAGAAGAGAAGCTGAGGCTCCACAACATTGTGTATAGGTGGATATAATTTACAAACCTTTCCCTGGTACATAGACATTGGTCTACCTAGTCCTGCCAGTATACTGTATATGTGAATTTATCTTAACTTGCTTGGTGAGCATTCGCCATAACACATTTAGGTCTTGCTCAAAAAGTCTGGCTACAATAAATTATATATTATGCCAGCCAAAAGTTGAGTACTTAATTTTACATTTAATTTTGCACACAAAAAGAGTGTGAAGTTTGGTATAAAATGAAATGCCCTGTTTATAAAGCTGTCAAACTTATGTCAAACATTATGGTAATAACATTATCTGTAGTGTATCTGGTTACTTTATTAACTAAATAGCAAATGCTAGAGCTACACTACTATTGATGCAAGTATACAATACATTTGTAAAATATATCCTGGAAACTGGTGCTTAGTGATGTCATTGGTTTTAATCAGAGCTTTATTGATGGGAAAAAATTTTAGCCATGAAAATGAGGCCCATAGCTAGTGATGGGCGAATTTATTCACCTGAGGCAAATTTGCGGCAAATTCCCGCAATTAGCCACAGGTGAATAAATTTCCGAAGCGCCGGTGAAATTTCGTTTGGTAAAAATTTTGCCTGGTAAAAATTCGCCAGCGTCTTGTTTTGGAAGTGCGCGTCCGAAACGAGACGTGGCAGCATTTCGCAATTTTTTCACAGTTTTGCTAATTTCTCTAGAAAGTCACGAAAAGTTCGGCAGGACGCCGCCAATTCGCCCATCACTACCCATAGCTACTAATGGGTGAAAACATGTTTTGAACAATTTGTCATGCATTAGAAAAATTGTTGTCGCCCATAGGCTTCAATGAATTTTGGTGAATTTTCACCATTTTGTGAATTTTTCATGAAGCAAAATGGGTGCTATTCACACATCACTACTTAATAATGTTATTTGTGTCATAGGACTCACTGAAACCTCTATTATAAAAGATTCAAAAATAAAATTCCCAGTGTTAAATATTATTTCCTATATATTACTGAACACTGAAATGGGATTTTGATAACATCCTGAAAACAATTGAGCTTTTGTTTATGGTGTGTAGATTTAAAAAAATACATTGTATTACTAAATATTTTTATCTTTTATTGCAAGATGGTAATAATTCTTACAATTTGTGGTTTGCAAGACATAGTTAGAAAGACAGCGGCAGGTGATTATAACCAACAAAAAATTTATGTAACTGAGAAAAGTGACTATGGACAAACAATGAACAGGTATGGGACCAGGTATCCAGAAACCCATTATTCAGAAATCTCTTAATTAGGGAATGTCTCCGATAGATTCCATTTTATCCAAATTTGTAAAAATAATTTTTCTCTATAAAACAGTACCTTGTACATATAATGAATCCTTATTGGAAGCAAAACCAGCCTTTTGGGTTTATTAAATGGTTACATGATTTTCTAGCAGACTTAAGGTTTGAAGATCTAAACAGAAAGATCTGCTATCTGGAAAACAACAAGTCCCGAGCATTCTGATAACAGGTACTATTACTATTCCTATATTTTCTATATTTGCTAAATCACATGCAGTAGCAATTCCTTATGGTTATGACTGAAAATTAGGGAAATGTTGAAATCTAGGCAGTGTTTTAAGGGTGCCTGCATCCCCATTTTAACAAATAGCACGAAAACAGTCAAGTAAAAAGATACTTATTTAGTGTGTGCTTACTTAAGCACAATACCCTTTAAGGGTAAATTTACTCTTGCTTGAATATTGAAAGATTAAAAAAGCATTATACTGAGGTCCAGCTATGTCTAAACTTTTCTCTCTCCCTGAGAACATAATGTTATAAAAACATACTAGATATGCAATAAACATGTCTTATTAGAAATGCCCTTTTCGAAAAGCACATTATGCAACAACGGTTTAAAACCGCTATGCAGAATAAATACAATAAATTACAAATAAGCCTTTATGCAGATAATTAACATTAAAGTGGACCCGTCACCCAGACACAAAAATCTGTATAATAAAAGTCCTTTTCAAATTAAACATGAAATCCAATTTAAAATTTTTATTAAAGCATTCATAGCTGTTTTAAGCTTGTTTAAAAATCTCTACTTTCACTTTCCATTCAGAACTTCCTGGATTGCTGCTCCCCACACATTCCCCCCGTTCTCTTAACCATTTAATTGTGTAGCCAGGACATGGGGATAGACATCGGGTCCCCCATTCTGGTGCACAAACAGGATTCTGAGATGATGCAAGGCTTGCCTTAATAACAGTGTCCACAAAATGGTTCCTGCCTGCTTGCTATAATTATGAATTCCCAGTCTGAAGAAAACAAGATTAAAATAATTAATATAGTGTAATTAATGTGTTAAAATATGATTTTGAATATTTGTTTGGGGTGACAGGTCCACTTTAACTGGATGTAGTATTCTTTGTTCTCTCTGTATGGACTGAACTGGTAGCTGCAAAATTGTTTAAGGGGAGGTATTTTTATTGACCAAGTTTCCCTTCCACTCCACAATATACATCAGTATTGAAAACCTTCCTAATTTACCTCAGGGATAATCACCCAGTGAGTGATCTTCTAGCAATGTCAGTGTAAAGAGAGAAAGCCTGAAAATGGGGTGGGGAAATATTATTTCTTTTTCCTGCAATCACAGTTATCAGGACTGTAAGGTATTGCTTTTGTTGCTTTTGTTGTATAAATATATTTTGTTCTGCCAGTCATATTAATGTATCTTTATAGAGACATGATATGAAGAAACCCGCTGTTAGTGGACAAAGGAAAATGAAATGTCCAAAATACAGTAGTAAAAGATAATATAAAATGCCATTTGCCGGGACACTGCTTTCTTCAATAATCTTTAACATCTTCCACTTCTCTTAACTAGGTTGGATTGCTACTATGATTGTAAAAGTATCCCTACATCCTATTGATTTTTCTATGCAATCACTTGATCTAATACCTGTATATCAGCTACTCAATAAATTTACATGAAAATTACAGAAAAGACAATAAAATTGTGAAAAATTGTTTTCGGATTTGTCACTGAAACCTGCAACTTTTTAGGATTTGAAGCCCAAAGTCTGCTATTTTTTCTCATTTGACCCCTGACACCACAAAATATTTGGATTATTGAATGAAACCCAGTGCATATTCAGATATCTTCATCATGTCAATTGGACATCTGCCATTGACTTTTGCATGAACTTGGCAGGTCTGAGTTAACTCCATCGGGGTTTTATAAATCTTTGAGTATTTTTCTGCAAAAGATTGTGCTTTTCCCCCTTTAAAAGTCCGACCAGAAAAAGTTGAACTTTAATAAATAACCCTCTAAATACAGTATATAAACACCAACTATTTAAAAAGAAACATCTGTAAATTAATGTTTGTCTCTCAAAATAATTTTCAGATTTAAAGCATCTCCCTATACTGTACCCTATGCCAGTGAAATTTAGCATTTAATTGTCATTTTGTATGGGTATACTGAAAAGATATTGTGAAATGTAAAATAAAAATGCAGCGATTATGTTATTCCATTTTAAGTGTTTACTGATTATAACAGAATTCAGAAATGAATGGCAAATTGACACTGCTAAGCGGATCAGTAAATGATATGCAGTGGAAACACTAATTCAGTAAAGTGCTTAGGTGAAGGAGAGAAAAGACAAATGAAATCTGGCTTCCAAATCTCTATCTTACTCAGCAAAAACAAATGAATTGGAATGATTGCTCTTTTTCTTATTAAAATAACACTCCCTATTAAATCCTGGCCAAATCCCCAACCAAATCCTGGATTTTGTACATCCCTAACCATTAAGTAAGATTATGGGGCAGATTTACTAAGGTTTGAATGGTAAATTACAATTATTACATTTTTGGTCAAAACTCACATATCCGAATTTAAAACCACCAACTCGATCTTGAATTCTAATGTAAGATTTTTCACACCTCAACCCGGGAAACAGCTCTAATTTGATACTTTGTCAAATAAAACCTGACGATGTCATGTAGAAGTCAATGACAAAGGTCCATTGAACCATTTAAAAATGTTAATTGCCTTCCTGACATTGGATTTTGTTTGGATGAAAACTCGATTTGACTTTGATTTGAATTTTTGGGTAATTCATATTTGATCTAATATTATATGTACAAGTTTTTTCATAAATAACTTCCCATTCAAGTTGAGAGTACATTAGAATTTATTAGAGCTAAAAATGTTCATACTGTATAACTTAGAAATGATGTGTTCCAAAATCCATAAGGTCTAGCAAACTAATACATTACAAAGTTACACTGTAACCTGTTATAGATCACTGCAACTCATTCTGTAGTCATGTCAAAATCATAATCAATAAATGGAGCTCAATTCTTTTTTACAGCAAAGACTCAGTCTTGTTGCCTTTAGCACCCCATTAAAAAGAAAACACAGAACAAATAAGTCCATATCAGTCAATTACGTCCAAGTACAGGTATGGAACCTATTATACAGAATGCTCGGGACCTGGGATTTTCCAGATAATGGATCTTTCTGTAATTTTGATTTTCATACCTTAAACCTACTAAAATATTATTTAAACATGTAATAACCTCAAGAGAATTGTGTTCTCTGCAAGGATTACTTATTTCTTATTTTGGATCATGTAGAAGGTACTTTTTTAATATTACACAGAAAGAGGAAAAAAATGTCATTTAAAAATGTCAATTATTTGGATAAAATATTGTTGGAGACAGCCTTTTTGTAATTTAGAGCTTTCTGAATGAGAGGTTTCAGAATGAGAGGTTTCTGGATAACAGATCCTATACCTGTTCATGTATAAAACAAAATAAAATACATACATTTCTAAAACACATTTTGAAACAAGCTATTTTATAGAGATATGATTGTTTCATTTAAAAAAGATGTTTTAGCTAGAAAGAGTTTGTGACAAAATGTTTTCATTTTTTTTTATACTGTATATTTATCTCTATTGTTTCAAATGCTTTTATATCCCTATCACACAATTTTATTCCATTTTTGCAATGTCTATCACAGAGATTAATGATCAAAGTGACTTGAATTTTAAAAAGTCTGTTATAAACGCTTTTTTGGGCTAAGTACAACACAAAGGATTAAAGTGTGCAACTAGTGATGGATAAGCATGGATTACACTGCAACCTACACACCAATCCTTTAGGAGGTAGTATAACTACAATACCCAGGCAAACTGTACAATAAAAGATGAAATGGGTGCCAGGAGGTTCTTTACAACAAAAGGTGGAAGTTTATTAGCATAAAGCAATATTCCCAGGTTTAGTACTCATGCAGGAGCATCCAAAGAAAATAGCAGAGGTACACACAGTAGTAGTTGAGATGTTAGCAGATTTCCATACAACACATCAATAAGGCAAATATTCCTCATAGTCCAGCTAGGAAAGGGTACATCAATTCCATACAAAGTACCTGCTGCTGTAATGTGACTGATTGGAACACCAGGTAAGGCCTACTGTTAAATCCTAATCCTTATCACAATGATATTCCTGCACTAAAAGCAACACAGGGGAAGCTTTGTAGGAAGATCTATTCCTGCTAACACTCCACGTTGGAACACACACTGTTCATACTAAATACAGCTAACTATCTTTCTATACCTAGAGAGACAATTACAGTACTACCCTGCACTTGCTAACCCTCGTTCATGGGGTGGTCTGGTCCCCGACTTAGGTCACTAACAGTTGGAGGTCCTGTTAGGGCATGTGGTTTACTGGGGCCTTGTGGATCCCAGGCTCAATAAGCAACCAGCTTGTTCAGTACCAGCAGCCAAAGAGGAAGTGGCAACTCCTTTCCAGCACTATACAGTTGTGTGGAAGGAAGTGGTCATAACACTCTGGGCTATAACTATTGGTTAGAAGTATACACTTGAAACATAAACTTCTGCCTAGTAACAGAGATCAGGGACTTAACTCCATAGGTGCCAAATAGAAACCTATGGGTCCCTATATGTATATGTATATATATATATATATATATATATATATATATATATATATATATATATACATATATATATATATATATATACAGTATGTGTGTGTGTGTGTGTGTGTGTATAAAGTCTCTATATGCCTCGGCACACTCTTAAGTGTAAACAGACCTGGTGCTCTGCCTCCCTAGGGACTCCATCTCACCCCAAAAATATAAACAAGTTCTGTTGAATAAGAAACGCCACGCAGGATTTTCTTTGCAAAAGAGATATATATTCAATCACAGATGCAACGTTTTGGACAATAAATTTGCCCTTTATCAAGCTTTATAACACAATTCACTCCACCTGATATATTTAAAGGAGGAGTGCAGGAAGTGACGTCATCATTACAATACTTGGTTGTGACAATCATCATGCACAGTATTCACAATAGAAATTGTTAGATATTACATCCTAAGTACAATTTTTCATAAAAAGAGATACAGATCATAATCACGATTAAGGCCAGAAGGATATAATGATCCTAATTTCTTTATCCACCATACTTATCTCTATTTAAAGAAGTCCACCCCTCTTTAAGGGCGGCATACATTCTAGTACCATAAATTTCAATTGGTCTTTTCCAAAAAATGTTTTGATACAGGTAAGGTCATATTTCCCAGATTGATGGCTGATCTATGTTGTGAAATATGTGACTTCCCCATCTGTGTGGTCTCCCCCACATAGATGAGACTACACAGACAGGTCAGCACAAAAATCACATATTTTGTGTAACTAGTGTAATATATCCACAATTTTATTCTCTTACCATCCCAGAGATTAAAAATTCTTTACCTTTGGAGACAAACAGACATTGATTACAACCGAAGCATAGGTACACACCTTTAGATCAACCTCCCAAAAAAGTACGGATGCAGCCATTTGGATTTGTGTGATAAATGTGGCGTGATCAGGGTTAATTAAAGAAACTGTGTTATCTAAAGTCATCTTAACTCATTTAATGCATTTAACCTTTTCATTAGCATACCAGAGCACCATTGTTTTCAATGGTGAACTCTTTAATTGGATGGGATGCTGTGACACAATATTCTGTGTTAAGTGAGTTAAATGGGATTTCTGAGTTAAATTATTCTGTGTCAAACACACAATCCAAAGTGGCTTCATCTGTACTTTTAGTAACAATCATGTTTTTCAAAATGGAAGAGGTCACTGAGTCGCCAATAGTTCTACCCCTACAATAGGCGATAATAGAATTGGCCTTCAAATCCTGTATATTTGGGTAGGCATTGCTTAAGATATTCCAGTGTTTACGCAATATCTTCCCTATGGACTCACTGTATAGTGTAAATTAAGTGACAAAAGGTAAACACCTTAGAATAACCCTCAAATTCGACCCTCGAATTTTGGTCTAATTAAAATTCATTGAATTCAAATATCGAATTCGAGGGATGTTAACGCAATTCGATCTATCGAATGGTCAAATAGAAACCATTGAATCGATCAATCGAATTTTTTCTATTTGATCAAAAAAAGCTTGGGAGCTTCCCATAGGATTATATATCAACTCTGTAGCTTGAAACTGGCGAAGTAGGCTATCAATTTTTTTTAAAGGGCCAGTACTTCGAATTAAAAAAATTTGAATATTCAAATTTTAACAATTTGAATCGAATTTTGGGCTATTAGATAGTTGAAGTAGCCAAAAATTACTTCGAAATTCGAATTTTTAATATTCAAATTGAATTCAAATATTCACTTCAACATAATTCGACCCTTAGTAAATCTGCCCCCCCCCCATTCTTTGGTGGGTGATTCACTCTCTACCCATTCTGTGCCCTTGGTTCTCGTGGGTGATTCACTCTACTTATTGTAGCTTTACAATATTTTTTTCTGGATATCCTCTCTCCCTGAATTTTTGGAACATCTTATGTTCCTGTATTGTTCTTTCATGTTCATCACTGACAAGTCTCTTAACCCTGGATAATTGACTCACTGGTATAGAATTTAGAGCCCACACCCCCACACATCAAAAATATGTATCTTTTTTTATGAAAAATTGTACTTACTGTATGTAATGTTTACTATTTGTATTGTGAATACTGTGGATGATGAACGGGTTGCTGTGACAACCGATTATTGTGACGATAATGTCATTTCCTGCACTCCTCCTTTAAATATATCAGGTGGAGTGAATTGTGTTATAAAGCTGGATAAAGGACAAATATATTGTCCAAAATGTCGCATCTGTAATGTAATTGAATATATCTCTTTTGCAAAGAAAATCCTGAGTGCAGCTTCTTATTCAACAGAACTTGTGCATATATATATATATATATATATATATATATATATATATATATATATATATATATATATAGTTGAATGAAGCGCTTGCACTCTAATCCAGTCTTAAATAAATGTGGGTGCAGGGTCAAAAAATTGTAGATAAGTTTAACAAGTCAGTTGGAAAAAGTGTTAATATTTATTCATACTTGTGCATCCAACGTGTCGACCCTTGATAAAGACCCCAATGTGGGTCGAAACGTTGGATGCACAAGTATGAATAAATATTAACACTTTTTTCAACTGATTTTGGTGTCCTCGTTAAACTTACGATATATGAATTAAAAGCAGACTACATTGATTCAGATACTTTTTTGTGAAGTAAATAAATAATATTGATTTGTATCAAAGATTTTATTTTTAACTGTTTTTCCTTATATATATATTGCAATTCCATATAATATTTATATATAGATGTAAAGCAATTTAAAATGTCATTCTTTGATGTACCAATTTTTATTGCTTTAACTTTACTTATCTGTCCTTTTTTAAAGATATTTGGTATCATAAGAAAACTGTATATCATGCCATCAATATGTCTGTCAATACCCTACTGCCAACATTGTGTAAGATGGAAAGGGAATATATAACTAACTGTAGGTATTTGTAACACTGAACTATGAAAAATATTGAAAGAAATCAATAGCAGATGTAGAGGAGACAGCATGTGTCTAATTTATGTATGACACTAGAACAACCCAACATAATTATATCAGTCATGAGCAAGTCCAATACATCAACATTAGTGACTTCAGGAATAATAGAACAAGATATTATCTATCAGTAACATGCGACAGAGTTTCTTTCTATACTTCTCATTATATTTTTGCTCAATTAATGCATGTCAGGGTAGGCCTAGTAGGCGCCCTAGGGGAGTAGTAGGGACCAAGGAGGAAGCCCAGGGGTTAAAGGTCCAATAGCGTAGCACCGGCAAGGATCAGGCAGAAACAGGTCAAAGTCCAGGCAAAAGGTTGTATTAGCAGGGACAAAACAATACAAGTCCAGGCAAGGTCAAAGATACAGGAAACAGGATCAAAAATACACCCAGAAACAATAGCAATTGAATCCTATAATTGGGTGCCATAATGGCATCCAATGTGCCTTTAAATATAAAAATTTCGTGCCAAAATGGCGCAGCCGCGTGACGTCATTGCGCCACAGCGTTGCGGTGCCGTGATGTAATTACCCCGGCGCGACTACCCACGTGGCAGCCATGGGCGCCGCCATTGTGGGAGTGATGCCGGAACAAGAGGACGCGCCGCCCGGAGCTGCAGGTAAGACTCCAGGCGGCGCGTTCCTGACAATGCAATATACAGCATCAGATGAAGATCCTTTTGAGTATTATGAACTATATTTTATGAAAAAGTTTGATTTTTTCATCCATATGTCTGCCGCAGGGGACAAAAAGGTTATTTAGGAGGCAAATGTTTGTTACTGAAGCCGCTGTCTAAAATAAGTATGTTGGGGATTGTGTGTTTGCAGAGCTAAGAAACATTTTAGAGATATTGTAAAATAAATAAATATTTACTGCACAACATTTTATTCAACTTTATGGAATACTAGAAATCTCCCATAAAAGCTGTACATGAATAATTAAATAATTCTAATAAAAGAGTGGTATGGCATAAATTAAACAGCACAAATATGCTTACTGTTCTGTTTGACCTAATGGGCACAATTCCACTCAGCTCAGCCTACAATCTATTTTTCTCTTATAAAAATATTCAGAACTGCTTCATCTGCTTAAGTTTTAAATGCAAGGCTGTAGTTATATATAGGCATCCGACAACTGACTTAAGTGCCGATATAACCAATATAAATAAGTACATATTTTTTTCTTCCCTCCCCCTGCTGCTGCTAGAGAGGGGAGTGAGGTCTGGATTCTAAAATAAATAGAGCACTGTGTACATAGGTAATTCTTTCTACTTTTTCAAGTAAATCCTCTATTTACTGTTTTTACGTTATTTCATGTAAACTACATTAGATTATTTAACAACAATGGATGATCCTATATAAATGAATACATTACAAACATATTATTTATTTATAGCACAACCACATAAACATAAAATCCAAAGAAAGTTTGTTGTCTCTGCCTGTATACTAAGGAACATACATTACAAATAGTAATGGGCGAATTTATTAACCAGGGGCGAATTTGCGGCAAATTCCTGCTGGCGAATAAATTCGTGAAACGCCAGAGAAAATTCGCCTGCCGAAAATTCATAAAAAAAAAACGAGTCAAAAACGACGCAACGGGTCAAAAACGTGCCGCGAGTCGTTTCGCAAATTTTTTCGCCAATTCGGGAATTTCGCTGGAAATTCACAAATTTTTCGGCAAAGCGAAACTGGGTAGATTCGCCCATCACCAATTACAAAGCACAAAGGGGCATATTTATTATGCTGTGTAAAATACGACAAATAGTGTAAAAAGTAAAGTAACAATGTAAAAAGTTAAGTAAAGTAAAAATAAACAGTGAATTTATCAAAGTGTGTTTATTTTATGCCATGTGAACACCAGATTATCTGACTTTATTTTACATTACTTCTAGCAGAAGCCACTCTAAGGAAAAATGTTTAAATAATGTATGCCTTTTTTATAGTGCAAAGCCTGGTGATGAGTGGTGGATTATCCTGACATTGTATGCTTTATAAATATGCTCCAAATTGTAGCTATCTTTTTTTTCTCTATCTTGTACATTGAAAAGGCTGTTGTTTTATTTCTTGTCTAAAGCAGCAATTAATAACTTGTTATATTAATCAAATCTGTAAAATTTTTTGAGAAATTGTCTAAACATTTTGCAGTGAAAAAAAATTGCTGAGACCAAAATGCCACCAAGCCACAAGAAAAAACACCAATTGAATTCAATGCTTTTTGATTGAGGAAAAAAACATCCATTGACTTGAATGCATTTGGACAAAATGTCGAAAAAAGATAAACAAGTCTTGAGACAAAAAAAGAAAAAACACCCATGGACTTTAATGCATTTGGAGTGGGAAAAAAAGTCACTTGTGTAAAAAAAAAAAAAGGGCAGATTGGGAGAGATCTGCTCATCACTAATAATTTAGACCATTAATGTGAAACAGGACAAAATGACAATATAAACTGATCTGTGTTCAGTTTTATAATTCTTGTTCTAAAAGAAAATTGCTTTGAACTGAAGGTTGTGTGATCAGGTTTTGTATTTGGGGATTCATATTCATTCATATTCTTGTTGCATGGTTGTTCTTCCATAGAATTTCTTCTGTAAAAAATGGATGCTGCCTATTTATAAATCCTTACTCACCTTACTATGTAATGCAGTTTGGGTGCTAGTCCATGAGAGGGATAACTACACATAACTACACTGCAATATAGCATGTACTCCTGGAAAGCAATCATTTCTTTCTAATGGTTCTCAGTCCAACATAGTACAGGTATGGAATCCATTATCTAGAAACCCATTATCCAGAAAGTCCAAACTATGGAAATAGCATCTCCCATGGGTCCATTCTATCCAAATATTTGAAAACTATTTCCTTTTTCTCTGTAATAATAAAACCGTACCTTGAACTTGATTAAAACTAACATGTAATTAATCCTTATTGCAAGCAGAACCAGCCTATTATTTAGGGGCTTATTTACTAAGGGTCGAATTTAAATTCGAATAAAATTCGAATTTCAAAATTTTTAATTTCAAATTAATTTTGGGCTACTTTGACTATAGAATAACCCAAAATTCGATTTGAATTGAAGTTTTATTTTTATTTGAACTTTTATTTGAACTAAAAGTCTGGAAAATAAGTAAAACTGTATTGAATCAATTCCTTTTTAGCAAAATATTTCTATACAAGTAGCAGTCTAGATTATATAAAGTAATGAAAAGTGCAGTAAGTATCAGTGGATAGGAAAATATTAATGGTGTCTTTATTTTCTTTCTTTCCAAATCTACCTTATTATTTGAACTGCATACTGTATGTCTTACATTAAAAATAAATCTGCATGTCTTTCTGTGGTTAACACTTTATAAAGACACAATTTCACACATCTAGCTGTATTTTACTGAATACAATAATGCGACAATAAGGGGCAGATTTATCATTGTTTGAATTTTGAAATAAAAAAATTCGAAATTCGACCATATGAATAAAAAAAATTTGATCGATCGTTTGAATCGATATAGGATCATCCATTGTTGTTAAATAAACTAATGATTCCCAATTTGGTAGCTTGGTTCTGGCGAAGTAGGTGGTCGAATAAAAATTTAAAGGGGAAGGAATTCGACCATCAAATAGTCGAATATAAAAAATAAATGTATTTGAAATATTAGAATTATTCGAATTCAACTATTCGATGGTCGAATTTGCCTAATTTGCATATTTGAGATTTGAATTTAATTAAAATGTGAATTTAGTAAATCTGCCCCTAAGTAATGGTTATATGGTACCATGATCTGCCTAATTAACCACAGTACAATAAAGGATAGCACTGTTTAAATGAGCAGTATGCCAGTTAATTGGAAATCCTTGCCTTTACCAGATATATTAATTTTACACTGTTTATTGTTATGTTTTAAACAAATAATTATTTGAAAAATAAATTGTTGATGAGTAGTAAATATATGTGTGTGTGTGATTTTTTTCTGTGTCAAAATAGGTATTAACAAAACTATTAAAAAAGCCAGAAATACTGTAGTTATACTGTATAGCACTTCTAGGTCTAAATCTGTAAGTACACTCGGGCAGGCATTGTATGTACAGGTGTGGGACCTGTTATTCAGAAAGCTCGGGAACTGGGGTTTTCCAGATAACAGATATTTCCATAATTTTCCAAAATTGTCACTCTTCATAACTTAAGTCTATGAGAAAATCATGTAAACAATAAATAAGCCAAATAAGATGGTTTTGCTTCCAATAAGGATAAATGATATGGATGTTTGGACTGAAGTACAAGGTACTGTTTTATTGTTACATATTATTTATTATTTAATATTTTTTAACATTTTGGATTATTTGTATAAAATGGAGTCTATGGGAGATGACCATTCCATAATTCAGAACTTTCTGGATAATGTTTTTTCTGGATTACGGATATCATACCTGTATTATGCAACATTCTTGCGTTTTAGGGTTTTCCTTATTTTTTTTACCACCAGCCTACCATACAATGGTAATGGTATCTACTACTACACTTAGGGGTGGATGTATCAGTGGTTGAATGTCAAAGTGCAAAAACTTTGAAAAATTTAATTCAAAAAGACCAATCAAAATGAATTAAAAATTTATTTTCTTTGAATAGGTCTGTTTACGATTGAATAGGTCTGTATTCAATCAAAATTGTTGGAATTGAAGTACAGATGAAGCTACTTTGGTTTGTATGTTTCACACAGAATAGCTAAACCCAGAAATCCCACTTATATCATTTAACACAGAAAATGGTGTCATAGCATCCCATCTAATTAAAACATTCCCCATTGTGAACAATGGTGCTTTGGTATGCTAATGAAAAGGTTAAATGTCTTAAATGAATTAAGATGACACATTTAACACATAAATACAAGTAGATTCATCAGTAATAGCACATTCAATTATTCTAGGAGGGCTTCCATAGGCTAAAACAGCAATTCGGCAGGTTTTAGATGGTGAATGGTCGAAGTCGAATGTTTAAAGAGACAGTATATGATAAATTTCAAATTTTTTGATAATTCAAATCAAATTTGGACTATTCCCTAGTCGAAGTACACAAAAACAGTTCGAAATTAAAAAATTTTTAACTCGAATTTTCACTTTGACCCTTGATAAATCTACCCCTTATTAACACTGTAGCAGCTATAGCTTAAATATTACTGGCTAACAACACAGGACAACTAATAAATCTAGAAGGACAACATGATGGGCAACTTTCTTTGTCGAGTGTGAAACATGTGAAGAATTTTTGGCACCGTTTTGTGAAGATTTTTACCTGCTGCGAAACCCAATTTTGCAGTGAAACCACACTAAACCACTGCAAATAAATGTGCCAATGATATGTTATATTTCAAATTAACTCTTCCATTCAGAATTCTGTGAACTTTACAGAAAACTTGGCCTACAACCTCAAATTTTTATACTGTCATAAACGTTTCCACTGATTAAATTTTCAAAGTTAAATTTAAATAATCTGTATATATTATTCAATATATATTATTTCAAATAAATACAGAAAATTTAAATAAACTCCCTACATTTAAATTGGGTATATCCTTTATATAAATGATTAAAAAGATAAAAGCTATACATTAATTGTGAAAAGAAGTTAAGCATCAAATAACAAAAAACAATGATTAAAAACAACAAATGGTCAGAATATTTTTTTTGTTCCTTTTGAAATTAAACAGAATTTTAGTCTGATGGCATATATCTGGGTTTAATAAAGAGCTAAATGATAAGATACCTTAATATAATATAATGACATAATATATATAACTTATATAACTTAATATATATATAATAACATGACACCATTACCCACATTATTTAATTTATTTATTTAATTATTGAAACATATTTGTTAATCATTATTTTTCATAAATATGACTAATCTACTTTAATTTTTATCTTTTAATGAAAATGGAAATGCCCACTACCTGGCTGAATTATTGATCATAGTGATCACAGTCCTATTTTATCTTACAATTCATAAATAAAAAAAAAAGTATTTTCTGATAACTTTTTAACCTATTTTCTATTCCAAAATGGTGTTAAGCTCTCTCCATCTACAGTACATAAACCCTACTATATTTCAATTAATAAATGGTAGGGATGGCGCGAACTGTTCGCTGGTCGTGCTCGCCGGAAGTTCACGAACGTCGCGCAACGTTCGCCATTTTGGGTTTGCGTTAGTTGGCGCTTTTTTTTTTGCCCTCTCACCTCTCAGACCAGCAGATACATGGCAGCCAATCAGGAAGCTCTCCCTCCTGGACCACCCCCACACCCCCTGGACCACTCCCCTTCCAATGGACAGTTCCCTGATTTCAGCACAGGGAAAAAGAAAAAGGAAGGAGCTGCTATAACACAAATACTGCAGCCTGCAGTCTGCTCACCACCCTCCCACCCACATGGTCAGTGGCTCTGCTTTTGTATTTTAGTTGTGCCTGGATGATGTGCTGGCTACTGGTCCACTTTCCAGTCAAAGCCAGGGAGCTGTGAATGTAGTAAATCATGGAAAATAACTGTGCCATTCTGCTATGAGTTCTAGGGGTATTTATACCTGAACTGGCCACTTTAACATCTTTGTGTGAACTCTGAGGTATTTATACATGAACTGGCCATCTTTTGTGAACGCTAGGCGTATTTATACATGAACTGGCCAAGTCTGCAGGGATTTGAGGGACATTTTAGGTTAGGTAGCTTTGCTGGCTAGTAATCTACCTTCTACTGCAGTGCTCTGTATGTAGCTTCTGTGGGCACTGATCTCTTCTGATCTCATTCTCATCTGTGTGCTGACTGCTGTAAAAACCTTGCCCTTGATCCCCCTCTGGCATGCCACTGTCCAGGTCGTTGCACCCTTTAAACAACTTTAAAATAATTTTTCTGGCCAGAAATGTCTTTTTTAGCTGTTAAAGTTCGCCTTCCCATTGAAGTCTATGGGGTCGCGCCATCCCTAATAAATGGGCATACATCAACTTCATGGGAACTGCAAACTGGAAACATATACTATATTGGAGGAATTGGACAATACTTAGAAGAGAACTGAGAGTGAAATGCAATAATACTGGCAAAAAGGGGCATCAGAATAGGGCACACAGGGAAGTGATGTGAAAGGCTATGTGGCAAGGCTTGGAAATAAGTAAGGACATTGGTAGGAAGGCTTTTACATTTATTCTGTTCATGTAAACCCCCTGAGAATGTTAGGATGACTTTAACAAAGGCCTACTTTAGGTTCAGTATATTTAACAAAAGTAACTCAAAGCAACTTTAGGTTCAGTATGTTTCCAAACACAACAGTGGTTGTCCTTAACAAATGTATATACAGTATATACTAAAGTGTAGCAATACAGTAAATAATATATAGAATTACTGTAGAATGTAAATCAAAACGATATACACAAGTTCACATTGATACTGGGAGTACAATCACAAAAATACACACTACACACATGCACACCAGACCTACAGATGGCAGAGCACAGATTGTGACAGATGAAAATCTGAACAGAAATGACAGGACTCTTTGCAGTCAGCAAAGACATGCAAATACATCAGAATGTAAACATTGGTATCCATCCTCATGTGCTAGCAAATGCACATTGTTTTTATGCTGTTATTTTCTTGTCAGCTTATTATTTTTTTTTTTTTTTAAACTTGCACTACTAATACCACTGGCTATTGCAATAAAGGCTTACAGCAGGCATATATGTTTAGAATGATCAGACAGATCATGGAAAAGGAAATAAATGGTAGCAATCATTATTATTTTATCTTCTGAAAAAAACAATATATATTTAAATATTACCTTTTAACCTTTTAAGGTCACTTGGTTAGAAAATTAGTTTTCATTGTTGACTGGGTTTCTCTTGCCTTCTAATGTATGCAGTATATCGTTCAATTATATTTTTATATTGTTAGTTACTTTTGTTGCCAATCAAGATAAGAATGAAGTGTGGTTAACATTAACCTACAGTACCTAGGAGATCTGATCACATTTTGCCTCAGCAAGTACTGTGCTGTGAATATGCTGTACTGTAGAAAGATAACAGGGAAAATACTTACAGAAGCTTCCATTAAGGAAAATCCTAAGCAGAATGCATATTGACTTCAGTTGGGTGATGCAAGATTACATCAGTATGGAAAATGTTCTTCCTAACTGAAGTTCAAGATACAGTAATTCATAACTAAGTATGATACACATGCCACTGCTCTCTCAAGAGACTCAAAGCCATTTATAACAGTCAGGGTAGTCAAGTTGCTATACAATAAGTAAACTTGGACGGTCTAGTCACAAAATCAGAAAAATCTGTTTTATAGAGGGTGAAACAGAACTGGTTATTTGGGGTCACTTTTGCATAATGCAAACTATGAGATTCAATCACTGTCAACAGAAATTCAACGAAGCATAAACTGTATTGCAACCAGGACACCAAGGGGGTTATTTTTTAATACAAACATTTTTCCGCATTCATTATAACCTGAGGATGGAAAAAGTCTGAATCCGGCATCTCAGACTTGCCAAGGTTGTATAAAAGTCAGTCGGAGAAGATATCCTGATCTGTGCTGGGTTTGTGCAATAATTCTGTAGAATTTGTGGTTTTTAGCCAAAAATCCCCTAAGATTTTTTGGCAAGAAAATACGAAAAATTTGTACGATTTGCATTTTCGGATGGTTTTCACAATTTTTTAGTTTTTTCCCAAACTGGAACTTTTGGGAAAATGTATTGATAAATAAGGGGAAATAACCTGTGCAGATTTGGTCAGAGTTAGTGATGGGCGAAACGGCCGCGATTCGCTTCGCCGAAAAATTCGCGAATTTCAAGAGAAATTCGCGAATTTTGCGCCATTTGGCGAAACGAGTCGCGCGTCGTTTTTGACGCGCGTCGCGTCGATTCCGACGCATCGCGTCATTTCCGACGCGCGTCGCGTCGTTTTCGGCGCGTCGCGTCAAAAACGACGCGCGACTCGTTTTGACGCGGCGAATTTTTCGGGTCGTTTCGCGAATTTATTCGCCAGCGGCGAATCGCGGGAATACGCCGCGAATTCGCCCCTGGCGAATAAATTCGCCCATCACTAGTCAGAGTATGTTTTAGAAAATAATGAGATAAATTCAGATTTTGATAAATAACCCCCCTAAAGTTACTACTAAAGTTCTATTGTACTTTTAAACATGAAAAGGGTTGGTTTACTAACAAAACTTTTAACATGCAATTAAGGAAAACATAAGTTTAAATATTTAGTAAATGTATAATTAAATAAATATATATATATATATATATATATATATATATATGACTTTTAAGGTAAAATATGAATGAACTAAAGCACATTGCGACATTGTAAATGGCATACAAATGAAAGTACTCACTTTCTGTATGTACACAGTTGTATTACAGTTTGGTTAACTATGAAAACTATACTTGAGAGATTAATTACATTTGGAAGGAAACTGACGTACGACAAGCAATCGGCAGATTTTGGCAAAAATTAAAAAGAAGGCATATGGTGGGATGTATGAAAGTTTATTGAAACTTCATCAGTACTTTCTTATGTCAAATTCTTGCATCCATATGTTAAATTAATTAAAACCATTGCTGAGTTTATATCTTGATTTAATTACTATATGTGAATTTTTGGGACATTAGAAATTTTAAGCTTTGTGATACATATTTTAGGGTGCACTTCTTTTAGTCTGTTAAATGCTATTGTGAATGCTACATCCATTCTTTCTGATTACTGTGTAAGGCTACTTTAATAAGATCATTGTTCTTCTTTTAGGCTTCAGCATGGAAAATAGTTTAGATTTTATGTATACAATTATTCTATTTATATTGTCCTATCTATCTATTTTCTATCTATCTATTAGTGATGGGTGAATTTATTCGCCTCGCTCAAATTCGTGGCGAATTCCTGCGATTCACCACTGGCGAATATTCGCAAAACGGTGCCCATTTTTTTTGAACACCAGTGTGAATGTGTGCCGCCATTCAAAAAAGGACACCCGCATCCAAATTGAGATGCTGGAAGCGTTTCATGAATTTTTCGATTTCGCAAATTTGCTGGATTCGCACATCACTACTATCTGTCTATTCACCTGTATATGGGTATTCATTCATTCATTTATGGGTGAACACTTATGAGGTAATACTTTAAGTGCATGCTAACTGGCATGATAGCCATCACATATATTAATAGCTTAGATAAATATGATAAATATTAATTTAAAATAATAAAACTATTAGCATTACATTAGTCTAAGGTTAAAATTCTCATTTCATTTAAAAAACAAACCTATAGAAAGCTGATATTTCTAATATTTCAATTTATTTTCAGCTACCTTTCAGCTTGGTGATATTTTCCCACCCATAAAAGCTATAGGATCGTTTTGCAAAGCAATTGTAAGCTAATATGCCTTCAAAATATAGATGATGATACATTTTAAAAGCCAACTTAAATATATGTATTCCTGTATCCCCATGAAGGACTATGGAAATCATGATCTTCATCATTTAAAAATATATACATAAAACGTATTTCCTCTATAAAATAGTGTGCTGTTATAAATAAGAAAGGGAAACTATTTGGTGATGTATACACTTGTAACAACTGTTGTGGCATCAGATTTTAAATTTTTTTCTTATTTATTATATCATTAAAGATTTGTAATATATTTAAGATTTTTTACTATTTATAATCAGGAATTACACATTCCCCTGAGCCTACACAATCTGCTTGGTTTCATTTAAAATCTAATGTACTACAAATAACACAAGCAGTGCAGCATACTGTAAATTCTAGCAATTTGACATAGAGTACAAACAATGTATTATATTTATGGCCATTGTCATTGATTGTCTTGTCATCTCATGATGCAAAATTTTAATATAACTTGTTTAAGTCATCATCAGGACTCCCTTATTTCCCTTATGTGTATATGTTTTACATTTATTAATTAGTAGGTTGATTCAATATACTGTATGCTGGATCACAAAATATACTTTGAAGTTAGGTGCACCTGTTTTAGCCATGATATGACAAACATAAGTGACCATGACCTATACCATTTCTTTTAAGACTTGGCTATTTTGAAAGGGTCACAATAAAATATCATAGATACCTCTCTGAGTAACACCTGCAAGCTCTTTAGTTCTTTCTATCTGACCAGAATTTCGTGGCCGTCTTCGAACACTTTGTGTTTGTGCTGTTGGAGAAGAGTGCAGGTCCTTGGATATGTTGCGTTCCAGAACGTATTCTACATCTTGCACTGGGTATTCTTCACAGTGTCTTTTGTTGGGGGCATCAGTAAAACAGGATAAGGTAACATCAGCAGAAGTGATAGCAAGTGTTACAGCACCAGGAGTAGCGTCAATTTGCTCCTCCAACTCACCGCTGGAAGTAGTTTTGTTCAAAGAGGAACCTGTGGGACACATAGTGGCACTGGATGCTAACTTTTTTCTTTGGAATTTTGCATTTTCCTATTCATTTTAAAAGTTCTAAAAGTATATTTAAATGAAGATACATGGCATGGAAACATAAAGACAATGTTATCTGTTACAATTTTAGAGAATAATCATCTGAACAATATGCTCTGCTTCTGGAGACATGCTATTTAAATCTTTTATCACTAATAATTACATATTTGACAAAGAGGCCTTTTGGGCATGATGTATGATCCTGCCTGCTTTAAGTACCTGAGTAATTTTAGGTGATTATTGTAGAAAAGGTTAAGAATTGTCATTCTTTGCCAAACACATAATATTATAGTATTAAAATATAATACATATCATAAATGAAGATTTCAATTAACTCAATGACCTATAACTATAGTCAAACAATGTTTCTTATCTGAAATTTGCTCACTTTAAAATAAATATTGTCTGTTAACAGATTTGTTTTTATAGATTCCTCATATCCCATAATATTCTTAGAACTTGTGTGTGTTTAAGATGTTATCTATAATTTAGAATTTAATTGAACTAAAAATACTGCAAACAATAAAAGCTACAAAGAAAAGGTATTCTCTACCGAAACAAAAGTTTCCACCAGTCGAGCTGACAGAATTCAACCACATGTATGATTTTATTATTCTTACTGCACAAGCCCATAAAATGGATAGACTGCTAAGGGTCACTGTGCGATGACACACTGCTTTTTTAATTAATCAACTAAATTTAGATATAATGCCATAATCTGAATTATTGTTTGGTTTTGTGGAATATTATGCTCCACTGGTTTAAATTCAACTTTTAGAAGTAAATGATCACTATAAGAGATTTTGTAGCATAGATCTGCTGAGGCAACAGAAATAGCAGTGAATTCACATTGGTGACATTGATAATGTGGTGGCCTTTTGCAAATTATCATATAGATCCATGCATATTAAACTTATGTACAGATGAAGCCACTTTGGATTGTGCATTTGACACAGAAAAACTTAACTCATCTATCCCATTTAGGGTACGGCCACACGGGGAGATCTGTCGCCTGGCGACTTATCGCCACAACAAATCTCCCAGAATAGCTTGGTCGCGCTGCGCACCCGCAACATGTAAAGTCGCCTGCGCTTATTCACACACAGCGGCGCAATTTTAAAAGTCGCTCAAAATTGCCTCGCCATATCTCCCCGAAAACTCCCCCTGTGGCCTTACCTTATCCCACTAAACACAGAATATTGTGTCACAGCATCCCATCCAATTAAAGAGTTCACCATTGACCAATGGTGCTTTGGTATGCTAATGAAAATGTTAAATGCATTAAATGAGTTTAGATAACACAATTTCTTCAATTAACCCTGAGTCATGACGCATTTAACTCACAAATCCCAGTGGCTGCATCTGTATATGCCTTCTATATCGCATCACTAACATCCATCATGTGCTAAAAGTCAGGATGACTCAGACAGTACTTATCAGTTGATACATATACTCAGATTAGGAATGTGGAATAAGAAAGTTGCAGTCCAAAATTATTTTAAACAATATTATTTTAACATGTACTAAATTCACGTGAAAAGATCGAAGTTCGATCGAAGTTCGATCGAATTCGATCGAATTACGATCGTGGGATCAATTCGATTGGTCGAATATGCAAATTAGGCTTATTCGATCATCGAATAGCGAATGATCAAATAGAGGATTTAAATTTTTAAAAATATTCGACTACTTCGAATATACTACAATGGGAAGCCTCCCATAGGCCTCTGAGGCTAAGTCATGATCAAATAGGATTCATACGATTGAAGTTTTCAATTGTTCCAATCGTACAAATCATTCGAATGATCGAATAATTCATTTGAATGATCGAAGATCGTTATTCGGTCGTCGAATGATCGACGATCGAATAAAAGGGTAGCCTAAAACTATTCAATTAGCATTCAAATATCAAGGGAAAACTAATATTTTTTGGGGAATAATAGTAAATTTGCCCCCAACTGTATTGCATCTTATGCAGGTTTCTTCAAGCAAACCAAGAATGTACAAATCCCAAGGAGAATATATACTTAAATACAAAACTTTCTAATTATTTTCTTAACTCCACTTCAAACTTCCATCCATTTTTTTTTATCAATAAATTTGCTCGAAAAAATTTGACCCTTGAAAATTATTGGGCAAAAACCACAAATTAATCAAATTATTATATTAAGCCCAGCACAGATCATGATATCTTCCAGTTGTAAATGGGACATCTGCCATTAACGTCTACATGACCTCGGCAGGTTTGAGATACAGCACTTTTTTATTCTGACTTTTATCAGCCTCTGGATTTAATAAATCACAAAAAATTGTTTCCTCCAAAGAAATTATTTCCCCTTCTAGATTCTAACTTACAATTCTGATACAAATTTATAAATCTGCCAGTTTGCAGTGCATGCATGGGAACTATATCTGTATTAGTTCACAACACATTACTACAGGGCAGATTTACTAAGGGTCGATTTTCAAAGTTAAAAACTTCAAAGTTAAAAAATTCAAAAAGGCCATTTTCAATTGAAAATGGACCGAATAAGTCCGTTTTCAATCCAATAAAAATAGTTTAAACCGTACGAATGCATCGATTTTCAAAAAAATCCTTCAATTTTCCAGAACTTAGAAAAAATCCTGTTAAAGGTTCTAGGAGATCCTCCATAGCCTAAAATGGCAATTTGGCAGATGTAAGGTGGCAAAGTATCAAATTCAAAGTTTTTTAAAGAGACAGTACTTCAAAATTCGAATTTTCTAAATTTTTCAATTCAAATAGAATTTCCGGCTATTCGATAGTAGCCCAAAATTACTTCAAAGTTTGAATTTTTTTTTTTCATTTGAATATTCACTTCAACCCTTAGTAAATCTGCCCAAAATTAGATTCAAATTGAAAAAATTCAAATTTTGAAGACACTTCTGGAAATTCGAAGAATTTTTGCCAAATTGTTTGAAGCAAACAATGCATTCAAATGATTTGAACAATTTTAATTCAATTGAAAACAGACCTATTCAATCAATTTTCGAACAAAAATAGCCTTTAAAAAATTTGATGGCTGAATTTCAATTTTTTTTTATTTGAAATTTAAATCTTACTAAATCTGCCCCTTAGTGACCCTGTTTTCTATATGTAGAATCTTAAACTTGGGCTTTCATCACTCTGTTATATAACACAGCAAAATGTATGTATTATAATGTATTATAAATGAGTTATAATAATGTGCCTGTAATAAAAAATACTTCCTTTGAAAAATAATTCACATAATTAATGTTATAAGCTAATTTCTACATAGAAGTTTAATACAGAAAGGGATACTAGATTAACTAAAGATCATTATGAATTGATTTATTAATATTTAGTGATGTAATTATAATATAATTCAAAACAAATGTAGTTTATATCAACCACATATACAATAGCATCTGTGATTCATACATCAATATCTGTAATAATGTAATAACCAGGAAAAACACTGCTTTAAAATTGCCAGAAGCCTATAGTAATGGGCAAATTTCCTGCATTTCGCTTTGCTGAATAATTTGCAAATCTCCAGCGAAATTTGCGAAACAGTGAAAAATTAGCCAAATGGGGATTTTCGACACCAGCATCAAAAATTTAAACACGAAAATTTGTCACGAATTTGCCCCTGGTGAATAAATTTGCCCATCACAAGATAGCCTACAATAGCATTTAATAATCACAACATATTAACTGTTTTGGTTAATGGTACATGATGATTTTGATTTTTAATTGATCACATTGAAACCTGCAAAATTCCTATCTCTATCTTGCTGGTAAAACATTAATAATTCTGATAATCCAATAGACTCTTTGTCGAAGTGAAATTTGTCATTTTTTGGCACAGACAAAATTTTTGCTAATTGAAGGATCTACCATGATTCAGATTAATCTTCATAGTCCTGCAGAGCATCACTGTAAAATTACTCAAAGAGACTGACTTAATTGCTGTGAAATATTGCAAATCACAGGAAAATTATGATTATGACTGCAATAAGCTATGAAGATTTGTGGCTCACAAGTTTTTACCTTAATGTTGTATGATTAATTAAAAATAAGAAAAAATTAAAACTGAAAATTGCACCACCTATAAACTGTCAAGAAGCCTTAAAATTTTGTGAGAAATGTAGTGTCATTGTTCAAGCACTGTAATTGTAATTGTATTTGTTTTTGCAGCATTCAGAACTTTTTTTAATTTCTTGTAAATCAATAGAAAAATGTTAATCACAGCATTTTCAAAAAAAGATTTAGCACAACTTTACACTTCTATGTTTATTTTTATGGACAAAATCAGCATCCTGAATAGTAGAAAAAGTTGCTGTTGTCCAAAGCCAGACATAATTTTTTACTCGAAGTGTGATTTTGTTTACCATGAGTTTGAAATTTTAATAAGTAAATATACTCTGGAGCAATATTGTACCAACTTTTTAACCTCAGTCTCACTTTTCTGGCCCAATATTTGGTGAAAACCAACTGTTCATCATAACTATTTTTACAGATGTATAAAACTATTATCATAGCGGTCATTTTACCCATTAATATAACGTTCCTCAATTATTGGTAAGTCTTAAGTAAAAAAAACTTCAAAATTCGACTCTCAAAGTTTTTTGAAAAGACTTTTTTTGATCGAAAATTTATCATATAGGTAATTTCTGATCGAATAAAAATCCTTCAAATCGTTCAATTGCATCGTTCGAATCTAACAATTCGAAGGATTTTGCACAAAAACCTTTGAATTCTTTGAACTTAGAAAATGTTTCAGAACAGGTTCTATGAGGTCCCCCATAGTCAAATTTGACAGTTTTGACCATAAAAAAATTTGACCCTTATTACATCTGCTCCTTAGTGTTTGCAACAGCATGGAATATTGTGTATATTTTATATTTTTATTTTGTTCTTTTCTATTTTTATTGATGTAGTAGAACATATATATATTTTTCATATGATATATGATAAAATGTCAAAAAACTGAATTCAAAAATTGCGACCCTTAATAAATCTGTCCCTCAGGGGATTATATATATATATGTGTGTATATGTATATATATATGTATATATATATATAGTGATGGGCGAATCTCCCGCGATTCGCTTCGGCGAAAAATTTGCGAAACGAGTCGCGGGACGCTTTTGACGCGCGTCACGTTGTTTACGACGCGTCGCGTCATTTTCGGCGCGTCGCGTAGTTTCCGGCGTGCGTCGCGTCATTTTCGACGCGTCGCGTCAAAAGACGACACGCGACTCGTTTTCTTGGCGAAATTTCGCTTGGCGAAATTTCACTGGTGATTCGCGAATTTATTCGCCAGCGGCGAATCGCGCGAATTCGGCCCTGGCGAATAAATTCGCCCATCACTATATATATATAAAAGGGCAACCAAGTGTGGGGGTTTTACTTTGAAAGCAGCTAGTGAGTTGCAGGTAAAACTTAGTCCCTTTGTAAAATGTATAATGAAGCAATAGAATTCTTAATGAATCAGATGCAATTTTGAGAGTAGGACTGGCCAGATATGGGATGACTTTGATGTAGTTGGCCAGCTTAAATATATTGCAATATATGGACAAACAATCCCTGTTGTTTAAAGGGTAGGGCATTTTTTAGTAGCTGTATGCACAAAATGTCTCAATGTCTTAAATATATTGATAATGGGTTGAGTGCAGAGGACCTTTTGTATTTGTCTATATGTATATATGTGTATATATATATATATATATATATATATATATATATACAGTATACACATACATACATATATATATATATATGTATATATATATATATATATATATATATATATATATAGTAGCAGTACAGCATGAAAAAATAAGGGAAAACAAAAAAAGAAAAGATTAAATGTCTTGTATAATCTGTTAGATTTGTTTTCTTTCATTGTGGTCTTTAACAAAAAAAAGACCGATTTACTATATTCATGTGAAGGATTCGAAGTTCGATCGAATTCGATCGAATTTCGAATGTAGGATTTATTTGTTTGGTCGAATATGTGAATTTTGGCATATTCGATCATCGAATAGGGAATGGTTGAACGATTGAATACATTCGAATAGAGTTGAATGGACGAATATTTGATCATTCGATCATTCGATCAGTGAAGGATTTTATTTTTTAAGTTTCTTCGATTGCCTATTTCGGCAGATTGGACCTTCCGAATTGCAATAGAAGCCTAAGGGAGTGCTCCCATAGGCTTCTGAGGCTAAGTCCTGATCGAATAGGATTCGTACGATCGAAGTGTTTGATCGTTCGAATCGTACGAATAATTCGAATGATCGAATGATTTATTTGTTCAGTTGAATGATTTATTCGACTGATCGAATAGATTTGTATTCGATCGTCGAATGATCGAATATCGAATAAAAGGTAGCCTAGAACTATTTGATTAACATTCGCAAATCGAATGCTAATCAAATATAGAATAGAAACTTATTATTGGAGAATAATAGTAAATTTGCCCCTTGTTGTTGAGCCAGCTACAGACATAACAATAAAAGCATTGACTGACTGATTGCCATGAGACTGTATAAATATGGTCAAGGGATGCTTGTTCTTAATCTTTTTTAATGTATTCACAATACAAATGTATTATAATATACACTTTGAATTTGCAAATAAGGTTGTACTTTAGTGGGGGACTGTTTACTGTAAGAGAGGTCTATACTAAAACAATGTAAAGTGAATATGTAAAGTAAATATTTACTAGTTAGTTATACATTTATGAAAAAAAAATCATCCTACAGATGCAGCCACTTGGATTTGTGTATTAAATGCATCATGACTCAGGGTTAATTGAAGAAACTGTGTTATCTAAAGTCATCTTAACTCATTTAATGCATTTAACCTTTTCATTAGCATACCAAAGCACCATTGTTTTCAATGGTGAACTCTTTAATTGGATGGGATGCTGTGACACAATATTCTGTGTTAAGTGGGAAAAATGGGATATCTGAGTTAAGTTTTTCTGTGTCAAACACACAATCCAAAGTGGCATCATCTGTAGTTTGCCCTGTTTTTCACCTTGAGAATATAAAGGGGCATATTTATTATGCTGTGTCAAACGAAATTCAACAAATTAAGGTGTCCAACAGAAATCTCTCTAAGAGAGCAAAGCCTGGTGATGTGTGATGTATTATATTGCTGCTTTTTACAAAGTATAATAAATATGCCCCAAAGTGTACCACCTTAGTTTGAGAGAGTCTTTAATAGACAATAGAACTACACCAGGACAGTAGCCTATAGCAATCAAACAGTGGTCAGAGAATTGTGTTTCTGTTTTATTATATTTTTGTTAATGTGTGTCTCTTTTACTATTTTTATTTAAAAGTGATAGTGCTTCTGGGAACTATACTATATTCTTACTATACTCTATACAGTAGAGAAACCATCTTTATTATATACTAGATGTTCCATACTGAGCACACTGCCCATTCTGACTAATATACTGGGAAAAGCAACTTCAGAAGACCAGAAGTTTAAATTATATCTTGATTTATTTGCACTATGGACCTCTGAGTTCTTTCAGTACTTAACTGCCAGCATTTATTTCATTCCTGTCTACTTTTTGCTTCCTCTCTATCTAATGTACAAGATTATTTGATGCCTTTGAGAGATCTCACTGCTCAAATCTGCCAAAGGGATTTTTTTACTCAACTGCCTGTGTGTCATGGAGGAATCTTTCATAAGTTCAGATATTACCTGTGGAAAAGCACAAGGCAAGTGAGATAAAGGCTGTAAAATACACTCTATGGTTCACTTTGTGAGGACAATTGTTTATGCGATTAAAAAGGATGTAGGTCTTTGTAATACAAAGCTATCCATTAGTTTTAAAAAAATCACCTAGTACAGGCTGTATGAGAAGTATTTACATTCCATTTGCCAGGTGGCAAACAGCACAAACAATTTCAACAAAATGTAAATACAATTAATTGTCAGTTTAAAATATGATAAGCCTGGCTAAACTTTATTCTGTACATCAGAACAATTTAAATTAAATAGAAGAAAGATAGCAGCTTACATGTCAATCTAACAAATGATTATATACAAATAATCAGTAGCTCCAAAAAGTTTTACAACAGCTCACAACATATATGTACTTTGTAATAATGTCACTTGCATAATAGCTCTGCCCCTATTCATTGCCATGAAAACAGAATTTGCAAGGGACTATCACAAGGGCTCAGTCTCAGACTTTTTAAAACCAAGTCCAATGCCTGCTAATAAAGGGCCAGATGTTATTCAGTGAGAAAAGGCTTTATCACATGAAAACTCATGGATGAAATTCAATCTTAGATGCAATTTAATTCAGAAAATCTTATCTCAATGTTTCAGCTGTGAAAACTCTATTGAAGTCAATGGGAAAAAACTGGAACTGAATTAGGTGAAAATGTCTCATGACAAAACTTTTTTCTCATTAAATTGAATGTAGCCCAACATACTATTTTCTATATATGGGCAATATTTGTCTTGAATATGTATACAACTGCTATTACTTGCAAGGCAGTTCTATATAAGTATTGACTAAATATCATTTTAGTAGTTTTAAAAAAAAGTTTCAATTAAATTAAATTTAAAGGAGACTGCCTATGCTTTGGCAAATATGACAACTTGTATAAAGAATTGACTGGCATACAAGACTTATGTCTGAAGGGCAAGCCCTTGCAGTTTTAATAATATGGAAGTGCAATGTCTCAGAGCCTGTAGACTGGTTGTATTGGAGGTTGCCAAATCCTGTATCACTTTAAACCAAGCCACAAGTGTTAGGTGTGTTAAGGGTGTGCATACACTATACATGTTCGAAATATGAAAGTTTCCAATCAACAAATAAAATGATTTATAGTTATACATTTGATTGCACTATTACAAAAATAGAAAATAGAATATTATTCTGACAACAGGCAATGTCTACATTAAAGTGCAGACCACTTTTTTTATTTTCCCGAATACCGAATCTCAATTCAGAATCTTAAACCAAATCAAAATCCTAGTTTGCATTTTCAAATTAATAAAATCATAGAAAAAAAACCTGTAACAATATTTGTAGTTATGTTATCTAAAATAACACAATGTTAAGTGCTCAGTCAGGCCAACCAGGATTTGGACAAATATAATAAATCTCAGATGCAGCCAAATCCCAAAATGAATTTGGGATTTAGTGCATCCCCATTTCTCAATCATGGGCATGCAATTTAACAAATTGTTACAAAGAAACCTGAAACACTAATACTCTAAAATAAGCAGATAAAATATCTGTAGTAAAAAGTCAAATCAACTGGACTTTTTCTTTAGACATTTTGGTAGTCATAGTTACATGGTTGAATTGGGTTGAAAAAAGACCATCAAGTTCAATCCGTCCAAATTAAAAACCCAGCATACACACACACATCTCCACTCTTTCACACAAACCATATATGCCCATAGCTCTACTAACTGTAGAGTTTAGTATCAAAATAGCCTTTGATATTATGTCTGTCCAAAAAATCATCCAAGCCCCTCTTAAAAGCATCAACAGAATCAGCCATCACAACATCACCCGGCAGTGCATTCCACAACCTCACCGTCCTGACTGTGAAGAACCACCTACGCTGCTTCAAATGAAAGTCCTTTTCTTCTAGTCTGAAGGGATGGCCTCTGGTGCATGATCCTCTTTATGGGTAAAAAGGTCCCCTGATATTTGTCTATAATGTCCTCGAATGTATTTGTGAAGTGTAATCATGTCCCCTTGCAAGCGCCTTTTTTCCAGAGAAAACAACCCCAACCTGGACAGTCTCCCCTCATAATTTAAGTCTTCCATCCCTCTAACCAGTTTAGTTGCATGTCTCTGCACTCTCTCCAGCTCATTTACATCCCTCCTAAGGACTGGAGTCCAAAACTGCACTGCATACTCCAGATGAGGCCTTACTAGGGATCTAGGGATCATCCTATTATTATTATTAATGTATTTCTATAGCCCCAACATATTCCGCTGCTTATTAGCGCTGTATCCTAATGTTACATATTGCATGTATCCAATAATGCTGGTGAGTACTCAGATGCCCTTAATGCAACTCATGAAATATACACTATAAATCTCACAGGTGGATGCCAAAACTTTGCAAAAGCCTAGAATACAGTGCACTAGACACTAATATAAACAGTTATATACAGTACTGGCTCAGAGACTAGGGGGGTTAATTATCAGCATTCCTATTTTTTCCTAATTGTTCCACAAAATCTGCTCAGTGGAGCTGTACAAATGCAGTGCAAGGCATTTCAAATTGATAAATATATGCATCCTATGAGTCCATTTTGAGCTATTATGGTCCATATTGCATGGTCCATCATGCAAAAAAATGCAAAAGGCAGAATTTACTTTCCTTGCCAGTTTACATTGGGGTCTGTGAGTGTCTGCCCACATTAACATAGTCACATAGTAAGTTAGGTTAAAAAAAGACAAAGTTAACATCAAGTTAACCTACCTAACTAGTTGATCCAGAGGAAGGCAAAAACATAGGGGTTACCCCATGAGTATGATTGAATAAGCTTATTTAAAAGCACACTCCTAAGACAGTAAGTCTCCTTTTGGGAGTAAAATGAAGTAATAAAATTAAACAAAATGAAAATAACTGTGACAGAAAAAAGAAAAAGATTCCCCAATTTATTTAAGTACAGAATACCGTATTGAATATAATTATATTTGTAAGATAATACATACACATCTCACAATCCTTTATAATGATTCTATTTTGAAGGAATCAACCTGTGGGAATGATATCCAGAAAATTTGGGCAGGAGTCTATCCCCAAGTGTCCACTTCTAAATAATCTCTTTTTAATAGTTGGTTGAAAACAGAAGGGATATTTTAGGTGCAGATTTACTAAGGGTCGAATTCGAGGGTTACTTAACCCTCGAATTCGACCATCAAATTTGCATCGAATTAAAACCCCTCAAATTCGAACATGAGGGGTATTAACGCAATTCCATTTATCGAATGATCGAACAAGAAAAATTCAAACTATCGATAAAATCGTTCGAATCTAATTAATATGAATTGTTGATTTTAATTTTACTATTTTCCGACATCCTGTTGCTATGCTATCATTTTATTGGATACTGGTTTATTGTGATTTTGGGTTTATCCCCAGCAGCCAGCATCAGTGGACACTGTTAGATAGCTCTACATATTTAAACATTCGTCACTTTTTCTATGCCTATGATGAGGGGGCGAAAGTGCCCAAAATGCATCAGGCTAATAATTCCATGAGTGCTTTTTAACAGTGAATAAAGTTATGAATTTTTAAATGATTCATTGTTGTGGTTCTCCAATATTTTACTATATATATATATATATATATATATATATATATATATATATATATATATATATATATATATATATACTCACGAATATAAGCAGCGCACTCCTGGGTTTTTTAAAACATATAAGTGTTTATTTCTTCATGCAATCAACGTTTCGGCTCGTGTCCAGAGTATATATACTAACTAGTTGCTCCAGAGGAAGGCAAACAACCCAGTTTGAAGCCTCTCCAGTTAGTTTGCCTTACATTAAGGTAAGCCATTATTATCAAAGTTATTACTGATGAACTGATATACACAATCAGGGTTTGCCCTCCCCAGCTTAATGTAAAGATGGTTTTTAAATTTAAAAACCAAGTGGAATTTTTTTCATCAATTTATGAGCTATATATTTACTATGTAGATGAAATCTTACATGTAGTAACATAAATATTATTTATCCTCATATAATAAATATAAAGATAATTCATATTTATATCACAGTTTATATAAAAACTGGCCTCTCATTTTAGATTGTAAGCTCTGTATTTAGTGATGGGCAAATTTATTCGCCAGCAGCAAATTTGCGGCGAACTCCCACGATTCACCGTCAGAGAATGAATTCGCAAAACACCCGAAAAAAAAACGAGACGTGTGCCGAAAATGACGCAACGTGTGACGAAAACGACACGAACGTCGTTTTGGCGAATTTCTTCACAATTCACGAATTTCGCTAGAAATTTGCTAATTTTTACGGTGAAGCTAATCTGCCTAGATTCGCCCATCACTATCTGTATTACATGTTACTCTGTATGTTCTTTGTATAAACCGATTTATTGTACAGTGCTGCAGATTATGTTGGTGCTCTAAAAATACAGTACATAATAATAATTTATAAATTTTTAGCAAAGAATGTATTCTCTCTCTCTCTCTCTCTCTCTCTCTGTAGTCAATGCTCAACTAAGTTATCTTTCAGAGCAGAGTGCATAGATCTCAACTGACTTTCAGTGACTAATTGCAAGCTAATTTACATGAATTAAACAATGAAGCAAAGAAATCAAGTATTAAAATACCAGATTTAGCCATTTATGAAGGACAGATTTTTTAGTGATGTATACAAGCTTACAGCATAATGTGTATGCTATGTTATTACAATAAAATTATATTTGGAAATACATTGAATTAAATCCAGAAAGACCCTGACTGTACATTAATAGTCTACACTATTTAGAACAGAAGAAAACGCTACAGAAATATTTATGATACATTACACAATGAAAGGCATGCCATGCCATGCCATGTGATTGTAACAACAACAAAAACAGATATTATTAGATGACAAATTGCAGAATGGTACAAGAACGGACAAGAATTAGGAAAGAGAAACACAAATGCAAAAGGGGTGATTGGTGAATCAGCTTAAAGTTCAGTAAACTAAAGCAATAGAGTTTCAACAATAGCAAAACAGTTACAAATGTTAACAGCCCTTTGGCTACCCCTTGGCTAAAGCGCTTTAGTTAGTCATCCTATGAGCAGCACAGGGAATATCATAAACAACTGCTGAATCAGTCTGAAAATACCTGGAATGAGGTGATGTAAAATGATGAATTTATACATTCAGAATTTAACTCATCTGCTTCTCGAAATCTTTGCCAAAAATTGGTTAAATGTTGATTTACAGATGCAGTCACTTTGGATTGTGTGTTTAATGCGTCGTGACTTAACTCATTTATCCCATTTATCCCACTTATCACAGAATATTGTGTCACAGCATCCCATCCAAATAAAGAGTTCACCATTGAAAACAATGGTGCTTTGGTATGCTAATGAAAAGGTTAAATGCATTAAATGAGTTAAGATAACTTTAGATAACACAGTTTCTTAAATTAGCCCTGAGTCACGACGCATTTAGCTTACAAATCCAAGTGACTGAATCTGTAGTCATTTATTAATGCAACAGAATGCTTCCATGATGCTTTTTAATAAAACACCTATTTGTATGGTTGCACAAATTGAAATAAAATTGTTTTTAATTGTTACCCAGCTAGACACTCTAATAAGCTAATTAGGATAACATTTGGGATTTGGTCAGACTGGCCAGAATAGTATGCAAAAATGATGGGTGAGCAGTTTTAACTGTTTCTCTAGCTTGGAAATATAAAAACTTGAAAACCTGTTAAACCATTTTCCACAGAGTAACTGTGCTTATTTCTAATACAACTGAAACATTAATAATGCAGTTTAAAGGACAACTATACCCCCAGAATTAATACTTAAGCAAATTAAGTGGCATATTAAAGAATATTATCAAACAGGAATATATATTTAAGTAAATATTGCCCTTTTACATCTCTTGCCTTGAACTACCATTTTATGATGTTCTGCGTGCTGCCTCAGAGATCATTTGACCAGAAAAACTACAGCTCTAACTGTAACAGGAAGAAGTGTGGAATCAAAAGGCAGAATGCTGTCTTTTAATTGTCCCATGTGACTTAAGAATGTATAATTTGTTTGGTATGTTTTTCTGCACTGTGAACCATACAATCCCAGGGGCAACCGTTATTTATTAAAATTGCATTTTTCTATTTCTGATTATCCAAAGGCACATAATACTAAAAAGTATATTATTAAGAAAATGGTTTATTTACATAAAGCAGAGTTTTACATATGAGTAGAGATGGACGAATTTGACCAGTTTCACTTCGCCAACAATTCGCCAAAGGTGAATTGTCACCTACGTCGATTAATGCCTATGGGTGTCAAAAAAATTCTGATGCAATGCAAATTGTTTTTTTTTGACACGCATAATTTTTTTTATGCATGACTCCATTCAAGTCTATGTTCGTCATTTCCACGAGTAAACAAGGTGAAAAAATTTGCCCATCCCTACATTTGACCTGTTTTATGCAATATCTTTTTATAGAGACCTACACTGTGTGAGGGTTAAAGTTTTTCTTTAATAAAACTAGGGCATAATGTTAAATATAAAGTAGGAATAGCAAGTGTTTGATCAATATTTATTTTTATATAGTACTTGTAGGGACCCATAGACTTAATGTGCCCCTATAGCTTTAAATCCCCATACTGTACTTCCTCATTATCCTAGTTGCTGGGCAGAGGCCCATGTATCTAATTATAATTTACATATCAGAGTCATAAGCCAAGAGGGGTTATGACCACTTCCGGTCACACTTTAATATAATGCTTGGAAAGGGTGTATCTTTCTCTTTGGCTCCTGGTGTCTGACCCATCTGGATGTCCCCATTGAGTCTGGGTACACCAATGCCCAGTAAAGCAAGTTGCCCTAGAGGGACGAGTAACTCTAGAGAGATAAGTAGGGAAGCAGGGACCCTTTGAATGAGGTTAGTTAGTGACAGGATTACTATCTGTTATAGTATAGTAGGAGTGTAAGATAGTGAGGGAAGAGAGAAAGAACAGCTTTTCACTCCATCAAGGATTGTAGCAGGGAGTAGCTTCCCTAGGCTGTAAGATTTCTTACAGTGAAGGCACCACAGTGGATAGCATGTCAGGCTTTCATTCTTATCCCTGACCACTCCACTGGGTGAGATTCAGACCATATGTGAGGTATTTCTGCATGGAGGTACAGATGTAGTCACTTGGATTTGTGTGTTAAATGCGTCATGACTTAACTCATCTATCCCATTTATCCCACTTAGCACAGAATATTGTGTCACAGCATCCCATCAAAATAAAGAGTTCATCATTGAAAACAATGGTGCTTTGGTATGCTAATGAAAAGGTTAAATGCATTAAATGAGTTAAGATAACTTTAGATAACACAGTTTCTTCAATTAGCCCTGAGTCACGATGCATTTAACTTACAAATCCAAGTGACTGCATCTGTATGCTGTACTGCCTTGACTACATCCTCAGGGGATCCATATGTTGTTATCTTGGATTTACTGTCCTAGCCTTCTGAATATCAATTCTGTACTTTCTTTAAGCCCTGTAGGTAAATTCAACTTTTACTATTTGTCATCTAAAACCTGCCAAAATGCTGTTTTAGCCTATTGGGGACCTCCTAAAACCTATTTGAAGTCATTTGGTGGACTTTGAAAAGTTTTTTTTTTTAATTTGATTGAATTTGCTAATACTTTGATTAGAATTATTCAAATACAGATTATTCCCCCTCAATTTGAAAATTTAAATTTTTAATAAACTTTAATTTGCCTTTTTTAATTTTAATTTCGAAGTAATGGGAGTTTAAAAATACTTCCATCACTCCATTCGACCTTTGATAAATCTGTCCCTTGGAGCCCCCAAAACTAGTCTCAAATTTATGCAGGGTCTTACAAACCACACTACCCTCCCAATTGCTCAAGCACAAGCGGGTTATTTCTCAAAATCCAAATATAAATTAATTTTAAATTTAAAAAAGTGTGACCATATTAGAATCCATGATTTACCCTTATTTATCAATAAAAATTATGAAAAAATTGCATTGACAAAACAGCAACTTTTTCAGATTATCGCACAAAAACTCAACTTTTTCAGATTGTCAGGAAAAGTCCTGAAATTGGCTGAAAGGCCCAAAATGTTCAAATTATCATGGGAAACTAAACACAGACAATAATATCTTAAAGAGAATTCGTCACCCAAAAGAAATATTCAAAATCCTATTTTATAACATTCGTCAAGCAAAATGAACTTTATTTACACTATATAAATTATTTGATTCTTGTTTCCTTTATTCTGGGAATTCCACATTATAACAAGCAGGCAGGAACCACTCTTGTTTGTGTACCAGAATGGGGGAACCAATGTCCATCCCCATGCCCTGGCTACACAATTAAACAGTGTAGAGAATGGTGGAAAGTGTGGAGAGCAGTGGCATCTAGGAAGTGCTGAATAGAAAGTGAAAGTAATTGTCTTCCCTGCCTCTATGCCACGGGCATAGAGGAGGGACAGACAGTATTTGATTGACAGCTGATATTTTTAAATGAGCTTACAACAGCTATAAATGCTTTAATAAAAAATAGAAATTAGATTTCATGTTTAATTTGAAAAGGACTTTTATTATACAGATTTTTGTGTCTGGGTGAAAGGCCCACTTTAAAATTGCAAATAGGACCTCTGTCATTGACTTCTATGGGACCTTGGAAGGTTTAAAAAAAAAATTGTGTTTTTAGCATTTGGACTACAATAAATATCCCGCTAAATATGTGGTAATCATGAAAGAAGCCACAGATTCCATATAAAACATACATTTCTCAACAATACATGTATTAATTAATTTTAAATTGATCACCTCTGCTACTACAGTGCATGCACATCAGGCTACACAGGGCTTATCCTTATAAATCCTCTTCCTGCCCCTGCTGTCAATACCCTGCTGCTGATTTTTTGCATACAGATGCAGCCACTTGGATTTGTATGTTAAATGTGTCGTGACTCAGGGTTCATTGAAGAAACTGTGTTATCTAAAGTCATCTTAACTCATTTAATTCATTTACCTTTTCATTAGCATAGCAAAACACCATTGTTTTCAATGGTGAACTCTTTAATTGGATGGGATGATGTGACACAATATTCTGTGATAAGTGAGTTAAATGGGATGTCTGAGTTAAGTTATTCTGTGTCAAACGCACAATCCAAAGTGGCTTTATCTGTATCAGATGGGTATATAATTCTCTTAATGGGTAGACTTAGTTAATCATATGCTTCTATGAATTAAACATATGAAGCACGTGGAACAAGAGATTCGCAAAAAGCTTCACCAAAAAAAATTTGAAACTGCAGAAAAATATGTAAAAATGCAAAAAATTAGCAAAATGCATAGAAGTTTATGGGTAACTTTTTGATATGACAGCCTTTTTAGTAGCAAAAGATATTTGTCTATGGGTAACTTTGTTGTTGCTGCACATTTTTTGTCACAAAATATATTATAGTTTATGGGCAACTTTTTTTCCTCACTCCTTTTGCAATAAAGTCAATGGGTTATTTTTCTCACTCCAAATGCATTGAAGTGAATGGGAGTTTTTTTCTTGGCAAGTGTTTCTTTTTTTGTCACAGTTTGAGAAGAAAAAATTAGTTGATGACAAAGTGTGTAATTTCGCAGTGAATCTATGAATGGTAAAAAAATCAGTCATCACTCCATGGAACTTTGACAAAATTTAAAAAGTTAAGGGACAACTGGCTTGATGCTTACCCACTAGCTGTGGACATATAATTATTTCTACTGTACATCTGCACTTCCTATTGAAAAGTATGTAATAACTCACCTACCTGAATAACCTGTAATGGACAATGATACACTGTAACCTGTGATTTGTTTTACTGCTGACCAATAAACAAAGATTCATTCAACAAATAGAACAATCACCTGAGATTTACAGTGCATAGTGAAGAGGTGGTCTATAAGATGTGAATATTTGTACTCATGTTTGCTGCTTTATATTTAGCAATTTGTGTTTATTGCACATGCACTCCCATGACACAATTAACCCCATATGCTGCATAATGGTTTAAAGCAACTGATGCTATCGCTAAGGAACCCAGGAATTATTTCCACACAGGTTATTACGGCAATGCTAGGGTTCCTGCAGATAAAATCAATAACTTTTAAAATAAAAAAGTTTCAAAAGGGATAACTTTGGATTAAATATGTGAATTAACTGTGCTATTTTTATTTTACGTTAAAATAAATAAACAAAAAGGAATTTAAACATTGCTATAACAAAATATCAAAAATATCAAAATATCTCATCCTTTGTTATTACTAAGCAGACAGTGGATATTGGTTCTGTTGAAAGGATCTAATTAACCTAAGTATGAGAGTGCCAAGTATAAAATCTATTTTTTACAAAACGATTAAGGCTAACAAAATCTGTTCATGGAGATATACACTCATAAGGGTACATTTTCTTTGTCTGTGGCTAGCAAAAGCAAATTTGATACTCTTAAGATGTGTAAAGTTCATATAACCAACTTATTTCTTAATCAGTCAGTTGAATAATGAAATATTATGGCCAATTTACAGTGATCCAACTGATCTGCCCTGTTTGGAGTTACATTTAAGGATGATAGCCACAAGTGTCATTAGTCATCTTGTTTTTTTCTGATATCATAATTTATATATTCTATATTTTTATAAAGGATAATATCACCCTACTATTAGAATTATTTTTTCTTTTGAGATATGAAAAGATATGTAACACACTACAACTTATCTACAATATGAACTGCCAAGATATTTGTATTATGTTTTGTTTGTTGCTAGAAATGGGCGCTAATTTGCAATGAATTTCCAAGTTTTGCCACCAGCAAATTCATTTGCAAAACTGCGGCAAAAGTTTTTGGCTGCACGTCAGAATAATCACATGCATAAAAATTGTTGGTGGTGTCAAAATTGTTGTGCATCAAAATTATTTTGACGCCCATTGACTTCAATGCATTTTTTTTTCGCCATTTCACAAATTCATTGTAAATTTGCAAATTCTTTGGGACAAATTCACCCATTACTATTTGCTGCAGATAAACTTTTTAAATTTTGTAATTGCTCATTATTAATGCAGTTTTTAAAAGTACTTAGCTATGTGTGCTTCTGCAACATGCTATGATACTTTAGTAAATATAAGATTACTATAAGATTATGTTATAGAACTTTTTTAAATAAAAAACTAAAATAATTTGTTTTGCATACTACATACTATAATGGTTTGATTTTGTTTACCAGAAATGTAAATAAAATTATAAAAACATTTGCTGTAATTCAAATTATGGACGAGAGAGAGAGATAGCAACTTCCAAATGTGCAAGTAATGGAAACAGATTGTTTTACAATAGTGGCAGAGGTAGAATTAAAGTAACTGTACACAATATGTATAAAAAAAGCTATCAGTGTTACACAAATTCAGTTTAACTGAAATGATTATCCCCTGGCAAAATATTGTAAACATAAATCTAAAATGGGTATTTTCAGCACTGTAAAAAGTATAGTGTACATTGTTTATTAAATCAGAATACGTCACAGTGATCTTCAAAAAAATGTAAAATGCATTTTCTCAAGTCAATTTAAATATATTTAACTACATTTTTAGGCAAATATGAGATTTTCAGACACCCGCACAAAAACTAAATATATTCAGCTTTGAATTTTTCCGTCCTAAAGCAATGGTTTTGATAGAGAAACCTTTACACAGCTCTAATTAAGTCCTGCTTTATTTTACTAATAGTAGCAAATAATGTATTAAAAATAACAATTAATTATAATATCTAATAGGGTTTAAAGTTGGTGTATTGTAAAACTGTGTAATGGATATTGACTTTGGCTAAACACTTTTGCTTATATATACATTCTATATATTGCATATCCTCACAGGTAAAATATTATTGCTTACACTGCTTTTAAAACAGTTAGAAATATCAACATGATGGCAACCAGGAAACAAAAAGTATAATCTGCTACATATTCTGTTTCTCAGATGAAAACCTATAAATTTGACCCTTGCGCTGTTTAGAGTGGCTCCCCAGAATTTCCTTGATTACTGTGAAGGTCTGCAATAGACAATACATATCCAAAGGAGATAAAGAATTATGTATACAGTGTTTGGTCCTGCATTGTGTACTATTCAAAAATGGAAACACTGCTCAAAGATGATCAGGTTGTTCTTTGAAAGTGTAATTGTGGTGTTTGAGAAACTGTTCAAAGATGATCAGGTTGTTCTTTGAAAGTGTAATTGTGGTGTTTGAGAAACTGTTCAAAGATGATCAGGTTGTCCTTTATAATCATATTTGGAGTGTCTATTTACCCTTACCTATACTGTTGTGTTGTAACTTTGTTAAATATAAATGGAAAATTTATAAAATATTAATTTAAAAAATATAATTTATTTTGAAAATGTTAAGTTTATATGAAGGCTGTGCATGTAATCTAAGTTTTTTAACTGCTTGTTGTTAAATGTATACAGAATTTTTTAATTAGAAGTATAAATATATAGTTCTATATTTGTAAGATTGACTCAAACACACACATTTGTGTGGATGAATTATAAATCAGTCAACAATTTTAAAAACTTTGATAAATAAGTTTCAGAGAATACAGTTATAAATTATTTATGCTACTTAATTCACAGTTGATAGAATAATGTATTGAATTAGTAAGCATTAAAATAATTTTAAAAATTACTCAACTCGATCTGGAATTCTGTAGAGAACTAGAGAACAGTTTTTAGGTTATAACTGATTGCATATTAAAAGTTACTGAAATCCTTTTGGGGCTGTGTTCAGTCAGCACAGAAGTAAAAAAGTACAGCATTTTAGTCTGATGAAACTGTATACAGTTAATTGGAAACATTACTTATATAGAGTCATAATCATATTCACTTCTGTATTTCAATGTGTAATGTGTGTGATAATGTAGCATTGTGATACACAGGTATAATGAGCTTTGAATTCATTCATATGAAATAAACTTTACTGTGATGGTGGATGGCTATTGGATCTATGCAACAGGTTGCCATGTAAACAAAAGCATGGGGTTGCTCAGACTAGACTAGAAACAGAAGATATGGCTTTTTTAGGTGAGCACTGTAGTTTCTCTTTATGGCACTTAAAGAGTTAATGGAACCTCAGTGCCAATGGTTATTGTCTACAGCTGCCTAGTAATAACTATGATCACTCTGTAGTTGTATAATTTTTGTTGGCTCCAAAATGTGTATGACAACCTACGAAGAATCTAAATGTAAAATCACTTGACTTAACAATCCACATGTATGTTGACTTTGGAAAATCAGCAACCAATGACATGTACAATGTCTAATAGAGACCATTCTAAGTGCATTTTTTAGGAAGAATAGGTCATAATCTTGGGATGCTGACAAGTTAAAAAAAAAATACTTAATACAATTCCAATTTATAATGTCAAGTATTTCTTGCAAGTTGGAGAATATACACATTCATAATTTTGCCTTATATATTCAAAAGCCAAATTTTGCAAAGGTAACAGTTACATCTAATCACTTCACAGTAAATAAAATAATGGCCTCCTGTCATTGGTTAAACTGTTTTCCACAGTTTATTAATTCTACAAATCTGAATTGACAAACAAAGTTACTATGAATACATGATGGTATGACCTCCTAAAACCATTACTCCTAAAACTTTCACTTTTATGAAAAAATAAAATTAATTGTAAAAATTAAAAACATTTATCAACTAATCGGAAGTCTTGTGTTAACACATACCTTGATACTGTGTGCTGAACCCTCTATATCGGTGGTTGCCATCTGTTGCAAAGTGTAACCTTAACCAGTTTTTGTTGCTGATAACTGGAGGGGGCACATTCATTCCAGACAGCCTAGACAGTAAGAGAACAAAAAATTAATTGCGTATGTTTTGTAAAAAAAAAAGTTAATTACCTGTTAAGGTAATGCATGGGTAAGGCATGGGACCTGTTCTCCAGAATGCTTTGGACCTGGAGTTTTCCTGATAACAGATCTTTCCATAATCTTCATATCTTGTCTAGTAGAAAATAATGTAAAAATTACATAAACCCAATAAGATGTTCTGCTTCCAATAAGGTCAATCAAACTAAACTTTCAAACTAAACTTTTCAAACTAAACTTTCGTATCTCAGTAGCAGCTGTTGATCTCCGGGAGAATGATATGGAGTATCCATATTGCATCATCTTCCTTTTGCTATGAATGCAGAAGCTGTCACGTATTTCAAGCAATTAGAAATGTATTTTACAATTTTACTAATAATTTAAAATAAAACGTAATTTTTGTATTGCAAAAGCCTGCATTTATACATAAATCAGTTTGCCAATAATACGGTATTTTGCTACCACAAAGACTCTCTCACATTTTTTTAATAATGGGTAAAGAACACCAAAGCAAGTTTCCATTAGCAATCCCCATGTGTGTTCATGAGGTGATAATGGCTGCAGGCAGAGAAAGGCACAATTGTTGCTTAGAGAACCAGCAAAGTCTACACACACTGGGCTCATTTATAAACTTTGATCAATTCAGAATGATTTGCACAGTGAATATATTTACTTGTGCATAGTTATATTTATAAATTTGAATAATAATGGTTTATTTAATGTGCAAACAGTATTGAGAATAAAACAAGTTATTAAACAATTAATTCCATTTGATTATTCAAATATTCACTTTGACCCTTAGTCAATGTCCCCCTTAGAGGTTTTTAGATTTTTTGCTCGCTTTCAGTTTAAAACCACTGAAAGGTTTCCTTTAACAAATAAGCATATATCTATATATTGAAAACTGGTGTATGATACTACTGTATCTGGTATATGATAAAGCACTTAAAAAAGTTCCCCAATAAAAACACTGTAGGAAAGAAACAAAATACATGTCTAAAATATTTTTAATAGTGATGGGCGAATTTATTCGCCAGGGGCAAATTCGCTGCGAATTCCCGCGATTCGCCGCTGGCGAATAAATTCGCGAAACGCCAGCAAAAATTTGCCGCCAAAAAATTCGGCCAAAAAACGAGTCGTGCGGCGAAAACGACGCGACGTGCGCCGAAAATGACGCGACGTGCGCCGAAAACGATGCGACGTGTGCCGAAAACGACGCGAGGCGCCGTGATTGACGCGACGCACGGCGAAAATGACGTACGCCGAAAACGATGCGACGTGTGCCGAAAACGACGAGAGGCGCCGTGATTGACGCGACGCGCGGCGAAAACGACGCGAATTTTTTTCGCCAATTCGCGAATTTCTTCCGCGAAGCGAAACGCGGGAGATTCGCCCATCACTAATTTTTAATTATCCTTCCCCTGTAAACCCCAGGGGGAAAAAGCTTTTCAAAGGAAGGTCACATACAGTATACCATAAGATAATAAGTAACTATTTAGTTATAGCTGTGCTTAATTATGTTGAATTAATTCCTATGATAATGTACAGGAAGCATATTTTTGACAAAAACATTTTTGTCCATGCAACAAATTTTTTCATACAACATTTTTTTCCCCCATTGAAGTTTATTGGCATCATTTTTTGTGATGAAACCTAGCACAAAAATGTGCTCATTACTACTTATAATACCTATAAAAATTTTGAAAGGTGGTGTTGTAATGGAGGAGAGTGGAATAAAGCAGGGGTCCCCAACCATTTTTACCTGTGAGCCACATTCAAGTGGAAAATAATGCTCTTTTGAGAAATGGATTTAAGTGCAGAAGTCTACTGACTATTAACTGATGCGTTTTGAAAAAAACATGTTTTCTCATGACAGTACCCTTTTAATAAATACCAGACAGAGTTTTTGAACATATACTTCAAATATGAGTTTTTGTGCAAAAAAATTGAATTGTGGCAAAAATTCTAATTCTAACCTTAATATATCACCCCTTTAATGGATTTAACAAAATCATTAAGGGTATAAAACATTTCTCATTTTGCACATCATTAATTTTTAATCATTAAGGGTGTAAAACATTTCTCATTTTGCACAAAATAACTTTTTAACTTTTTAACCCAGTTATTATTGTTGTGTAGTGATGGGCGAATCTCACCCGTTTCGCTTCGCCAAAAAATTCGCGAATTTCCAGCGAAATTCGCGAATTGGCAAAAAATTTGTGAAACGAGTCGCTCGTCGCGACTCATTTTTTTGGGCGGATTTTTGCTGCCGTTTCGCGAATTTGTTCGCCAGCGGCGAATCGCGGGAATTCGCCGCGAATTCGCCCATCACTATTGTTGTGGTATGTTTAGTATGGCAAATATATTATTGTTATTCTGGTCAAAGTATAAATAGGAAGATTTAAACTCTTCTATTCAATAAAACTATTCTATTAAATCTAAGGTTTATAGAACAAGGCAAAGTTGGCAACCTTGCCAACATCTTTAAACAAACTTTATAAATAGAGCCAATAATAACATCGATGCCCTAATTTGGAGTCCTAGAGGCAGATTCTCAAAAAGGCAAAGTGACTAATGCTAGCGAAAATTCATCAGTGGGATGTCATTTTGTAACTTCACCGATTTACTAACGGGTGCTGGTGCAAAAGAGTAACTCTAGCATTACTTCACATCCTAACACCAGGCAAATTTTCACTCTGGCGAAAGAGCAATGCTAGTGCAACTTCGCCATCGTTTGGTGTCTTGGATGCAACTTCGCATTTTGTGAATTAGCATTGTCCTGCGATGTGAGTGAAACTGACACTGGCGAAGTTGCACTCTTTAGTGAATTTGCCCCCTAGTATCTAGACAGTAGGGCTCATTTATAAACACTGAGCATCTTTACACTTTGACAATAGCCTCTAAGAACCAATCAGCAATTGGCTTTTTTCTTTTCAATATTTTTATTGTTTTGAAAAAATGCAATACAGTGCTGGTATCTTGCCTTAGTGAGGCTCATGTAGCTTATTTTCCATTGTAGCATTGCAAAAGAATAAAACATCATTAAAATTACACATTAAAGTAAAATATTACAAAATAACAAACTTAGCACCTGTGATTCTGTTTTCAATAGACTTCGTATTTGATGGGTTTGAGCAATTGGGTTGTGGTATTGCTGGCCTTGCTTTACATAAAATTTCAGTTTCCTTATATCAGAGTTATGGAACCAGTCTATATAGATATGTTGAGGGAGGGTCTCCTGCCCATTTTCCAGTTGTATCCACTGGGGGCCTGCCGGTCCCATGAGTACAGTATCACTGGGATGGCTGTCAGTTGAGCTGCGTAATAGTAGTGAACTAGATTTGGGACACCAAGACCACCTTGTGTTCTAGATGCGAAGAGGGTTTTCTGATTAACTCTAGGGGGCTTGTTGCTCCATATGTCTTTGATCACCTTATTTTGACATTCCTTTAAGTCAGCTAAGTTGAGTAACAAGAGTTGGCAATTCTATAAGGGAGTAACTAAAACATTGAATTTCAGGCGTGCAAACTTTAACAGTATAAGGGCATCTCTGCAACATATTAAGTGGGAAATGCTTTTCACAGGGTTAAACACTGAACAAAAATGGGAATTCTTTAAAATGCTGCTTAATAAATATACATGTCAGTATATTCCACTTGTAAACAAAGAACGTTGTTGCAAAACAAAACCTTTTTGGTTCAATGGGAGTGTTGGTGTTGAGGTGGGTAAGAAAAGACGTGCTTTTAAGGCTTTCAAGTTAGCTGGGACAGCTGAATCATTTATAAGGTACAAGGAGGCCAATAAGTCATGCAAAAAATCGATCAGGCAAGCTAAAATCGATATGGAAAAGGATATAGCAGTAAGCAGTAAAAAGAATCCAAAATTATTTTTTTAATATATTAATAGTAAAAAAATGAAACAGGATGGGTTAAGACCTTTATTATCAGAGGGGGGTCAGCTGGTTGATGAGAACAAGCAAAAAGCTCAGATTCTGAATGAATACTTTTCTTAAGTATACACAAAGGAGGAACCAGCTAATGAAGGTTTCCTTGTAAATAGCACCAATTCTAATACATCCAATGATGCATGGTTCACACATGAAGAAATTCAAAAGAGACTAGAAAATGTTAAGATAAACAAAGGTCCAGGGCCAGATGGGATTCACCCCAGGGTACTTAGCGAACTTAGCTCTGTGATTGCCAAACCTCTATACTTAATTTTTCAGGATTCATTGAGGTCTGGCATGGTGCCGAGAGACTGGCGAATTGCTAATGTGGTGCCGCTATTCAAAAAGGGATCCCATTCTCAGCCTCAAAACTATAGGCCAGTTAGTCTAACATCGGTGGTAGGAAAGCTTTTTGAAGGATTAATAAAGGATAGGATACTGGACTTCATAGCAAATAACAATACTATTAGTTTGTGCCAGCATGGTTTTATGCATAATAGATCTTGCCAGACTAACAATTTATTTTTATGAGAAGGTAAGCAGGGACCTCGATTCTGGGATGACAGTTGATGTGATTTACTTAGACTTTGCTAAAGAATTCAATACAGTGCCACACAGAAGGTTACTGGTTAAATTAAGGAATGTTGGCCTGGAACATAGTATTTTTACCTGGATAGAGAACTGGCTAAAAGATAGACTTCAAAGAGTGGTGGTAAATGGAACATTTTCTAATTGGACCAGTGTTGTTACTGGGGTACTGCAGGGCTCTGTACTGGGTCCCTTGCTTTTCAACTTGTTTATTAATGACCTGGATGTGGGCATTGAAAGTATGGTTTCTATTTTTGCAGATGATACTAAATTGTGCAGAGCTATAGGTTCCATGCAGGATGCTGCCACTTTGCAGAGTGATTTGTCTAAGTTGGGAAACTGGGCAGCAATCTGAAAAATGAGGTTCAATGTTGATAAATGCAAGGTTATGCATTTTGGCAAAAATAATATAAATGCAAGTTATACACTAAATGGCAGTGTGTTGGGAGTTTCCTTAAGTGAGACGGATCTTGGGGTTTTTATAGATAACAAGTTGTCTAATTCTGGGCAGTGTCATTCTGTAGCTACTAAAGCAAATAAAGTTCTGTCGTGCATAAAAAAGGGCATGAACTCAAGGGATGAAAGATATAATTATACCAATGTAGCGACCCTGAGATTTAGGTGTAATCTACTCAGGCAGATTCCCCTCAGTATTTGGACACCTAAGGGTCCTTAAGTTACTCAGACAGCTATGTCCCTTTTCCTGGGTCCATTTCAGTTCATGGGATTTGGCCACCAGAGGGCAGTAGTTAAGATAAAAAGGGGATAGCACCATGTGCTCAGGGCTTAACCCTGGGGCCCTGCCTCCCAGAGAGGTTCTACAGGATCAAGGTCTGGTTCCGGAAACAGATTAGGTTTAACCAGTGATAGTAGCTTCTATGTTAGTCACTCTAGGAGTGAAGGGCAGTTCAGGGCAGCTAGCGAGCAGCTGTGGCTCCAACGAGGATAAGTAGTGGGGTTAGGACCCCGTGGTATGTACACCACTAGATCAGGGATTCCAGCGGGTGAGTTGAGGACCAGATAGGGTGCCAAGACCCCAGGCTGAATACCGTGGGTGAGGTGATAACCCCATAGGGTGCCAAGAAACAAGACCCCAGGCTGTGACATCCAGGGCCTAGTGCTATCCACCTGAGAGGAGACATTACCTAGTGAGAGGGTAATTATCCTGTTGAAATGTTGAATCATTGCTGCCTGTTATCTATCCTGCACATTGTCTTTATCATCCCACTGGAGGGATTAGCAAAGTATCCTATTGCGCTGTATGTTCAATAAATAAGTTCAAGTTTGCTGCAAAGAACTGTGTCTGCCTGAATCTCCTGCTGCACTGAACAACACCAGGTACCGGGAGTTGCAGGGAGTTGCACGGGTACACTGGGGGTCCTGGGCACAAGCTAAGCAGTTAGCCGGGTCACACACATTCCACAAATCCACAGCTAAAGCTACACCTACGGGTGCGCTACACCTCTTTATAGATCCCTAGTAAGGCCTCATCTGGAGTATGCAGTGCAGTTTTGGACTCCAGTCCTTAGGAGGGATGTAAATGAGCTGGAGAGAGTGCAGGGACGTGCAACTAAACTGGAGATGTGTGTGTGTGTGTGGGTTTTTAATTTGGAGGGGTTGAACTTGATGGACTCTGTCTTTTTTCAACCCAATTAAATATGTAACTATGTAACTATGTAACACTGGTAATGTACAAAATAGTATAAAATCTTTGGCAATAAAGTCATCTTTATGGAGTTTATTTGACCCACCCATGAGATATGGTATCTGCTCCATTCTTCCATTAGTTTGGTTAATGAAGCGTATAGTTTAGGGTAGTTATAATTATATAATTTTATGTATTGCGCAGTAATTTTAACCCCTAGAATTGAGACACATTCTGCCTGCCACTTGAAGTCAAAGTTTAACTTTAGAAGTTTTACCATCTCTGGAGGGAGGGTAAGGTTGAGAGCTTCAGATTTTTCGTGATTTATGGTTAAGCCATAACCATTAGTGATGGGCGAATTTATTCGGCAGGCGCAAATTCGTGGCGAATTCCCGCTATTCGCCGCCAGCAAATAAATTCAGAAAAAAAGAGTTGCGCACCGAAAATTACTTGACGCACATCGGAAACGCCCCAATGCATGACAATTGATGCGACGCTCGTCGTAAACGACGCGGCACGTCAAAAACTAAGTGAGGCACATAAAAAAAAAGTGCTGCAACTCTTTTTGTAAATTTTTCGCCAATTCGTGAATTTCGCTTTGAGGTGTTGAAGAAAAGAACTGTTGTGACTGCTAGCTGGGGGGGGGGGGGGGGGGGGGGGTGGTAAAGCAATTTGAGTTAGTACTTTTCTTGCAAAGTGTAATTTCAAGCACAATTTTTTTCCCACCACATAATGAAACATTCACACCAGAATTACAGCATTACAGCACTCACCAGATGGAGTTGGGTCTGATGCAATCACACCTGATGTGCAAATAGTAACACAATGGCACTTGCACTTTGATGTAAATGGGACACTATTGCACTAAAAGTTTTAAGATTTTTTTTAATTCGAATTTTCACTTCGACCCTTAGTAAATCTGTCCCTTACTGTAGGCTGGAAGTGTTTGTTTTCACTCAATAAGTCATGATTGTAATGGGCAGTTGCTGTTTGGAGCACAAATAAACTATGTACCTTATAATAAATAAAAACCAAGGGGAAGCTAAAAGCATTAGATTCAAATTGTTTCACATCCTTTTATATTATTCTAGCATAATCCCCGGTGAGTTCTGCAAGTTACAGATACTCATATCTCTCACTTGCATTTAGTAAAATGCTTTCTATATTTAATCTTTTCTTTGTTTTCCATTTCTAATGAAATATAAAATAATGGCAGGTTCTAGTGGGAAAAATTAAAAGCCCAAGGCATTGAACACAATGCATATGCATTGAAAGCCGCTGGATGCATCCCATGGGGGCACTTAAACTTCTTCTTTACCATGCTTCAGCATACTAGCAGTTGTTTCAGAATCAGCTGTCAGCATTCTTATTTCTGAACTGTACAAACTATCTAAAAATCGCAAATTGCAAAACAGATAACCATAGAATTGGTATAATAGTATACATTCCTGTTAGTTGAACTTTGATACAAATCAGTGCAATTGGAATGTAACAAAATATACACCATAGATGTAGAAAGATAGCCCATTAAAAAGTCATAGGGTAGAACTTTTGATATGAAACATAACAAAAGTGTTGTAAAGGTGATTCCTTTATTGGATAACTAAGATGATTATCTTTGAACATTGCAGTTCCTTCTTCAAAGCTTCAAAGAAGGAACTGCAATGTTCTGAAAGCTTGCTGTGATTATCATCTTAGTTAGCCAATAAAAGTATCATCACCTTTACACCACTTTTAGTATGCTTCATATTAAAAGTTCTACACAATAGATAGATAATATACATAGTATACAAAAGCACCCAGTCATCTGCCTGACTGAATTTCGAATTCGAGTTTTAATTCGATAAAAATTCAATGGTCGAATTTGAGGGTTAATTAACCTTCGAATTTGACCCTTAGTAAATCTGCCTCTTAGTCTTTAATGCATTTTGGTGAATTTTCTCCAGCAGCAAATTTTTGGAGAAGCAAAATGTGTCAAATTTGCCCATCCCTAATGAGAGAATCTATTCCGTTTTGCTGGAAAATCGTGAAACAGCAAAAAATTCTCAAATGCACATAAGAATTCGAGTCAACTGGCATTTTTGTTATGGCTACTGTTTTTGTATCTGTGACTTTTTGTCCAAATCCATTAAAGTCAATGGATGATTTTTTTTTGTTATGGAAACTTTTATGTCTTGGTGACTCATTTGTGGCAGAACATTTTTTGCAGTCAATTTTTTTCTGCAGTTTCGCAAAAAAGTTTGCAGAGGGAGAAGTGTGACTTTTTTGTCCAAATGCATTAAAGTCAATTGACATTTTTTTCTAATGGCAACTATTTTGTCCTAGTGACTTTTTTGTCACAGCAGATTTTTTTGCGACTAATTTTTCCTGCAGTTTCACAAAAAAATTGCAGTGGGCGAAGTGCAGAATTTCGCTGCTAATCCATGACTGGTGAAAAAATACTCTTGTCACTATTTTCTATATCTAATGCATTTACAAGTCTCTAAAGTAATAACAAATGTTGCAGTATATAAAAAGTGCACACCACAGAGTAAGTACAGTAAAAGTGGTGCACATATGGTAGAGGATAGAAAACAATGAAGGATGAATGATAAAGGGACCTGCATGCAGCAAAGATTCATTAGAATAAAAAAAGATGAAAGTTGCTGTGCCTAATATAAAATTTAGGTTCTAGGATAAGAAAACTCACAGGGGAATAATGCACTCAAAGGAGCAGAGCTTGAAATCAGGAGGCAAAAGTAATATTTGCAATAAAGTTCCATACGGAGTGTCAAACATGTCATTGGCAATTCATCAGAAACCATCACAGTCAAGGTACTGTACAAGGCTATGAGCTTTGAAGAATCCCCAAGAGGGGTAAAACATAGCAACAGAAATCTGAAGCCTGTCTGAGAAAAACTTCTCTTTAGAGATTCTTCTGGCACTTCTATACAACATACAAAAAAATCTCAGTAAATAATTCCTGCACAGGAAGAGATGTCGTTTTCCAAAAAGGTTAAATAAAACATGCTATTAGAAACACAGAACTACCTTAAATTTAAATCTAATGTTTTCACAAGCTCACAGATAGCATGTACATTTTGCAATCATGTGTAAAATTCAGTGAAGCAGTTGAATGACACATAAAATCATGGTGAATAGATAATATACGCCAGTGCATAATCTTTCTGTAACTGATTTCTAACAATTAAGGTTGCTATCTTGATCTCACATTGTTCTAGTGCACCACGTGAGCCCCATTCAAGGTGAGTAAAGGATTTTGACAGAAACGTTTTAAAATAAACATAATTGATTGACTATTAGAAGATAGATTCAGTACATAGATGCTTAATAGGATGGCAATAGGTCACCCAACAGTAGGAACGATATCATTGTTGGAAGCTCTGCATTAAAATGGTGTCTGCACATGATTCTTTCAGTGCAAGATTACTGTGCCTACTGCAGTTCCTCTCTTTTCCCATTCCAGCCACCAATTAAATTTTATTTTTGTCTTAGTTCTAATCATCTCTCTCCTGTCATTTAGTTTTCTCAAACCTCACAAATACCCCAATTAACAGAAGCACTGCCAAAAAAATGTGCTTGATAAAAAAAAAGTATGTAATATTACTAAATGTACAGATGTACAGTAGAATATTTAAAGGCAAGTGCATAAGTTGATCCTCACTAGTTAATGACACACCCCCATTAGTGTAGCTATTTATAGAAACCAATAAGATGTTGAAACAGGTGACCATTAAATACTACATGCTTAATGGTTTCTATTGATTACTGCTCCTGTACCTGATGTTACAGTGGGAGAGTGGGAATGATTTTATTACAGAATTTCAAAGAGATTCCTTTACTAACAAACAAATTTAGATATGTTCCATGGATAATGAAAAATGTGTATTTATTAAAGGGAAACTGTCATGGGAAAACATGTTTTTTTTTTAACACATCAGTTAATAGTGCTGCTCCAGTAGACTTCTGCACTGAAATCCATTTCTCAAAAGAGAAAACAGATTTTTTTTTATATTCAGTTTTGAAATCTGACATGGGGCTAGCCATTTTGTTAATTTCCCAGCTGCCCATGGTCATGTGACTTGTGCCAGCTCTTTAGGAGGGAGCTGCTTTCTGGCAGGCTGTTGTTTTTCCTTCTCAATGTAACTGAATAGTACGCAGTGGGACATGGGTTTTACTATTGAGTGCTGTTCTTAGATCTACCAGGCAGCTGTTATCTTGTGTTAGGGAGCTGTTATCTGGTTACCTTCTCATTGTTCTGTTGTTAGGCTGCTGGGTGGGGGAAAGGGAGGGGGTGATATCACTCCAACTTGCAGTACAGCAGTAAAGAGTGATTGAAGTTTATCAGAGCACAAGTCACATGACTTGGGGCAGCTGGGAAATTGACAAATAGTCTAGCCCCATGTCAGATTTCAAAATGAAATATAAAAAAATCTGTTTGGAAATGGATTTCAGTGCAGAATTCTTCTGGAACAGTACTATTAACTGATGCATTTTGAAAAAAAAAATTTTTTCCCATGGTAGGATCCCTTTAAGTGAAAAAATCACATCTAAGGCAAAGACATATAAGGAAAAACTTTGCCAAGTAAAAGTTGTCAAGGTGCTAAAAAAAGACAATGAGAGCTGCACTGATCCCATCAGACTCCTTCAATTTGTACTTTTAGAGGTTTACAGGTATTTCCCCACTAGAAATTGTTCCATAAACTTGAATTTTTCAAGGTTTCAAGGTCATTCACTGCTCTTTTTCATTCACACTTTTTATATTTGGATCTCTTAATAAATTCAATTTTTTCCGCTATTCGATTGGTCGAATGATAGAATAGAAATAATTTGATTGAACAATTAAATTGTACGAACTGAACAATCTGAACTAATTTCTAACAAAAGACAATGGAAGCTGCACTGATCCCATCGGACTGCTTCAATTTGTACTTTTAGTGGTTTACAGGTATTTCCCCACTAGAAATTGTTCCATAAACTTTTTTTTAGCATATCATTCACTGCTCTTTTTCATTCACACTTTTTATATTTGGATCCTTTAATAAATTCCATAACATTCATGGTTTTAGAGAAGTAAGTTTAGTCATGGTTTCATAGACCTCTAAAATTTGACCTTTAATAAATAAGCATCTCTCTCCCTCTCTCTCGCCAGGGTAAATTTACTAAAGTTCACAGCGATGGCTTCGCACCCATCACAATTCTTCACCAGTGAAAATTCACTGTGACAACGCTATTTTACTAAAATGTGAAGTTTCATCCTGGCCGAGGGACACTGGCAAATTTTCGCTAGCATTATTCAACAATGTGAGCAAATAAAAGCAAATATGCAATAGCATTCAATTCTGCTTAGTGTAAATGCATTAGATGTCTTGCTGTCAGGCTACTTTGCATAATGTTGGAAATTTAAAGTTGAATGCACCTCTTTATGTTACATGATGCATCTAATACATTATATTGTCACTGATAACTAGACATGTCCAGAGAACCTTAATAAAGTCAATAGAGTTGTTTTAATGCCCTACACATGAGCCCACTGTAAAATAATGTTCCATTTGCTAGAAAATGTATGGGGCAAACCAGTAACCCCCCAAAAAAAGTTATGCCTTTTGCAGCCTATCACCCTGATAAAAGGAAAAGTCGCCAGCATTTTTTGAACGTAGATGATTTTTCCACTCAGAATATGAAGTAAGTAACTAAAGATTGAGAAACTTTTATGCACTCCATTACACTTCCCCTGATCTGAGCTGGCGAGTCAAGTCTGGCAAAAGAGGTAACGTTCAGTAAAATCTGCATTCGGGTGCACAGTAAGTAAACCAGACATTTCCAAAAAGAGATCAGCAACACCAAATTAACTTCTAAAAAAAAACTTTAATACACTATGGGGCAGATTTATCTAGGGTTGAAGTGAATTTTTGGGTACTTCAAATAGTGAATAGGCCAAAATCTGTTTCGAATTGAAAAAAATTTGATTTGAATTGAAAAATTCAACCATTTGAAAATCTAAGTATTGTCTCTTTTCAAATTCGACCCTTCACCCCCTTTAACCTGCCAAATTGCTGTTTTAGCCTATGGGGGTCCTCCTATAACCTGTAGGGAGTCTTTTTGAAATTTTTTAGAAATCAAATTTTTGTGGAGCAAATCATTTGAATAGTTCAAAATGAATAATTCAATCGACCAATTCAAACAATTTTCATTCGACCGAAACTGGACAAAATCGGTCAATTTCCAGATCAAAAAAAACTTTGAATGAAATTTGACCCTTGATAAATCTGCTCTTACAGTTTTTTGCAAGTCAGTTCTGTGTTTCTGGTCTGTACTATTTATTTGGAAATATATATATTTCCAAAAAAGAAATTTATATATATATATATATATATATATATATATATACACACACATATATACACACACAGGTAGGGGATCAATTATCCATAAATATGTTATCTAGAAAGATCCAAATTACATTACATTTATTGGAAGCAACACCAGCCTATTGAGTTTATTTAATATTTAAATGATTTTTTAGCAGACAAGGTATGAAGATCCAAATTATGCAAAGATCCATTATCCATATATAATTGTTCAAGATGGACTAGCACACTGTGACAGTGATGATACAATAAAATATTATTGTTTGAAGAGATTGGTGTGCTGGTCCATCTTGAACAATTATATATAACCAATTTACCAAGCATCCACAAAGTTGTTTACTGGATGGAGTTGCGGGTACACTCTCCATCAATGGACCTGTTATACAGAATGCTCAGGACCTGGGATTTTCTGTATAATGGATCTTTCTGTAACTTGGATCTTCATATCTTAAGGGGCAGATTTACTAGTGTGCAAATTCGACCAACGAATTTAAAGTGGAAGTAAAATCCTTTGAATTCGATTTTACCGCTATTCGATTGGTCGAACGATGGAATAGAAATAATTTGATCGAACGATTTGAACTAATTTAACCATCGACCATCGAATGGTCAAATATTCGAATACATTTTTATTCAAAATATTCAAATCATTCGAATTTTTGAAATTCGTTGGTCGAAGTACTCCAAAAAAGGTATTTGTAATTCAAATTTGTATCTTTTTGAAAATTCAAACGAATTTTAAATTCTTCATGTGAATTTAGTAAATCTGCCCCTAAGTCTACTAGAAAATCATGTAAAAATTAAATAAGCTGAACAGGTTGGCTTTATTTCCAATATAGATTAATTATATCTTGGGATCAAGTACAAGGTTCTGTCTTATTATAACAGAGAAAAATGGAATCAATTTGAAAAGATTGGATTATTTGATTATAATGGAGTCTATAGGAGAAAGCCTTTCTGTAATTTGGAGCTTTCTGGGTAACTAGTTTCTGGATAACAGATCCAATACCTGTTCTATAAAAATATTCATAATTGTTAGTGCATTGTTCAGCCCTTTTTTGTTTGTATTTTTTCATACAGATTATTTAGTAAATCTCATGAGATTCATAGTTTTAGAGTATTGCTCTCAACATGTATTAGATGTTTTCTTATAACTATTGGGAGCTCAGAAATGGGTGGAGATGTTTTAGAGTATCAATTCTTACTGGGTGAATGTGTGCCATATTCAGTAACCCTATGCATTAACTGTCCTCCTAATCTTTATAACTTCAGACATGTGGCCTCAAACTTTTTTTAGGACCATCAGATTATACAAAGCTCTACCAAGATAAATTGTAAAGAATGATTATTGGTGTTGGTGGGGGTTGTAGTTTTTTTTAGCATAAATTTAATTTAATAGTTGTAGGAAATGTCATTTATATCAATATCTATTTACATCCCCCCCATATATTAGGCTGAATTGACATTTGCTCATTTGAAAGTTTCCTTTGTCTTGCTGTGTTATTTTTTTATAGTTTGAACTTGATAGATTACATGACTTATTTATAAATGTAGGAGCAAATGTAAAAGCTATTAGGTAGTGATACTTTTAGCTCTACATGTTTCTTGCCATATTTTCTTTGCAATTCATCAAAATAGGCTTAAATAGCACAAAGGCAAGTGCAATATACAAGTTTAGCATGGTTCAGGGAAACCCTGGAATTAACATCTGAATTAGACAGACTTGTGTAATTTACCAACACTCATTTCTTATTTGGTTTATTAAAGTGTGTATAAATTGAAGCACAGTTCCTTTGCAAGCACAAGCTGTATATGCTAAAATCCTAGGGAAAAAGTGCATTATGGTTAAAAAATATTGCTATTTCCATGTTTTTTTTCACAAGACCTTTGCATCTTGCATTACTGAATTAGCACTTATGTATTTTATTTTATCTTGACTCATTATGTTAATGCTTTACTGGGAATATAGCATATATTTTTTCAGGCTGAATGAGCACTTCCTGTAAAATGCCCCTTAAAGGAACAGTTCAGGGTAAAAATAAAAACTGTGTAAATAAAAATTTTTGTAATATAGTTAGTTAGCCAAAAATGTAATGTATAAAGGCTGGAGTGACTGGATGTCTAACATAATAGCCAGAATCCAGCTTCCTGCTTTTCAGCTCTCTAAATCTGAGTTAGTCAGTGACTTGAAGGGGGGTCACATGGGACATATCTATTCAGTGAGTTTGCAATTGATCCTAAGCATTCAGCTCAGATTCAAAAGCAACATTTATGACCTATGTGGCCCTCCCTCAAGTCACTGATTGGTTACTGCATGGTAACCAGGGTAACCAGTCAGTGTAAACAAAAGAGAGCTGAAAAGCAAGAAGTAGTGTTCTGTTCAGTTATATTAGACTTACAGTCACGCCAGCCTTTATACATTACATTTTTGCCTAACTAACTATATTGAAAACATGTTTTATTTTGCATAGCCTATCTATTTACCCAGTTTTTACTTTTATACTGAACAATTCCTTTAACTATAATGCCTTCAGTTTCATAGTCTATTGTATGTAATTAAGATTAAAATACAAAGATCAATTTTCCATATATAATTTCTCTCCTGCTCTTGTAACATCACAGTATGTTTTTTTTTTCTTAATATAGAATAAGGTCTTCATTAAATGTTTGCACTACAGATGGCTGACTTTCTGTTTTGAAGATTTCTACAGTATTATATGAGATACAGCTTTCAACAGGTTAGAGCCAAACTTAATCAATGATTTAAATGATCTTGTAAAGTTATAAAACAAAATCTTACACATATTCATTATTATGTTCATTTTCATATCTAGTACTTTTTAAATTAATACTGTAATTTCTTTAACTTTACATACAGAGTCAGCTTGAAGTCCATAAATGTACCGCACTCTACCACTACAGAGTATTCATAGGAAAAGTTAAAACAATGTGCAAATATTCAGTTACTTTTAGGGATTTTTTTTTGGCAATGCTGGCACTTAAGTACAGAAATAAAATATTATGCTAGTGTAGCGCTATAGTAAACTGGTGTGAATATAATCAGTTATAGCTACCAAATGGTATTGAAACCACGAATGAAACTATTTCTCTCAGGGGTGAGCCCTCGCAGCGAGGTGGAGGAAGGATGTAGTTGAACTGTAACCATGTGCGATAAGCACAATAAAGTTGGGTGCCAGTGATTCTTTATGATGAACCAAAACAGCATTTATTTAACAGCAGAGCAATAGGACAATCACCACATAGGAGTATAGAACAGTTACACAGCATGGATGTAATGTACACAGCAAGAGTAGAGATACATACAGCATAAAGGAGCAAATACTCACAGCACCATACATGGGCTGGATCCCTTCAGGCAAGGGGTCATGTCAGCAGTAGTTGAGCGTTGAATATGAATAGAAATACACCAGAATTCAGCAGCTGTACCAAGTGGAACCTGGGGGGAAACCCTATCCCTGAGGTCTGTACACTTAGTCCCTATTTCTGGGTTATGAGTACCCGAGGATCTTAATCCTTCTAAGTCTCCTGTCGGAGCGTGAGCTGCTCAACTAGCTACCTAGCTATCACTCCTAGAGTGATCTATGACAGAGTATGCTATACTTTACTAGGGCCTCTGCGCCTAGGGATCATGCCCATTCCCTTCCAGCCTGCAAGGTTGGGCTAAAGCAATGAACACTGACCGCATGGTTCCCATGACCTTTATCTTTACACAGTGCCACCTTGTGTACACTGTGAGAACTGCAGGGGTTGCATAAGCACAAAAGGTCCCCATTAGGACCCATTAGGCGTCCATAATACTAGGGATGTGCCTGTCAGAAATATGTGAGGGTGTCTAATTTTCACATCCCTACACTAGTATTAGAGAGTAGTGATGGGCGAATCTACCCAGTTTCGCTTTGCCAAAAAATTAGCGAATTTCCAGCAAAATTCACGAAACAAGTCGCGGCACATTTTCGTTGCGTCGTTTAAGTTGTTAAATTATCAAATGAAACCAGTATTGAACAGCCGAAAACCTATATTTCAGCATCCTGAAGGTTTAAATTGTTAAAGGGACCATCTGCCATTGACTACGTTTTAGCTGGATTATTTTTGTACTCGGAATTTTAACATCTACAGAAAATAAGGAAACTCGAAAAAAAAGTTTTTTTCTGCCTAAAAAATTTAGTTTTTCCCCTTTAAAAACTTGACCAGAAAAATTTGAGATTCACTAAATACGCCCCCACATTAGCAGTGAAGAAATGGAAAGGGCCAGTATTTGTAATATAGTGAATAAAGTACCCCCTCTTGTAAAATATAAGGATATTATAAGATACCAAGGAGTTTCATGGCCATATAAAAACACGATGCCGAAGGCCGAGTGTTTTTATACAGGTCATGGAACTCCGAGGTAACATATTTTGCAACAGGGGGTACTTTATTTATTATAATACACAATAGTGATGGGCGAATTTATTCGCCAGGGGCGAAAAATTCGCCCAAAAAAAACGAGTTGCTCGTAGTTTTTGACGCGCCGAAAACGACGTGACGCGCGTCGGAAACGACGCGATGCGCTGCGTCTGATGCGACGCGTGTCAAAAATGCCGCGCGACTCGTTTCGCAAATTTTTTTTGCCAATTCGCGAATTTTTTCGCCAATTCGCGAATTTCTCTGGAAATTCGCGAATTTTTCGGCGAAGTGGAACGCATGAGATTCGCCCATCACTAATACACAAGTTTCAGTGAGTCATGTGACCAAAATGACATCAGAACCCACTGATGACATCAGAACTCACCGTTTATAAGGATATAATTTACAAGATATTCACAGCTTTTGTGAATTATAACAATGTATCCTATTTTAACTGGTTTATATATCACTTATCATTTGTTAACATACAGTATTTATAAAGCTGTGCATATTTTATGCTAGTTCTGCAAATTAACAAATTACTTTATACCTCTTCAGACCTGGAGTAATGCATTTTAGTTAAAAACCTTTCTTCCTTCTAAATGTACTGACCAACTTTTATAGGATAATTTTTACTATTCTTTAGAGTATAATCATCAGTGACTTTATTTGTAAACACTGTATTTGTAAACACAGTGTTGAATATTTGATGTGATCCAAAAATGTACTTTGCAATTCTGCAATAAAATTATGAACCTTTACATATCAATCACTATTATTCACTGCAAAATAATAGTGAGGTAGACAACATTTATTCCTAATACTATAATAATTTCCTGTTGTTTTCGTGTGCATATGTCTTGCATATAGATAAGAATTATTCATTGAAAGAAAGTGGCATCCAACAGCCCAGATTTCAAACTAATTTCTTGTTGTTTTCATTTGCATATGTCTTCAGAGGTGTTGTTGCTCTAAAACCCTAGGCCCCTCAAATCTCTTATACATACAATATATACATAATATGACAATGTTAAATTTTGCTTAGTTTTGCAAATGGAAATGTTTTACATATTTGCCAGTATTTTTTTCTCAGGGTTTATTAAATCTTATCTCAGATCTCCAGATGCTGATCCTCCTGTCAGTTATTCAGAAGCACATCCATTTTCATCAATCACATTCACAACCCAACGGGGCATAAGCACTCACATTTTTTATGATATTCGGCAGTGATTATGTTGCTGTATCATAATTTACTGTGCCATTACAGGGGGTGTGTTACAGCAGCTGAGCCAGTGGACACAGAAGGAATTTCTGGCTAGATGTATAGACATAACCTTTTTTAAAACAAAACAAGGTTTTGTGCCCACCAAAAAAATTAATTGCAAGTGACTTCTTCAATTAAGTTATTTTTTGGCTTTCATATCATGATAGAGATAAACACTTGTATTTATATGCTGATTGTTCAAAAAAAGACATCTATTTTGTTTGTACCTGTGTTTGGCTTGACAATGTTGGAAAGACAGGTTCGATTTGTGATTAATAAGTAAAAATGTGCTAAATTTTTCATTTTTTTCCAACTTGTATGTCTGAAATCTTTAACAGCATTGTTTACATAACTCTAAATTAGTTGGGTTATTTTTGCTAAGTTTATAATGAACAATGCTGTTTATTTAGTCCAAATATTACTGAAAAAACTTTACCAGCTTTTACCTTTTATTTAGATAGTTTGTTTTATGAGCATAAAGGATGTCTTTTTGGCAAAATTAGAGGATAAATTATTTATGTCCCTATTTACTGTATGTAATATTGTTGAAACTATGAAATTTCATTGATGTAAGGAAGAATATCAGGGATGAATATTTCTGCAGCACATGACTATAGGGTTGTCCACTGCTGGGTTTATAGCACATTCATGTCCTTTACATTGATGCTATAAAATAGCAGCTATTTTATATAGTTTTTGTAGCCCTGAACTGGTGAAATGAGATCTCAGTGCAACACTAAAATTGTTTGTGTGATGCTGCTAAAAATCAAATCAGCTAAGTAATTTGAATAATGGACAAAATAATCCATGGATCAGTGATGTAAAAAAGAGGAAATGGGCATAAAATGAGATTTTCAAACATTTGGCTTGGCAAATCCCCTAATTAAAAGTTTTTCTGTGGCCACTCGTGTCTGACTTGTCAAGTCTAACCTTAAAACAGTTAATAATGAGCTTTTTGGATATAACACATATTTCTTTAAATATTTTCATGAAAATTGTAAGATAAATGTTGCTTCTGAATGTTCACTTCTCATTAAATAATATTGTATATTAGTAAGTGCAAATGGACAGTGTCCTTCCTTGGTGACATTGCCCTGCCTTAATAAAAATAGTAGACAGGGACAAAATAAATCAAAGGCTGAAAGGTTTACTCTACAGACAATAATTTCCTATAGTCTTGCTTTGAAGGTTTTTACTTTGAATGAAAGTTGAAAAAGTAATTTAAAATGTTTAGTTAAGAAATAATGGGAAAACTAGTGTTTTTAAATGGCATGGTAGAAAGTGTACTGAAATCTGTATTTTTTATTGTGCCAAACACATTGGAGTCAATGGCCTTTTTTTTCTCAAGCCAAATGCATTGGAGTGAAAGTGTGTTATTATGTCATGCCAATGCACTGGAGCCAATGGGAATTGTCCCCACTTTCTTCTGGTGGAATTAAACTTATGACAACACTCTAGAGCAGATTTGTGAATACCCAAGTGAATCTGTGAAGCTGGAGAAATATGCACAACTTAATCTTCATCTTCATCATTTGTTCATATAGTGCATGCATGTTATGATACATGAGCAAGGAACTTGCAATAAAATAGAAATAAATGTTGCAGACTGAAAGTGGACCATTAGAAGGCCCTACTTACAAAATGAATGAACACAATAAAACTAATCAACACAAATTTTCCTTGTGGCATTGCTCTAAAAGCAGTTTCACCCCAAGGGAAAATATTTATTGCTGGTTGGGTTTTTTTAAAAAAATTAAAAGCTTGCCATTTCTGGTGAACCTTTAATTTTTTTTAAGGGGGAAAGAACATATTGTGCCAAAAAAGGTTTTCATTACTGACAACAATGTGTGACAGGTAATAAAGAAAACCCTTTATCACATCTATTATCTATAACAATTAAAAGTAGCTTAACTTCCTTGTATTTGCATTTTTGATATTATTATTGTTTTTAGAACCGAGAAAATCTACATACAGTGCTTAATGGATTTATCTTATTTTTCTTATTTTGTGTAGTAATTCTTTTTTCAAATACATTTTCTAGTCAGCAGAACTGTAATATGTACTTTTTTTATTTACATGTTTTTTTCCTTTTGAAGAACTCAGTCTCCAGTGAAACACAATGGTCTGAAATTGTTTTGAAAACATCAGCATTTTTTGGATGAGCTTCAGCAGAATTATGCAAAGTAAATGGTGGTTTTATTAGATGTGTCTGTCACAGTTTCCAGTAATTGGTTTACAGCATCCAAAAATTTATGTTAAAAAATTGGAGCTGTTAAAGTAATTGCAGTATGATTACAGGTAGTTACAATGCAGAAGAAACCATGTTTTCTGCAAAATAATGACTTTTTCCGTGCACCTATTTGAACAACAGTACAAGAAGAGTTTTTCTACAATCCCAAGGTCAGAAAGTAGAAGAAGCAAAACAATATTATTCTGAAAAACAGAGATTATATCAAGCCATATGCAATGATATGCAATGGCTCCATTGGAACCTGTTCTTTGGAAAACAGATCTTATTGACACACATAAATGTTTGTGCAATTTTTTACTTCCTCCAAAAGTTTGAGACCGAAATGCTTTTGTAGTCTATGAAACAAAATTTGCAATCACAAATCTTTTTTTGTGAAAAAATATTTAACGAAACTCCAGAGGAGGTGTTGAAGATTTGCAATGCACAGATTTACTAAGGGTCGAATTTCGAATAGAAAAAAATTAAAATTCGACCACCAAATTTTTTAAAGTATTTTTTCAATTGAAAATGGACCTTTTTCATTCAAATAGGCCCATTTTCGATCGAATACAAATAGTCTGAATGCATCGTTCGATTCAAAAAATTTAAGTGATTTTGGCCTTTGATTTTCAAAAAATTCAAAAACACTTCTCAAAGGTTCCAGGAGGTCCCCCTAGGCTAAAATAGCAATTTAGAAGGTTTAAGATGGCGAATTATTGAATTTTAAAATTCGGTTTCAATTTTTTTTCAGTTTGAATCAAATTTTGGCCTATTTGATAGTCAAAGTACCCAAAAATTACTTCAAAATTCTAATTTTTTTTAATTAAAATTTCCACTTTGACCCTTAATAAATCTGCCTTCAAGATTCACAATGCAATAAAAGTCTGATAAATAATATCACATTGCGACAGGTGAATTTTTATTCACAAAGTTTTGCTCGTTGCAAATTTTATTATATTTATTACATTTGTGCATGAAGCACAAATTGCCTTGCATTTCACTAAATACCACACAGCCTGCATACAGCAGCACTGTTTCAGAGACCTGGTATTGGAATATCCCCCTACCTTGCAAATAATTTAGATGCAGCAGATACTTTTTATAACATTTCTACAAGCTAAATGCAAACCATTATTAACCCATTGGCCATTTTTTGATATGGCAACTAATGTTTCCAGTTATTTTTCAGATTAATTGCAATGCCTTAAATAACAATGATAATGATATAAACCTGCAACAATACATACAGAAAATGTGTTAATATCTAAGAGCAGTTGCATGGAAAATTTGAAAACTGCAGGAAAGATAACCTGCCATTTAATATCCAGATAAGGAAAAAAACAATCTTCTCTGAAACCCATATTATTTGTATGTGTCTTGTGCTGGACAGACAGAAGCACATTCATTTAGGGTGTAAAGGGGGGAACTGAAGCAGGATATATACCTGGATAAATGGAAAGCTTGTAGATGTAAGATAACCCTTGAAAATTGAGTTTAGATGTGATGTATGAGAGAACAAGGTCTTGATAAGGATGGATGAGTGCACTGGGAATTCGTTTCCTCAGGTGGCATTGGGAAGGGAGAAATGTTAACATTAACATAAATAATTCAGCATACATTTGTTTTCCTTTACAAACTTGCTAGATATAAGTATATTTTTAATGTATCATGCCTTGCAAGGCACAGTTTGGTGATTAAAGTATTGGAATTAATATTGATAAATGTAGCAGTGGCGTGTGTTTTTCTACATTAAATTTTGTCTGGTGGGAAGTACAGAGAAACATTATTCATAACATATTTGTATTCTGCGCTGCACAGTGTGTTACCTACCAAAATAAATTATGTATGGTTGGTGATCTGATTTATAAGCTTGCTGAAGCAGTTCAGGGGCAATGTTTCTGAAGCAAACACATTGTAAATAGCATTGGAAAACACTCTAAAATTCAAAAACATTTTCCAATTTTATAGTTTAAGCTCTGCATTGTGTAATGTGATAGAAAGATATTATGATATCAGAAAAGTACAGCTTTTATGTGAGACTCTGTATTTGATGTGGATCTGTATTTTGCTTGAGGAATACATTTGTTAAGAGCTTATAATTTTACACAGGAAGAAGTAAACAGCCTTATTTCTCATGGCAAACAGGATGGTGTACATGATAAATATTTGTTATTTAAAGGGGTGATAAAACCTCATTAAAAATTCCTACTCATTTAGATTTTAAATAACCTTGCTTTTAAAGGCCTCTTTGATAGCTAGGTTTCTTCATGCAGCTTTTTGTGTTGGACCTTTCATGTGTTCCACAGCAAGAAACTGCATGATTATTATAATACCTAGCACATTAACAGAGGTAACATTGCAAAAAGCAGTAGCCACCAAAGCAACATGTGCCTTATTAAAACAGAACATTCAACAATAATACAGTTTTTGGGTTGGTTACTATGAAATTGAAGGCACAATGGGGGTCATTTATAAAGTTCGCGCAGCGCATAATTGTTCGCAAATGGTAGTTTGCCCATGCTTTTTCCTGAACGCTAAAATATTGCACTACTGTGCCCGTCCTTCCGGTTTTTGCGAATTCGCATTGTGAATGAATTTTCGCAAACAATTCGCAAACAAGACGGGTCTTTGCGTGAGTACAGGCACTTTGCGAGGTTGTTTTGCGTGAAAATAGCGGTAAAAGTAGCTTAAATTCGCAATTTGCAAAACAGTTTTGCGAATATTTTCTCCGCCACCAAAGTTGTGGCGCAGAGTGTTCGCAATTTGTGATTTTTGCCATATTTAAAAAGCTCCTATAGACATTCGCAATGTGAAAAACAAATTCGCAAATCTGTTTTCACACTCTTATTCAGCTTTGTAAATATAACCAGGCGCAGGGCAAATTTATTCACTCTGCGAATCAATCTTCTCTGCGCGAAGTTTATAAATGACCCCCAGTGACTCATTTACATCCACAGGAACAGTGGGCGAATCATGCTTTTACTCAAGGTGAGTTACATGTAAAACTGCATTCAATTAAAAGAACGTGCATCAAAATGTGCTGTTCGCACTTTCCATATTGTGCTGCTCACTCCTTCCTGCCTTCTGAAGCAAGGAAACTCTGGAGCTACCACAACTTCCCAACCAGGCGATATCTCCAGAAAAGAAAGAGCACAAAACATCCTATCCAGACATTGGGTCAAATTGAAAACCCTTTTGTGCCTACAATAATGGAATTAATCCTCATGGTGATTGCACTTGAACTTTGCTCACTACATTTGTAGACATGAATGAGCTCTACTATATTGTTACCTTGGAGGAACAGCAAAGAGTTTAAAGTGTAATTCCCAATGGCTGCCACTCACACCATATGTGTGGTTGCAACAATATTCTTACTGGGAGTGCAACCCAAATAAAATCATTAATGAAAGCTTTTTATGTTCTCAGAGTAAAATCAGATAACTGACATATAAAGCAGTTATGCCCAGGTCATGGGCTTTTATCTGCTGTTGAAAAATATCTGCATAAGAGAGTTGAAACATAGTATTGTACAGCCCTCCTCCAGCTGAATGATCTTTACAGGAATATAACATAAATATCATATTGTCTACTTTGCTAATATATTATATTCTTCTAGAAGACCTTTTGCATGATATGGTAATCAGCTACCTCAAATGTAAGTCATAGGAAAAAAAATAATAAGCATATTTATTACATGCTACACTGGACAAATCAGGTGATTTAAAAAAATGCATCTAACACTGACATTGCTGCCAAAGTATTTGAAGCCATAGGTCTATTCATTACAGTAATTGATTAATTGACAAGGAAAGTTAAACTAAAGAAGCAGGCTAGATATGTTGTACATTATGTTGTTACAGTCCCAGGCAAAGCCCTTTAGCAAGCAATAGCTATGCCTCCAAAGATGCCAACCTCATTCTCTGCTTGATAAGTTTGTGATGATCCCTAAGCTTAGCTTCTTAACAACTGCTCAGATCCCACTGAGCATGTGAGTGTCACAGACATATTTTCAAGATGACCCCCTCTGACAAGCTATTGAGAAACTAAAACTTTAAGCTGGTGCAATAAGTTCAGAATATAAAACATGCAATTCGTAGTTCTATTAATTTTTAAGGTCTAGTTCTCCTTTAAAGGCAGAGGCAATTTTAGTGACCTTAATATAGAATAAGCTGAAAAATAATGTCATTGTCATCTTGGAGGTGAACATGTTTTGCTGTGGTAGAGGACTGTTTCCTCATTCCTAAAGATGAGCTTGATAATAATTAAGTACAAACAGAACGATGCTCCCAGAGTATTTTTGAAAATGTTTCTGCAATAAACTCAGTCTATAAATTAATTAAGTAGTCAATTTTTAAGGCTTCTGGTGGTTTTCTAGTGTTTTTAAAATTTACTATTAACTATAGACTATTGTTATATCTTGAGCATACTGTATCTAGTCTTCTAATGACAAAATATACAACATGCATGCATCTCAAATGTTAGCCCCCTTTGGACAGTGATCACCATTGATCACCATTGAATCTGTGGATACAATCAACTAACAGAATTGGTTGCTGTCAGAGCATTGTTGCAATGACCAGTTGAGAAAGTGGCACAGCGTTGGCGCTATAGAAATAGATGTTAATAATAATAATAATAATAATAAAAGTTCACAAAATGGAGGGGTGGGGGTTGGTGGTAACAATCCACAGGCCCAGATTGGAGGTGAGGCCACAAAGGCACGGACCTAGGGTGGAAAATTATTTGTGGGTGGCATACCGCCCAGATGCTTTATGGGGAGTACTGGAGACACACAGCTCCTCAGTCCTCCAGTGCTTGGCGCCCAAGGGGGTGAGCACTGATAATCTTGATATTAAAATGTTCACAGGGCTGCACCTTGTACATAACAGATAAGTGAAATCTCCAACATGAGCAAAAACAAACAATATAAATAAGATTATTTTTTTTTGGTGTCAGACAGTACCTCTAATTCATGTCCAGCTAGAAACTGGTGTCACACCTCATTTGGTGACTGACAGATTATCTTCAATGCATAAATATTTAGACCTCCAAGTTCCCAATGACAATATGAATTATTGTTACAATGAATAAAAAGCACCCATAAACAAAAAAACAAACTGATGCAAACATTCATAAAATTCTCATATTATAGTATAATTATGATAAAGATATTGACTCCTGTGCACAAAGGTCAGCAAGGGAAAATTAGTTTTGTGCACATCTCCAAAAATATTTTATTGCCTCAAAGATCCAACCAGAACAAGGTAGCTAGGTATAAAGAAAAATAATATAAGACAAAGTAATTTTGTTGTTTAGACAGCAAAAATAATATGGTTACTTTCTGAACAAGACTAGATATTCTTTCAGTTTATCTAACACAATGCTGACCAACTGGTGATCCCCACTTACACCTCAAATCCAAACATCATGCACACATGTAATCCCCTGCATTGTTCACACATGTGACACCTCTATTGTTCACACCCTAAAGTCCTGTATGTTCACACTGGAGACCCAGACTGAAACTGCCCACAATGTTAACCTGCTCACTGTTCTGACAGTCCTATGCTCCCTGTGTGTGCCACACTCTGCCTGCCCTATGTTCCTTGTGTGTGCCATACTTTGCCTGCCCTCTGCTCCCTGTGTGCCATACTCTGCCTGTGTGTGCCCTGCTCTGCCTGTGGAACATAAGCCCAGTAGAGTTTCTTCTGGGGGTTTGTTAGCAGGGTGGGCTCTGTATTATCCACAGGAGAGGAGCAGGCATATGGATATGGATGACTTAACTTTTGTAAGGACTGACGGTCACCCTGGTAGTCTAGTGGTGGGGACGCTCGCCGTGTGCATCCTTCCCTTCCCAGCGCCGGTCTCCCTAAGGTGCGCACGCCGGCGCACTTCTGGGTTTATGCACTAGCGTGATGACGTTGCGCTATGGCGCTAAATTCAAATGAAGGGAACTTGACCTACAGACCATTGCCCGTTATTAGGCTCTATCTGTAGTTCCTGGGTTGTATTTCCTAAGATATTTTCTGCCTGATCTACTGTGTTTTGACCCTTGCTTGCCTGACTACTCTGTTACTCTCCAATCCTGACCTTGGCCTGTCTGTTAACTCTGATATTCTCCAATCTTGACCTCTGCCTGTCCACTGACTATTCTACACTCTCTAATCCTGATCATGGCCTGTCTGACGATTCTACTCCGCTTGTGCTGGCCCAGCCCGTCTGTTCCACTCTGTGGCGTCTGGTGGTTTTCTTCAAATCCAGTATCCTTGGTGAGATGATCGTGCCCCTGTGCTAGCCAGACCTCTTAGCTTTGCACCTCTCGAGTCTAGATCTGCCTCAATCTTCAGTGACTTACATCATATCCTGTCAGATGAAAATGCATTTAAATTTAAAAAACGCTGGCAATTTTTCCTTTTTTTAAGCCGGAATGCCTACAGTCCTAACAGACTTATTTTGGGTAACTAGTTTTCTCCAGACATTTTATAACATATGGAACATAAATTTTACATGTACAGGGATTTATATTAACTCTCTTGCCTTTATTAAGCTTCCCTGGAAAAGAGTAACAAAATCCAGTAACCTAAACAATTTTCAACAACATTTATAATAAAGACCTCCAAACAACTTTTAATTTCCTGCCATATGCAAATTGACCTAAGTGCACAATCACTAGAGAATTTTCGACAGGCACAAATGAACTCTAGAGCATCTTTGCAATGAAATGATCGCATAGCAATGCTAGTGAAAAGTCGCCAGCATTCGACACCCAGAACAAAACTTTGCATTCCAGTGAATTAACGTATACATATCGCATTTGCTTCTGGCGAACTGGTGTGAATCTGCCCCTAAGTTCTTAGTGCCACTCAAGAGGCTTTGTGGCTTTGAAATTAGTTAGTGCCTGATATTTTTTAACCCCATTTTGTCATGTTAAAATGTATCTGTCAAACAGATTTGATGTCAGTTAATGAACAGAGAATGAGTATCTGATTTGAATGCGCAAGTCTTTTCTTGACCTTTGTTTCAATTTTCTTTATTTGTATGAGTGTGTTGATAGGTTACAAGCTTACCACAGGGTTTTCTATGTGTCTGAGGATGGCATTATGAGTGATTTGTTGAGTTTGTACCCTGTGGCAGGGTGAGTTTTCAGCCTTTCTTCTCAAATTTGAGTTATTGGCCATGGGGAAGTACCTTTATGTGCATATTAAAGCATAGTGGGGATAGTTCCTATCATACATATTTTATGCTTGGATGTTGATGTAATGTATTATACAGTACTCTCAATAGATTAGTATTTTATAATTCATACTTATGTTTCCAACTACACTACTGTGTATGAACACATCTTTTTTCATAGTTGATTTTAGCAGATTAAATACTTCTCAGAAATAGTAAGTAAGACTTTATGAGCAGAGAGCTGTTAGTTCATGTATATTTAAAGACCAATATGATATTACAGGCATTTCATATGTTAAATATATTATGTTATTTATAAATAAATATATTAATCACTTCATCATCTTTAGAGCACAATAAACTCATTCAGTTTACTAAAATAATACTTTCAATGGTTAATATATACCCTGCATTGAATAAATGTACCTCCATTATAAAGAAAAGGAGCTCACATCCCAAAACTGAGAAACAGACATCTTTATATACACACACACACACACACACATATAATATATATATATATATATATATATATATATATATATATAGCACTGGCTAGAAATGGGACTTTGACTCAGTTGGCCAGCTTAAATATATTGTATTATTATTATTATTATTATTAATAATAATAACATGTATTTCTATAGCGCCCACTTGTTTCGTAGCGCTGTAAAGTGAATGTGATTATACAACTAAATCACATGAATTACATACATAGAACATAAGGAGTTACATACATCACAATAAATATGGAGTTACATACATCACAATAAATACTGGTACAGGAGGTGAGGAAGGCCCTGTACAGAAAAAGCTAAAGGGAAGGGAATGATACACAGGGTATGGGAGTGGGCAAGATCAGAATAAAGTGGGTGAAAGATGAAGTAATGTAAGGTGTATTGCATTGAGTAGTTAACAGTGAGGGTAGGCTTCTCTAAAAAAGTGGGTTTTTAGAGATTTCTTGAAAGCGGAAAGATTGGGAGAAAGTCGGCCGGACCGTGAGAGAGAATTCCAGAGGAGGGGTGCAGCTCTTGCAAAGTCTTGAATGCGAGCATGTGAGAAGGTAATGAGAGAGGAGTTGAGTAGCAGGTCAGTAGAGGAGTGTAGTAAGCGGTTGGGTGAGTATATGGAGATTTGTTCAGAGATGTAGGGAGGGGCAGAGTTATGAAGTGCTTTGAATGTCAGGGTCATTAATTTGAATTTAATTCTGAAGGGGAGTGGAAGCCAGTGCAGGGATTGGCAGAATGCTATGGCAGAGGAAGAGCGTTTGCCGAGTTGTATAAGCCTAGCAGCAGTGTTCATTATGGACTGGAGAGGTGACAGTTTCTGGAGGGGAAGGCCAATTAAAAGAGAGTTACAATAGTCTAGACACGATATGACAAGGGAGTGAAAACGAATTTTGGCAGCATCTTGGGTGATAAATGATCGTATTTTGGATATGTTCCTTAGGTGGAAGTGACATGACTTAACAAGTGACTGGATATGAGGAGTGAATGTCAGGGCAGAATCTAGGATAACCCCAAAGCACCGGGCCTGGGGAGACGGGGTGATAGTGGAATTGTTAACTACGATGGATACTTCTGGGATGTTACTGGTGTTAGTTGGAGGAAAAAGACCAATTTCCCTTTTGGAGAGGTTTAATTTAAGGTAGCGTTGTGACATCCAAGTAGAGATAGCAGACAGGCAGGAGGAGACAAGAGTTAGGAGTTCTGGGTTGAGATCAGGAGAGATAGATCTGAGTATCGTCAGCATAGAGGTGGTAGTGGAAACCATATGAGCTGATTAATTTGCCGAGGGAGGAAGTATATAGTGAAAATAATAAGGGTCCCAGGACAGAGCCTTGAGGAACCCTGACAGAGAGTGGTAGGGGGGAAGATGCTACTCCGTTGTAGGAAACACTGAAGGAATGATCGGTGAGGTAAGAAGAAAACCAGGACTGGGCTATGTCACGAAGGCCAATCGAATGTTTTAGTTGAGATGGGAATAGTCCCAACTAAAACATGCTCTTGTCACCCCCATTCTGAAAAAACCCTCTATTGACCCCTCCAATCTTGACAACCTCCGACCTATCTCTCTGCTACCTTTCATCTCTAAACTACTAGAGCGCCTAGTATAATATATGGACAAACAATCCCTATTTTGTTTAAAGGTCATTTTTTAGTAGCAGTATGCACAAAATGTCTCAATGTATTAAATATATTGATAATGGGTTGAGTGCAGAGGACCTCTTGTATTTGTCTATATGTATTTTGTGGTCACAGCATCATTGCACACCTGTTTAATGGTTTTAAAATTAGGGGTGAGCACAACCTTTCCTTGTTATATATATATATATATATATATATATATATATATATATATACTCTCATATTTTTATAAATAGCAAATCACTATTTATATCAAGAATTTCAACATATCACCTTAATATTTCAGTATTAGTAAGTATATACTAAATTGTGAAATCTATGTGTGGTTTAGTCAGTAGCATTTTCGTCTAGGAACTTACAATCAAATCAAGCAAGTAGGTGCCATTTTAGGGGCACTAAAATCAAGGCAAGCTTTGTATCATGCCAAAATAATGTATGCACCAGAGTGGGGCACCTGATGTCCTTGGTCAAGCCCTGGCTCCACTGTTAGATGGGACAGGTAATATGGGGAGTGCAGTGACATCTATGAAGTCCAGAATGGAAAGTGAAAGTAATGCCTGGTTCTAATGCTAACAGACTCCGGCTGCACAAATATGGCAGTCCCCCCCCCCCCCCCCCCATACAGGAACATGGGACATCAGACATGTTTAATTTCTGGTATCAGTATCTCTTTAAGATAAAAATATTTTTTTTTGTCTGTCCCATAGTGTTCCAATCTCCAAAGATTATTATTAATTCATGCAACTTGCAGATAGAGTCAGTTTTTAAAAGAAACTTGTCAGATGCTTTTCCCAGTATTGCATACCTGCAAATTTGGATCCACGACAATCCCTAAAATGTTTGGCACCTTGGTTTCTTCATTATAACTAGTGATGGGCGAATCTACCCAGTTTCGCTTTGCTGAAAAATGTGCGAATTTCCAGCAAAATTCACGAATTGGCGAAAAAAATTTGCGAAACGAGTTGCGGCACGTTTTCGTCATGCGTTGCGTCGTTTTCGTCGCACGTCGCGTCGTTTTTGTTTTCATTGTTTTTGACGCGACGCGACTCGTTTTTTTGGGGGGGAATTCGTCGCGAATTCGCCCCTGCTGAATAAATTCGCCCATCACTAATTATAACATAAAATATCAAAAATGTTTATGTTATGTTTCCATTTGCCTGGTTCTTTTCTCCCCAAATGTGTTGTATAGAGCAGTACTTTATAAATATATAATAATATATAATAATAAATTTAGTTTTCTCTGGTAGATAGTGCGCATTCTAATGTATGCAAACATTGCAGGTCACCAAAGAAATTAGTTGAAAAGGGGGGAGCCTTTATTTAAAGTAATATCTCCACAGCCTTTGAGTTAAGTGCTCTAAGGGCACATACAGATGCAGTCACTTGGATTTGTAAGTTAAATGCGTCGTGACTCAGGGATAATTGAAGAAACTGTGTTATCTAAAGTTATCTTAACTCATTTAATGCATGTAACCTTTTCATTAGCATACCAAAGCACCATTGTTTTCAATGGTGAACTCTTTAATTGGATGGGATGCTGTGACACAATATTCTGTGCTAAGTGGGATAAATGAGATAGATGAGTTAAGTCACGACGCATTTAACACACAATCCAAAGTGACTGCATCTGTAAATATAGGCTAGCTGTAAACTCCAAAATGTTTGCATGCTTTATATACAGATTTCTGCTTAGGGTCTGGGAAAGGGTTCACCTGGATGACAATTTACATTTGGATTACAATTTACTTTCAACCCCATTGAAAGTATGTTGGGCATTAACTTTTTCATACAATAATAATTGCACAAGAATAACAATGACTTTGCACTAGTTTGAGTAGCAAACTAAATATGATTTTCAGGGTACCATTCATACCAAAGGAATACTTTTTAACATTTCTTTTAAAACAGCAGTTTTTTTAAACAACAGAAATGTAAGCCATGCTCAAATAGTTAATTTTATTTGTACAAGACTAATAGAGTATCTATCTATCTACCTTTTTAACTGTCCATTTTTTTTAGCAATGCTTTTACTGGACATATAAAATATCTTTCTAGACAGTCAATATGATATTTTGCCAACTGTGATTTTTCTGAGCTCATTCACACACATCACTTCCTTAGAAAATTAAAGGTCTGTCCTAGAAACTAAGCAAACTGTTAACAGACACCAATGGAGAGCTTGGTTGTTAGCCACCTGCTGTTCTCAATAAATCAGGCAGCAGACTGCTGATCTGTGTCACAACATGTTTAACCTTATTCTGTTACTGAACAGAGTGGCAAAGAAAAACCAATATTTTGGTTTGGTTAATGGAAGATATCAATGCTAAAGATTTAATGTAACAAAATACAACCTTCATAGTTTAGGGATAAAAAAATAAAATTCCTCTTGCTCGTTTCTCAAATGATCACAGCTACAAGAGAATATTTTAATTGACCATTAAAATATTGGTTTGCTAGAAAAACTATTTTCTCCAAAAAGTATGTATTAGTAACATTTCTCCAAGTTATTAATATTAAATTCATATTTTTAGAGGTTTTCAAAAATGGTTTTCGTTAGTAGTTATGTGAAAAACTCAAATTCTTTGCATAATTTAGCTTTTTTTGTGCTTTTTAAATCTTGGACATCCATTACAATATACACATGCCCCTTATGAAAACAGAACTGCTGAATGAATACACATTGTATACTGTAAATTGGAGCTGTGAGACATACAGGCTGAGTACTATGGGGTGCCGTTTGTCTCAAATACATTCTGTATACAAAACTAACCCTGATACATACAACGAATGGTATGTTACTATTTCTGACTAGTGAAGGGCGAATCTACCCCGTTTCGCCGAAAAATTAGCAAATTTCTATCGAAAATCACGAACGGTAATTCGTGCAGCGTTTTCGTCGCGTCGTTTTCGTCATGTCGCGTCAAAAACGATGCACGACTCATTTTTTTACCGAATTTTCGGCAGGCGAATTTTTGCTGGCGTTATGTGGTGCAAGATTAGAGCTAGAAGGAGACTTTAGAGCCTAACATCATATACACAATGTATAAGTGACTCATTGAAGGGATATTAGACCTATTATAATGATGTTACAGTTAGGCTGCAAGATAATAAACTGTGAGACAAACTGGCTGCTAGTGGATTCAATGATTGTGCTGTGTTAGTTCAGGTAAAGCAGTCAGACAAACACAGTACATTTATTACTACATGGCAGGTGGATGTGGCTGCTTCATGTTTCTTTTCAGCTTAGACAGGAAGAGGGAAACCAGAACAGGAATATGAATCATAAGACAATGGCAAAACAGCAGGAATGCCCTTAACCAAAATGTCTGCACAAGCAGGCCAGTAAGCTTTGTTCTTATTGGTTCAGGAAAGTAACTGACAGTATCGCTACACAGAATGGTTATTTTATCTGTTTTGTGAAACAAAACTTTAATTTTGTTGAAAGAATGAATCTTGTACTGTAAAATCTCGCTTTCTGTCACAAATATCTATTTTGTCATTCAAATCTAGCTTGGCATGCACTAGTTAGTTGCACTATTATATATTCTGTCAAAATTTTTTTTTTTACATAATTCATTCTGTAAGTAACTTTACAGTGTGTCTGTTACATGGAGGTTATACATTTGTGAGACTGATTGATTGTTAAAATGTACAGAATGGAGTTAGTAATATAATTACATCCTTTTGTGCACTAATCATATTTTGTTCTCATTCTTTAATAGAAATAAGTCTTTTGTATATTTTTTATTTGTGTTTATGGTCAGAAATAGTAATATACTATGAGAGACATTCGTTCTGTGAATCAGGGATAGTTTTGTATACAGAATGTATTTGGGACAAACAGCCCCCCATAGAGTACCACCACAACCTAGTGGGCCTTAGTTATTCATCTTAATTGAATTTTGTGCACCAAGGTGCGAATCAAGAAACTGTGCAAACTAAGCAACATTAAGTACAGAGTCCTGGTAGATGTTGAACCTGATGCTGCTCTTTAGGTTGCATATGAGAATGATGGGAAAACTAGAAAGTGCCCAAATGCACACCCATATTCAAACCCCAGCTAACCCATGTACAGTAAATACAATACCATATTCATGGGGAAGCAAAAGTATTTGTTCTCCAGATCTTTGCATGAATCCATAAACCTTTTCATTTTACCAAGCTATCCCAAAAGATTTTTGTGACAGATTTCACATCTATGTTAATGTTCTTGGGAATGTCACATGCACACCCCATACATACAGTAACTGGTGCAAGGTACACATAAAATAATGAAAGCCCACTCTCAGATTTGCTCAAGCAGACAAAGAGTATTGTTTTCAAAGAACAAAGAACTAATTTGTCACTTTCATCTTATACTATTAAATTGATACTGACAGGTTCCTAAAAAAATCATAGGAACGTGTCAGTATGAACATGAACAAAATGCTGCACAATAAATATTTTCCCTCAAAGTCCCCCGCAAACCTGCCCCCACCCCGCAAACCGGCACTAACCCAACCCTCTGACCCATTTAAAAGATCTCTTCAACTGTTTCCTACATCTTCTCGGTTGCTTCACTAATGCAGGACTAGGGGTGGCAAATGCTTCCATAGGCAGATTATGTATCACAACAGGATTTCAGCCACTGAGAGCCGTGTGTCAGTAAAGTAACCTGGAAGATCAGTCAGTATGTGAGCAAGTCAGCTGAGAAAGGTGTGCAGGGCTGGGGGTGGCTTTGAGGGGGTGGCTTTGAGGGGGGTCTTTGCGAGGCAAAAATTCCCTGCAGTATTTTGCTCATGCTGACATGTTCCTAAGATTTTTAAAGGAATGTGTCAGAATCGCTTTAAAATACATCTATCAGGAATGAAGATATTATATTGCATCAATTAAAATTACATAATTAACACCATAAATACATTCTATGGAAATATTTTAATCATTTCACATCTTCAAACCTCAGCCCCAGGCCGCTGATAGCAGCGAGAATTTAAAGATATAAAGATTTTTGTTAAAACACAATATAAAAGATAGGCTTTCTCTAGCAAAATGAATGTCAAACATAATGTTGCTATTCTCATTAAGTTGATGAGTCTTTAATCTGCTTGCTTAAGAGCCTAAACCTGCAACTAAATTCATACGTAAGTATCACAGCTGACATTTATTTATGTACTGACCATATGGGGCAATGCATCAGATGGTGAGAACCTCCTCTGACATTTAATCAATACATGGAAGTTACCCTGTGTGACCTAGCATTTAGTACAAGCAAGAAAGTATAGAGGAATAACAATTGATGTAAATAATAAAACTTTATATATGTTTAGAGCTTAAGGGTAAAGAATTCTATTTAACATATAGCATAAATCATTTTAAATTGGTTGCATCACAATATAGCCTTACTCTAGTGGCAGCATGGCACCACTACTTACCTGCATTTTCCAAGAAGGAAATACTGAGTATTGATGATACCTGAATTCATAACACTTATTTATCAAGACAGAAGCAATATTTATCAAGGCAGAAAATCTATAACATTCCTGATCTTGGTAAACTAACTACGAGAGTCGGTACCTGGACAATTGCTATTTGGACACATATTTAAAGTCTATGTGATGACATGTTATCTATGAATTTATAGATTCCCAAAGGCTTGTGTACAGTGTAACAAAGTAATTAATTTGTTAATAGTGATGGGCGAATGTATTCGCCAGGGGCGAATTCGCAGCAAATTCCCGCGATTCGCCACTGGCAAATAAATTCGTGAAACGCCAGCGAAATTTTGCCGAAAAACGAGTCGCGCGTAGTTTTTGACACAACGCGGCGAAATTGACGCGATGCGCACCGAAAATGAAGCAACGAGCAGAAGTTGACGCTACGCGCGTCAAAATCGTGCCGTGACTCATTTCGCAAATTTTTTGCCAATTCGCGAATTTATCTGGAAATTCGCAAATTTTTCGGAGAAACTGGGGAGATTCACCCATCACTATTTGTTAACATATTTCAGACAGAATAAGATTGGATCTTGGGGGTAACCCATTGAAGAGTAGTGATGGGCGGCCCATTTGGCATTGCCACAAAATTTTCAAAATGGGAGAGATTATCCAAAATGCATTGAAGTTTATGGGCATAATTTTTTTTTTGCTTCATGCCAATATTTTTCACCCTTTGTCATTTATGGGGCAAAAAATTCACGTGAAGAGATTGAAGTTCGATCGAATATGATTGAATTGCGATCGTATGATTTTTTGGATATTCGAATATGCAAAATTTGGCCTCTTCGATCATCAAATACCGAATTATCGAATAGATCGAATATTTGATAATTCGATAATTCGATGATCGAAGGATTTAAAATTTTAAAATCCTTTGAATGCCTACTTCGCCAGATTGAACCTATCGAATACCAATATAGGCCTATGGGAACCCCCCCATAGGCTTCTTTTGCTAAGTCCTGCTCGAATACCATTTGTATGATTGAACACCTCAATCACCTGAATCATATGAATTTTTCGGAGGCTCGAAGGTAAAAGTACGATTTGTTCGTGAAATCAAACGATCGGTATCCAATCTTATGATTTCATCGAGAAATCAAATATTGAGCAAAAAGATAGACTAAAACTATTCGATAAGTATTCGATAGTCAAATGCTTATCGAATTTCAAATAGATTCATAGAATTTTGTGTGTCATTTTTGCAGCGAAACTGCAAACATTTTCACTTATCATTTCTGAAGAATGAAGGATATTGATTAATTCTTTAATCGGTTGTTTCACAAAAAAAGGATTAGCACCAGAAACATGTCATGATACACGCCAATAAATGCAGACTAAGGGGCAGATTTATCAAGGGTAGTGATGGACGAATTTATTCGCGGCGAATTCCCGCGATTCGCGAAACGGCAGGAAAAATTTGCCGCCGAAAGATTCGCCAACAAAAATGAGTCGCGCGTCGTTTCGCTAATTTTTCGCCAATTCGCGAATTTCTCAGCGAAGCGAAACGCGGGAGTTTCGCCCATCACTAATCAAGGGTCAAATTGAAAATTTGAATTTCAAATTCAAATTTTTGAGTTTTTATGGTCAGATTCATCTAGGGAGTTATTCAAATTCCATTTGAGTATTTCAAAAAAAATGTATACAATTTTTGTGATTTATCCTACTCTGGCCCTTTAAGAACTCTAATTTGACTATTCACCACCTAAAACCTGCCAAATTGCTGTTTAAGTCAATGGGAGACATCCAAAGAATTTTAAGTTGTTTGCAGCCTTCCTGACATGCAAATTTTTTTCAGAGAAAGAAACTTGAATATAGTTTTTAAAATTCGAATCAAATTCGATTTGAATTCCATTCGAGTTTTCGGGTCAATTGAATTTCAAACCATGATAAACGTGTCTCTAAATGTATCTAACCAACATTTTGGGGCAGATTTATCAGTGGTCAAATTGAAAATTTTAATTTTCAGATTTTAATTTTAAGTTTATTTTAGTGCAGTTTGACTAGGGAATAGTCCAAATTCTATATGAGCTTTTAATAATATCGGCATTTGAATTTTGAAATGTATCATCTACATGTATCATTCAAATTATTTTAAACTATTCACCATCTAAAACCTGCCAATTAGTGATGGGCGAATCTCCCGCGATTCGCTTCGCCTAAAGATTAGCGAATCTCTAGAGAAATTCGCGAATCGGCAAAAAAATCACGAAACGAGTCGCGGGACGATTTTGACGCGCATCGCGTCGTTTTCGATGCGCGACTCGTTTTTTTTTGCGAAATTTCGCTTGGTGAAATTTCGCTGGTGATTCGCGAATTTATTCGCCAGTGGCGAATCGCGGGAATTCGCCGCGAATTCGGCCCTGGCGAATAAATTTGCCCATCACTACTGCCAATTTGCTGCTTTAGCCTATGGGGGATGTTTTACAATTAATTTGGAGTTGTTTTGTGGACTTTTGAAAAAAATTTGTTGTAAAAAAAAAATCCTCTGGGAAAGAACTGCTCTTTTAAGCTCAACCCTAACTCACTTACACTCCTAGGGGTAGATTCATCAAAGAGTGAAGTTCCGCCACTAGAGGGAAATTCCACAGCTCTCAATTAATTTCTATGGGAGCTGTCGAATTTCCCTCTAGTGGCAGAACTTCACTCTTCACTCTTTGATGAATCTACCCCCTAGAGTGTACTGTTCTACTGATCTACACCTGCCACTATCTAATGCCTCATTCAAAGGGCTCTGTACCCTGATTTTACTGGACCCATGCCCAGGCTCAGAGCACACATCCACACTGTTCCTCAGGTGGAAGGCAATGAGGAAGTGCTGCTCCTTTCCCAGCACTATACCAAAGTGAGGCAGGAAGTGGTCACCCTATCTGCTAGCCAATAGCATTTAAATGCAAATGAACTGACACTGCTACTGCCCATCAACTAGGCAAAAGGAGGAAGGGTAGGGAATTAAATCCATATGATCATTTTTAATCCTATGGGTCCCTACTGGAGTTTATGGGAGTTTTTAGAAACTCCAATAAACTCGAAATTCAACCCTTGATAAATCTGCCCCTTCATGTTATATAAACTAATGAATCTGTTTTCTGATGGGCAAGGTCTAACATCCATGAGAAGTCCCAAAACCAATGGCCCTTCCTGATCATGAAAATTCCTTGTGTATCTAAATATATGTTTTATATTCTACAAGAAAGATGTACTTTCTTTGTAACTGATGACAGTCATTGTATTGTTTGTGCCATGTTGCAATGACTGAGTATGATTCTTTTTTCCATCCAGTGATTTTGTTTTTGCAATATAATCATCTAAGCAAACAATTCCTTAGCAGCAGTAGCAAAATACAAGAAGTACAAACAGTGGCACATAACCCAATGCAATATGATTGAAAGGCCATTGCAAGCCAATCTGCAGTGCCTAGCCAACTGTTGGGAGATATTTCAAGTTACAGTCTGCAGCAGGTTGATCACTGATATCATTAAAACGTAACTTTGTAGAAAATATTACGCTTTATTAATACTTTATAAACCCTACTTTATTTATAAACCCATAGTGTTAAATATGCCCCTATCGGTTTTATTCCCTACCTTTCCTCCTTTTGCCTAGTTGCTGGGCAAAGTCCATGTAGCAGTGTCAGTTCATTTAAATATAGATGCTATTGACTAGCAGGTTGGGTGCCCATTTCCTGCCTCATTTTGGTATAGTGCTGGGAAAATAGTGGCACTTCCTCTTTGCCTTCCAACTGAGGAACAGGGTTTATGTGTGCTCTGAGCCTGGGCATGGATCCATTAAAGTCGGGGTAAAGGGCCCCATGCATGAGGCATTAGATAGTGGCAGGTGTAGCTCCCTAATAGTACACTCTAGGGAGTATATTTATCAAAGAGTGAAGTTAAGAGCGGACCAGACTAGGGGGTAGGAGAAGCAGAGAAGACACTGCCCTTTTTAGCTCAACCCTAACTGAATAACACTCCTAGGGGTAAATTATCAAAGAGTGAAGTTCCGCCACTAGATGGAAATTCCGCCGCTCTCCAGTCATTTCTATGCGATTTTGAAAGGCCTATTTATCAAATGGTGAACTTTCACTTCACCCATTGATAAATAGGCCTTTCAAAATCCCATAGAAATGAATGGAGAGTGGTGGAATTTCCCTCTAGTGGCGGAACTTCACTCTTTGATAATTTACCCCTAGGAGTGTTATTCAGTTAGGGTTGAGCTAAAAAGGGCAGTGTCTTCTCTGCTTCTCCTACCCCCTAGTCTGGTCCGTGCTCTCAGCTGTAGCCAGTGTGTGTGTTCTTTTTAGCACATGTGTGCTGTTCCTTTTGCATTTTTTTTTGGGCAAAAGACAGCCCAAACTATAATCCATGATTGGACCTTATTTTTATTTTAAAAAAAAAAGCACAATTTAATTTGATCTGGGACAAACTCGGCAAAAGTGAGTGAAAATTCCAATCAAATTCTCATATGATTTTTCTGTTTTTTTCCTGAATGGTTCGATTTTGTTCATCTTTTTTTTCCAAAATGTCAGAATTTTTCAGATTTTTGCCCAAAATAGTAGTAACAGACCACAGAAAATTACAACTAGGATGGAGACCTCTCCCATTGACTTATATATACAACCTTGGCAGGTCTGAGATGGGGAATTTTTGGATTCTCTGGTTATAATAAATCTCAAAAAAATTGAAAAAAAAAATTCCACAAAAAATTGGATATTATAGTAAAAAAAACTCAAATGTTTCGAATTTGTACTTTAATAAATAACCTTTCTAAATGTCATCATCAATCATACACATTTGGTAGCAGCAGGGCTGTGTTTATTTAAAGAGAGCATTGGTCATATACTGAATTTATATGCAGGCACACAGATACAGTAAATATAAATTAAATTGCACTGTAAATATAATAAAGTAATAATAGTAACGACTAATGCAATAAACCTTATGTTCCTGCACAAAGATCAAAGGGGAAAATTCACTAAAGCGTGAAGCGTCTGACACTAGTGCTAATTTGCCAGTGTGACATCAATTTGTAACTTCTCAAATTTACTAACACTGACTCTGGCGAAGTTTATGCCAGGCGAAGTTGCGCACTGACGAAGGATCGTAATTACGCAAATTCACTAAGATGACCATTTTACTGAACGTGGCCACTTATGCTAGATGTTCGTTCACCAGGTCATACCTGGAGAAGTTCAATACAATAGATAGGAGCTTGAAAAAAAAAATCGGAAATCCCAAAAAAACGCTGGTGTGTTTTACCTTTCTAGGTTGATAGTCTGAAAAAGAGCTAAATTTTTTTTGGGGGGGTTACCCTCCTTCCCCCACATTTCCTAACATATGGCAACACAACTATATAGGGGGCACATGTAGGGCAATAGGACAACTTTATTTTTTTTATTAAAGGTTTCCTGGGCTTGTGTAGTGCAATGTAGTGGCTGTAACATATACTTCTATCACTATACTTTAGTGAATTTGCGTTGCACTGGCGAAAATTTGCCTGGCGAAGTGCAGCGAAGCCAACGCTAGTGAATTTTCGCCACTTAGTGAAATTCCCCCAAAAGATCTCACTGGCCCCCAAATTATACTATATAATTTGCTGGAAGTGGCCTTTCAACCCACCACCTTCCCAACTCTATTCATATTTTGATTTTTTCATCCTGTTTTTTTCTACATGAAATTCATTTAAAAAACAGACCAAACTTTTAGCCCAATTGTTTTTATCCACAGTGACTTACATATATGGAAAATTTTAAAATGCTAATATTTCCAGGTAAATTTTTTTTTTTTTTCTCCTTTACTGTAGTATATACAATCTACTTTAGGAATTTTTGCAGTAGAAGACTGTATGCCCTGATATAAGGATCTTGGTAACAGATGGCATTTAATTGGAAGGCTTACTAGAAAACTATAGCTTGTTGTTGCTTTACCTCTCCATTGCCAGAGTTGACTTAGACATATTGCAAAATAATGCTTCACTTGTTCCTTGGGATCAGGGGGTTAAGTGAATGTGATTGCAATCATTCTCTTTATGAACTTAGTGTAGTACATTTAGCCATCATATGGATGAGGAGAGAAGTAAAGACCTAGGGCACTGTTGTAGTTATCCAGTAATAGGGTTGCCTTAAAAATACATGCCTCTCCATGCATCAGACACTGCTTTGATGAAGAACTACACCCATATATAGCCACTAAAAACTCTGTTCTTGAGAGTGATTTCTAGAAGCACATATCACCTGAGCAGAGATACAGCATGCCAAACTAAATCTGGATGAATATAAAGTAAAGTGCATCTTTACATTATGTTAGAATTTTCCATTAACTAAATAAGATGAGCAACACTGGAAGCTTTAAGTGTATAAAAAGACTAATTTACATTTCTGCAATCATTACAATAATACAGCAGTAACATACATGGGGTTGTCTCTTTAGTTGCTACAATCAGTATAGTTAATATACACCTACAGTATGATGTTAATAGAGGGTAGGGGTTTTCTTTGGCTGTTGTAATACTTTAAGCTAAACATTTTATTTTTTGGACATTTTAACATTTGGAGTTAATGAAAATTTAGGGGCAAATTTACTAAAATTCCCCAAAAATCCTACGAATCTATTCGAAATTCGCTAAGCATTCGACTATTGAATGCTTATCGAATAGTTTTAGGCTATCTTTCTGCTCTACATTCGATTTCTGAATGAAATTGTATGATCGAATACCGATCATTCCGTTTCACGGAAAAATCATACTTTTTCCTTTGAGCCTCTGAAAAATTTGTATGATTTGAAAGATCGAGACATTGGTATTCGAGGAGGACTTAGCAAAAGAAGCCTATAGGGGGGCCTGAACTTTGATCTCTTCAGGTGAATTTTGTAAATTTGCCCCTTACAGCTCTCCACATGCCCTTTGCCTTCATTAATATTGTAGGTCTACATACAGGGTGTACCTAAAGTAGGTTATTGCCTAGCTTTCCTTACATTTTCCCCAACAAAAAGTATACAAACTGAGTGAAGTAACTGTTAAATAAAACTGCACTGTTCCTGTTTTATGACCAAAGAGATTACAAGGGAAAGACATATTCTTAAACAAAGACTTGCCTCTCAATCCATAGTTGTATTGTGTGCTGATATAGATGTACAGTATATTAACTATTAAACTGTAAAGCTACTGAGTATTGAAAAAATGTCAGTAAGGTTTGTCCTTGCCCTAAAACCCAAAGCAATTAATCAAGGCAAACAGTCTACTACAAAGGCAAACAGTCTACTAGAAACTAGAAACAGCAAAAGCTAAAAATACGTGAAATATTGATTCGTTGGTATGGTTTACTGGGCCAGGGCAACATATCTTCAGATGCTACTGCACAACTCACATTATATATGTGTGTGTGTGTGTGTGTGTGTGTATAGTACAACAGTAGAAAACTGAAATGAAACATCTCAATTTTCATCAACACTTGGCTCAGATGAGGGTCAAAATGTCCTGATTTGTGTTCAGTATTACATTATTCTCTATCCCCCTCATAGCTTTCTTTTAGTATGCTAACTTTATTTAAATGTAGCATCTATATTAGTTTGTCAATGTTATATTTTCACCACTATATAAACTAGGGGTTTATTTATCTAAATTTAGTCTAAATGAATCCTGCAGGTTTCTACTCTGTGTGATATATATGATAATATCTGTACTGTAAATGTGGTTTCCAAAAAAAAGCTGGAATGTTGCCTGAGAAGTGATATTAGAATGCAATTGCATTCTTGCACTATTAATGCACTATTAATTAACATTGCACTGTGTGTGAACATTGGTTGTTTCCTTCCTGTTATTATAGATGCTATGCTGTTTTAATCTCTGTATACGTGGATGTTCCATGAGACACTTCTTAAATACAGCAGTTGTAATAAACAAGTAGCTTCTCCTAAACATATCTCACATCTCAAACAAAATGGTTCACATACATGGAAACATATTCCATTTTACATTCACTCCTAATCACTTCCTTATTTAGAGCAGAGAGTAACAAAATTTACACAAGGAGGAGAATAAGTAAAAACTTTTTACCACTTGTCATCTGTGAAAAAAATGTAATGCTCACCATCGTTGTAAATTTAAGTACAAGTAAAATTCCTTTCAACACAAGTCAACCTTTCAACTATACTATGGATCACAAGACTTTCAGACTATTACATAATCCTTCCACACACTTGTTAGATGTGATTTCAGAGGCAGACATTCCTTTCTTTCTTTGATTGCTTATATATCAAAAGGTCATGGAGATAGATTCTAGCCATTGGTATCTGAGTATCAGTTACAATTACGTAATATATTCTCTCCTGATATATTTATTTCTATCTGTAGTTTCAAAGCAAATATGGTTGCTCCTAATAGTCCAGTTATTTCTTTGGCATTATGTTAAATGTAAAAAAAGGTGTTTAATCATTAACATTTTGCATGCATGCACTATAATTTGTTTACAGTGATGGTTATCACAATTCAGAAGATTTTGTTTAAAAAAATAATGTTTTCATAATTTCTTTTTTGCTGTATAAGAAACAACAATGAAATCTGAAAAAAGAAGACCATTGGGAGAAAAAAATGGAAATGCATGATAGATACAGCAAATCTAGTTCATTTAGTTTTTCTGACAAACTATATGTTGCCCTGTAGCAAGTCTTTATTCATGTTGTAAAGGTCAAAAACCTGATTACATTTCCAGCACAGTGAAACTCTGAAAACTGTTCAACAAATAAGACAATACCTTTGAAAAAATGAACAGAGCATAACCACCATGTTCACATTTTGGGAAGAAGGTAATAAGAAAATCTAGATGTAGTGGCAATGGACATCCATGCACTATCCATCCCAAACCTATTCATATTATGCCATAAATAAACTTATCAGAATTGCTCAGAGCCTTTTTCATATGTGAATAGTTGATGGTAGATTGTATGTGAGGCTCCACAACATGCCTTTAAATCAATCCTTTCTTGGACAGGTTACATGACACTTTCTATATGGTGTTTTGACCCACATTTTAACCCTAACCCTTTTTTTTTTTTTAAAAACAAAAAAAAGTATGGTAGTCATACACAGGGGTATTTAATATTGCTACACCAGTAGTAGAGAGGATTTTTTTTAAATATAAAGCAATATCAATAGTAGATTTGGAATAAATTATATTACAAATAATGTTGATTCTGTGTATATAGCTTCCCATTACAACAATATAAATAACTAATGAAAATGTAAGCTTAAAAAACAAATTATGGGATAATGTGCAGCTGTTTGCTCTTGAAATGAACTGGATAATTTGATACTTTCAGCGTCCTGTTAAATTTAAAAGCCATTAGACACATACATTATTAATAGAGCAAATTTCCATTAGAGTTAAGGATGAAATGGACTCCCAATAGAGAGTGCAACTAAATGCATTATATACCAACTGTTTCCCAAAATAGCTAGATCTTATTATTAGACATAATTGTACAACTGTTCACATTTTATGTATTGATGGAGACTGGGACTTAGACAAAAAATGCACCTAAGTTCTAATCTTTGATTAAAAGCTGGTATCATAGACAGGCACAATTATATCAGGCTTTTGATGAAAAATTATAAAATGTATTGCAGTACTCTGCACTAAGACATGACACTTGTATTCAGTTTGAAATAAAATAGTAATGATGCAACAACCAGTACTACTGAAGCTGAATGGTACAGTATATGATTTTGTATTAAGACAAAGGCAGGAGTAGCGCAAATGTAGATGAGCCCTAGAGAAAGAGAACTAAAGCTGCAAGACACTGTACAAGGTTTATTGTTCAGCACAGTACAAAGGAGGATAGGTGTCAAGAAGGAAACGGATAAGAAAATATTAACCAAAGGCTTTCCAACCAGTCATGGGATGTCTGACTATAGAAGATGAACAATGTCCTGACCTTTTGCTGAATCTTGTTAGACATTCCTCATGTTTTCACTATTATAGCATTTTTAGAATTTTTTAGATTTACCAGCATATTATGGCAACAAAATCGTATAGCCTAATATCTCTCTGGCAAAATTGTAAATGATATGTATCCAACTGAGAAGGGAAGAACTTCTTTCTTTGTTATATCTGTATATTTCCAAATATATGTTAACCTAAGAAAATATTTTATTGCATTAAAAGCTTTGCATGTTGCAAACAGGGAAATATAGTTTTGATTTAATTTTAGTCTTTAAAGGCTGATTCCACCTTTAGTCTTTAAAGGCTGAGTCCACCTAAATGATTATTTGTAGCCATAAAGACTTGATCATTTGATCTTGGTCAACCTTTAATGGCTTAATATTTCAAAGCTGATATAAATGACATCATTTATAAGTAAGAATAAGTATTTTGTTTTGCAGGGTAAAGCTTGCTGCTTATTGAGATTGTTACATCCCTCCTATATTAGATTTCCTGTGGTATTAAGTATAAATGTGTTGAATGCAGTAAATGTATTATTATTATTAACATGTATTTCTATAGCGCCAACTTATTTCCTAGCGCTGTGTTTAGATGCTGAATTAAAATACACATTTACCAAAATAATGTGAGTCAATTTCTCCCATTGTCTTATACTATAGTTGGAAATTAAAGTAAAATACATACAGGTTTAAAGAGTAAGCATGATTATTTCCACATGATTATTTGCAGACATGGAACACCATTATCTGGAAAATTCAGAAGTATTAAGGTCCTAATTTTTGACTAATGTAATTTTCTATCTATCTTGAACTTATGTAATGCTAAGCTAGCATACCGTATATTCACAATTATGGATACAACAATTGATTAAGAAGAAGCAATCATTTCAAATAATAAATCCAATACCTGTACTGAAATGTTTCTAAACTTTCCATAACACAGATATTTGGTGGATTAATATGTTTTCTCTAGAACATTGAGAAAATGCTCCTTCTTCACTTTATAAATTAAATGGTACTAAATGTTCTATACAGCAGAAAATTGTACCTTCTAGGTCAGGACCAAAAAGTGTTCTTATCTAATATAAAATAGTAACAAAAACTAAATAGTTAAAGGGTTTACCTGGTTATAAATATATTTTTAGGTCTTAGAGTTGAACATAAAAAAAAGTTTGAGAAATACGGCGTGAATTTATTTCATTCATTTGTGTATATTTCTATCAAGTCATATATCACAAACATGTGGACTATACTTTAGTGTCAATGTTGGGTCATCAGAAATTTTAGTATGGCCCACTAAAACCCACATGCTTAAAGTTTGGAGCTACAGAACATCGATATCTGGGTGAGAACCATAGGTATTTTCAAAATAACTCTAACATTATATTATTATTGCAGGATTTCATGCAATACAAGTTAAATAAGCCTTCAGAATTTTTTATAGACTTTTTACATAAGCAAAATAAATACAGATATATAAACCAACATAAATAAACAATTAAAAATTCTTACCAAACCAATAATAAAATAATCCCTTGTATCATAGAACACACACACAATCTATATCATTGGCAACCCATTTTATCTGGATTTTACATAAATGTATTTCACTAGATTTAGGTATTCTGCCCTGCACTCTTCATTATTGTAATCTATCTTAAACACTGCTAATGAATGATTCAGGTTATCAGTAATGAACTATATACAATAATTAACACATGAGGCAGCAGATTTACTATTGGTTGAATTTGAGGGTGAATTTTAATTTGATCTAAAAAATGTAGAAAAACCCTGTGGGAGCTTCCCATAGGGTTTAATAGCAATTGAGTATCTTTAATCTGGCAAACTAGGCAGTCAAATTAAATTTAAAGGGCAAGTAATTGACTGTCAAATATTTGAATAGAATTGAAAATTTGATTGAATTTCGAATCATTCATGTGAATTTAGTATATCTGCTCCTAAAAGTTGGACATGTATTGAGACTGTTTTCATAACAGAATTGTATTAAATGGACTGTTTTATAACACAAAAAAGTATAAGCTCTGCTGTACTTTGAAAACATAATAGCTCATTGTAATTCCTGTAAAACTTTTCTGGTCTTTTTCATTTTCTGTCTGCAATTGTATCATTTTAGCAGTAATGGGGCTGCACTTAATGTTCATGTGAAAACCAATATCTTTATAGTCTGCACATTATTTTCTTGAAGGCACTGGCCTAACATAAGAAATTGACACCATATACAGCACTCGTCTTGATTAAATCTTCTATACCATAAGGATAGCTCGCTTTGACTTACACATCTTTTGCTTTATCCTATTCAGAAAAAGCTTCAAGAGACAGTAGAAGACTTTTCAAGCACTATGACAATCTCTAAATAGAAGCATACTATACTATAACCTCAGAGAGTAATTAAAGGTAAAAACCAAGCATGCATGGAAGAAACTGTTATGGAATTTGACAAATGTTAGTAATTATTGAACAAAAAATACACATAGGGGCACTTAGGGGCAGATCTTGACTTAGGGGCACATCTTGAATTCAACCCTCAAATTTTTATCAAATTAAAAGCCCTTGAATTTGAATTTCAAATTCAAGGGGTTTTAATGCAATTAGATTTTTTGAACGATTGAATATTAAAAATTCAATCGATTGATAAAATTATTCGATTCAAATGATTTTAAGCATTCGATCTGATTTTATTTTTATTCGATCCAAAAAACTTGGAAAAATCCTATGGAGCTTCCCATAGGGATATATAGCAATTCGGTAGGTTTTATCTGCTGAATTGTTATATCAAGGGCCAGTACTTGGACAATTGAATTAAAATTTTTGAATTTGACCAATTCAAATCAAATTTTGGGTTATTTAATAGTCGAATACGAATTTTTTATTCGAATTTGATTAAAATTTTCACTTTGAATCAATTTGACCCTTAGTAAATGTGCCCCTTACTCTATTCTAAATCATGACCCAGATAACCACATGAAGCTAAAACCAAAAACAAAACCAAACCCAACTGAAAAAACCTTGCATGCAGTATTCCTGAAAGCTATGGACCCCTATAATTCAATATTAGATCTAAGATTCCTATAAATGGAGACAGGAGGGTCTGTAAAAAATAAACTTACTTATGTAGAGCTGGATGCTGAATCTGCATCTACACTGTGCACCCCACTCTGCATGAAAAGCATCACCACTTAATCAGTCAAAAATTTAGCATTTTGGTAAAGTTCCATCACTAATGTGACTTGATGGCAATATGGCACATTCTTTATTCAGTAAACAGTGAAATTGAGATTTCACTGTATGATGATAAAGGAGAGACTTGTGAGAAAAGAAAATATTTTTGGGAGGTGTGCCCTTAAATATGAAGACCTACTGTATTAAATCAAACATAGAACAAGAACAGATTATTATATTTGTCAGTGGCGCAACATGGTGCATAAAATAAAGTGAACAATATTTCTTGTAGACATTATTTTAGTTGAACGAAGTATCTTAAGTATCTTACCATATTTTTGGTGGGTCAGATCCTTCGATTTCTAAGTAATCATATTTTTCCTCCATATGAAAATCTGTGAAAACAAGGGATATTGTATCCCCAGGTTCTGTAACTATCGTCCATATACAGTCTGCGTTATTATGGTATTCATTAGGAAAGTTTGGGCTGGATATAATTCCACTTGTCCCCCTAACTGTGCCTCCACAAGCATCTTCAGCTGTAAAAGGAAAACATTTCTTGATGAAGTTTACAAATATTGATAGATGGTCTTCATGTAGATTTTTAGTCATTGCAGTAGAGTAAGAGTGAAAATAAAATTTTCCCCACAAAATAAAAACATAGACTCAATGTATAATGCTAAACAGTGTGCATGCAATATATTTTCCACGAATGATTTGTAAAAAAAAAAAATATTCTTCAATATATGGACTAACAATACCTGTGTTTTATTAAAGGGTAAGGCAGCACGTTTTTTGACGATGCATCGCATCATTATCAACGTGCGTTGCATCATTTTCGGCGCGACTCATCTGCCGAATAAATTCGCCCATCACTAATCATTGGTACTTAATGCAGGAGGGAGATGAGTGCTAACATTCTCTGTATTTGGCTCATGTGCCACCTCTCGCATATGCATGTATGTTTTACCTACAGGGAAGCTAATGAAATTTGGGGAAAAACCTGAGATGCATTGCATTTTTATACTTTGTTTCTGAATTGCCCTCACACAATTATTTCCTGTTGAATATTACAAATTCCAATACTACTGATGAAGCAAGTATTCTTACAATATAAAGTACTGTACAGATTAAAGGGAAGATTTTTTTATGGCCAAAACATCAAATACGACTAGAGAACTGTTAAAATTTGATTCAAAGTTTTTTATTTTTATTCAAATTAGATTTTCGAGATTTATCATACAGTAGCCCTTTAAGAACTCAAATTTGACACCTAAAACCTGCAGCATTGCTGATTTTTCCAATAAATTTTGATCAAACATCAAGTTTATGGGAGTTTTATAAAACTCCCATGAACTTTAAATTTGACCCTTGATAAATCAGCTTCCAAGTTTGTATCAGGCACTGATTAATGATCTATTGTAATTTATCTGTAAAATGCATTTCAAAACTAAGTTTAGCAAAATTTTTAGTTGCAGACATGAGCTAACCCCTTATTATTGATGAGTGTGAATCAATCTTATTTATTTTATGACAGTAACCAAGAGTAATGCAAATATTACAGTTTTAATCAACCCGAATCGGAAGCAAATTGTCCACCTGTATTAACAAGCTCAAACTTTGTTGTATTTTCTTTTTTATGTTTAAGTTTAAAAAAATCATGTAAATATATGTACTTTTTTTCTATAAAAAGGAAAAATACATAAAGCATGTTGGAACAATATGTTCTAAGAGGCATAAAGATTCTTTTGTTGAATACTGGCAATTAATTTCTGTTTAAAAGTGTTGAAAAGGTCAATTGAAAACTTTCATTGTACAAATGACTACACACAATTCAAGTTCACAGTAATGGGTCTAGAGTTTAATTATATGCTTTCTGGCTTAAATGCTCATTTCATAGGACACAAGGCAATATTACATTCAGGAAAAACACAAAATGGTAAGTCTGGAACAGAAACTAAATATTTAGGTATACAAATAAAATAAATTATGAATTAATGTGATTTGGGTAGGTATATAGGAAGTGATGCAAAACATTTAGGGGCAGATTTACTAAATTCGTGTGAAGGATTCGAATATTTGCGCGAATAGTCGAGAATAGTCTTAATTTGATCGTGCGACTATTCGAAGATGCAAATTAAGTATTTTCAACCATCGAATATAGAATATTCGGGTGCATCGAATAGATCGAATAAATATATATTCTAGCGATCGAATACTTGCCCTTTAAATTTTTATTCCACTGCCTACTTCTCCAGATTGAACCTACAGAATTGCAATAGAAGCCTATGGGAAGCCCCCATAGGCTTTTTTTTTCTAAGTCTTTTGCCGAATTTCAATCGTATGATGGAACGCTTCAAACATTCCATTCATACGATTTTGGCTAATATTTGAGCGTTTTTTCTGCGACTATTTGCAGAATAGTTCAATCATACGATTCTGGCGAATAGTCGAATATTCAATTTTGGCCAATATTTTCATGACCCTTAGTAAATCTGCCCCTTAATAATAGATTATAAGTAGCTCTTTAAACATTATTATTATTGTAGAGACATTTTCTTGTATTCATCACTTTTTATTTTCATGGGGAACATCATTTTTTTTAATGAGCTGCAGGAGTTTTCAGGGAACAACCTCAGAAAAGTTTGCACTGTAAAATATTTTTTCCATGCTTTATTGTTTTGTATTGCAAGTGGTGTTGTAATTAAAATCGCAAATGTTAGTTAAAATTGTATTTTTGAATGTCTAGCACTGATCGCAATGAAAAAACATTTCTTATTATTTATCGCTAAGCAAAGGTTAGCATTCACACCTGCTCTGGAGTTGGTTAAATATTTTGTCTCAAAAAACCCTTTTGTGAAATTTTATTACATACACTGTGACTGTTCTCAACACTCATTTGGATGCAAACTTTGCAAGGAAATCATTGAGGTCTATAATTGGTCAAAAAGGATACAAACACTGTCGCTAACATTCACAAAGTTGTTTGAGAATTTATTTTGCGCTAACAACGCTTTTTGCATTCCCCCATATAGCTTTTCCCAATATTCTAATATGCTTCACAAAACTTTCCTTGATTAAAAATAAAAACAATCAGGTATGGTTTTCAAGTACTGTATGAACAGCCTTCTATGCTGCAAAGATTCCCATAAAGTGTACTCCAAAATTAGAAACGGAGGTGAATTTTTTTGCATTGTGGGCAATTGTGCAAATAAAATCTTTTTTGAAAAATTGCAACTCTGGAAAAAACATTAGGAAACCATACTTATTTCTTTAGTCTCAGAATTTTTACTGATAATAGCAAGATAATATATGCATGAATTATATAGTTCCTAAGTTAATTTAAAGATGAAGTGTTTAATAAACAGCATAATAAATTCTTGGAATAACCTTCTAGCAGATATGGAAGTGATTAATTCAGATTATGGGGCAGGGGCGTCTTTCCTACAGCGTTCTTTACCTCCTCGTAGGAAAAAAGTGTGGTGTGCTCCATAGGTCCTGAAAAGGAGGTATGCTCCAGTAGAAGAAGTAAATGCCAAATGTGAACAGTGTTGTAAAAATCACATCATTCACACAAGTTATTGTGTGCATAGCAATTAAATGAGAAAGTATTTGAAGCATTTATAGATTTGATACTGTACCATCAATGTCAGCACCAGCTTTCCTTATTTGTATACTGTCTGTTCAATAAAGAAATTTGTTTGTTTTAAAGAACCACTGGCACCCAAGTTATTGAAAAAATCTTTTTAATTGTGAAGCTACAGTGTGGTTAATCATTTCACTAACAGTACAGAGAAGGCACACTTGAGTTAGAAGAGTCACATGTAACACCTGCCCTACAGGAATTCCAGGAAATTCAATCTGACCAAGGCTGATCTAATCCAGTTGAGTAAAGAAGAGTATAAAAAGATAAAGCCACCTACAACTAACTTATATGTATTCACATTAAGTGGCTGATTTACTAAGGGTCAAACTTCAAAGTGGAAAATACTTTGACCATCGAATTGAAATACTTCGACTTAAAATATCGAAGGAAAAGTATTTTTCGCCAAATTAAATATTCCTGCAATTGAAGTGAAATTATTCGATCAACCGATAAAATTGTTCAAATCATTCAAACAATTTCAGCATATGATCCAACGATTTTACTTCGATAAAAAATAGAGAAATTATAACGAAGGTCCCCATAGGCTAACATAGCACTTTGGCAGCTTTTATGTGGTGAAGTATAAAAATCTAAGTTTTTTTTTTTAGAGACAGTACTTTGATTTTCGAAGACAAAGGATTTTACTATTTGACCATTCGAATCGAATGGTCGAATGGTTGAAGTAGCCTATTCGATGTATTTCGAAATTTCGAGTTCAAATATTCACTTCAACCCTTATTAAATCAGCCCCTAACAGTAATAGGTATTTATAAAAACTGAATTATGAAATTAGTATCATAGAGAGGTGCTGCTCACATTCTCCATACATACCTGGACTACAGTTTTCAGATCATCAGGATAATCTAATAAGTGCTACTTGCTGGGATGCCTGTCATGGAAACGCGTCACTCAACCACACTTAACTCTTGGGTTTGGCTACAAAGGGTTACAATCAGTCTCTCAATCACCTTACACACAGGTTAGACCAACATCCGACACCCCAAAAACACACCAACACCCACAAAGTTAATTCGCTGCCACCATCTATCATTAACAGGCGATAGAAACCTAATGTGACTATTCCCCTGCCCTCTATAACAGGTAATAACTCACACTATCACACTGCATCAAACACTCTCTCCTATGGTAGTTAGTCAGGGTAAGATCCTACTAGTCTAACACTAGTCTAAGCACTCCAGCAGCCAAAGGGTTCATTCACATTCAAAACACACTTTCCTGCTAGCCGTACTAGTTATCAAACATACAAATAGGAAACTTTCCCTTTCCACACATACAAAGAGTTCTTACACTTAGGCACAAGCATTCATATGGGCAATGAGTTCGTTTAGAGCACAAGGACTAACGTATTAAATGATATTTAATATTAAAAGAAACAGTGCATACATATATATAAATGATATTACAAAGATGACATATAGTTGCAAATACAGTAAATAAAATAAAAGGGAGTAAAAACACAAAAAAAACCCTTACAAAAAACCCTTACAGTACTTTACCAAGTTTTGAAGTTATCAATGTATCCTCTGAGGCACGAGTGGAAAGTTGGACATACAATTCACTGAAAAATGAAGCCTCCTTGCATGGCAATTAGATATTGGGAATGTCACCTTTTTATTTCCTGCTGTGACACTCCCCCTCATTACCTTATGCAGGAGGTAGGAGTGCCCAGGAACATGTCATTTACGACCCCCTGCAGGGGGTTTGCTACTCTCAGGCAATATTCCCCAATATCCCTTAATATAATATGGGTACTTGCCAGTACCCAATACTACAATAAAAACATGGGCAGGCTGTGATCCATATGTGGGAAAACAGAACAATACCAAACACTAATAGGTTCCCTTTTTCCAGTCCCCCAGGAACCAGCCCTCCTAACGGTTGGGTATAGGCTAGCCCTGTTTGGTATTGTTAGGAAGCTTGTGACCTCCTCATAACCAATATGTAAGTTATGAGGTTGTGAATCCTATGACACAGGAGATATGGATACTTTCCTATAATCCATAATTTTCTACTAGCTATCCCCCCCTGCTGCTCTAGGTCCACAGCTCTGTTCTTTGATCAGCTGATCAAAGAACAGACTGGCCCAGCTTCCTTGCCAAATGGTGTGGTTCCAGACCATCTCAAAAGACAGATATGGATGTCACCTTTCCACAGCCCCCCTGGTGAGATATACAATCAAGGGTCTCTGTGTGAGACTTCGACCAGCTGTTTTGCCATGTTAACTTTAGATGCCAGAGCAATGCTGCCTTGGCATGACAATGCCTTGATTGCAATTGAACTGCAATAAAAATTAAGAGGAATCATTGTAACCATTATACCAAACGTATTTAGAAGGGTCCATGAGTCTTTGTTGATCTGGCAACTTAACAATTGACCCAGCAGCTGGATTACATCACTTCTTTCTTGATGCAAGGAGTTTGTATATTTTCTGTACTTGCATTGGTTTCCTCTAGATAAATTAGGTTTCTTAACACACTCCAACTTCCAAAATACATGAAGGTTTATTGGCTTCTGATAAAACTAACTGTGATGTGTTTGACTATGTGATACGGACTTTAGTTTGTAAAAGTTACTGGGGCAGGGATTGATGGACATAATGTATAACTCTATAATGCACTATGAAATATGTTGGAGCTATATAAAGAATAATAATAATAAAAAAGGATAATAAAAGATAACTTTAAACACAAACCTTTTTAGATTTCTCCCCAAATTTTTCTATGGTGGCAGGTTTTATGTATGAGTGCACAAAGAGAGGCGAAAAATCAAAGGGCCTGAGGCTATTTATTTAGACGCTGCAAGGAGTTAACGAGAAACGTTCCTGTAAATATGAACACCATTAAGTAATATCCACACAGTCATCACCTGAGAACAGACACAGCTTGCAGTTTGTGCTCTGCTAGTGTGTTCAAGAGTGAAATAGCCTTTGAATATATCATCTTCATTCAGTACAAAGTAAATAACTTAAGTCAGTATGCTTCCTCCTTTTCTCTGACTTCCCTGTGTACAGCAGAATATGAGTTCTGCAAATTGCTGTATCATAGAGTGTTCCCACCAGGAGAGACATCTGGGAAGGCGCTGCTAAAATCTCCGATGGAAACTGCTAATTATACTTTGAAAAATAATGTATTAATTACCACATTTTGTTAATTTAAGTAGCTTGAAATGAATCAGTTGTGTGTTATGTTTTTGTGAAAAGTAAGAGGAACATTCAGTGCTAGTGATGGGCGAATCTACCCAGTTTCGCTTCGAGGAAAAATTTGCGAATTTCCGGCGAAATTCACAAAGTGGCGAAGAAATTTGCAAAAGGAGTTGCGGCACGTTTTTGGCGCGCAGTGCGTCAACTTCGTCGCGTCGCGTTGTTTTCGTCGCGTCTCGCCTAAAACGACGCGCGACTCGGTTTTTTAAGCAAATTTTTGCAAGGCGAATTTTCACTGGCGTTTCGCAAATTTATTCGCCAGCGGTGAATCGCGGGAATTCGCTGCGAATTTGCCCCTAGCGAACATACATTCGCCCATCACTATTCAGTGCCTTTTTATTATTAATATAATCAAATCTGAAAAATACAGACATGGATGAACTTCCTGTTCACTACTTAGGTAAATAATCTGCTATCCTTGTAGAATAGATCAACAGTTCTGTCAAAAAAATGTAATGATCAGTAGGAACACCATGGAAATCCAGCATTGAAAGAGCATGTTTTTGAAGATGTCCAGTTCCTATTGATATGTGAATCACAAAACAAGAGAGATCAAAGAAAATTAATTAAAAAAAAATCCCTTGAATACCCTTTGTGATTTGCGACATCACAAAGGGGAACAAAAATTCCCAAAATAACATAATGTACCATATCCATGTGCTTGTTGATATATACAGCCAAGAAGATATGTGTTAGTATTGGTCTACAACTACAAAGCGGTAACAATACTCATACTTCTAAATTATTGGCAACTTTACATAACCATCATAAAATAACTCTATATTTTTTCCAGCTTTGTAGATGTGTGTTGTGTGTTGCTTTGTAAAAAATTGCAGTATATCACAGACTGAATAATATCATTACACAGATATGCAAATAAATATATGTATATATATTTATAAAATACAATGAGATAACATGGTTAAAGGAACAGTAACACCAAACATTTTTTGCACTGGTAAAACTGATCTGTTTGCTTCAGAAACACTGCTATAGTTCATATAAACAAGCTGCTAAGTAGCAGTGGTGGAAATAAAAAGAAAAGGCTACATATGGAACAGGATAAATAATGGATAACAGATAACATTAGGTTCTACAGTGCTTATCTGCTATCTGCTGTTTAACTTGAACCTTTTATCCTTTGAATATCTGCCCCCATTGCTACACAGCAGCTTATTTATATAAACAGTAGTGTTTCTGAAGCAAACACAGCAGTTTTAGTAGTGCAGGGCAACACTGCATTGCATTTGTATTATTTTAAAACACTTTCATTTTTGATGTTCCTGGTCCTTTAACATATTAGAGGTTTTAGTAATGCCTGTAAAAACCTTATAAAGTAGACATTATCCAGTGGAAAAATATCTTAGAATTATTGCTACTTCTGACTGTATAATCTGACTGCATAGTCTGACTGCCTAGGAACCTTATTGTGCTTCCACAGCCCTCCCTTATGAATTTTACAAATTACTTGAGCTTTTAACTTTAAGAACTATTACAAAATCATTAACATGTCTGCTCTTTTTTTAAGGGGTCCATTACACTGGAAATACTTAATTATAATTTATAGCAATAGAATTTAGCTAATCCATGAACAGCCAAACTTGACATTACTCTGCAAGTAAACATATCTAAATATCTTTTATGCATTAAGTACTCATGGCAATAAATCCTTATTTTTGAACTTGCTGCCTTTCATGCAAGTCTTCCTGTTAGAAAAGCTTGTTGAGTCAATGACTTGGTGGAATCTGGTTTAGGACAACCTTCTCTAACTTGTCACTAATTTATACAGTTCCAAAAAATTGCCTGCCCTAAAGATACATACAATCTAAGTTTCCTCTTCACACAAGGTACAAGCTGTTGAAATATAGGTTTTAGTTACTGCTTTACAGATTTAGCAGTAACTATGACCCACTTGTTTGTCTAGGGGTATGAGATATCTTCAGGCTCCTTGTATTTTATATAAAGTAAGAATATTTATTTCCGCAGGGCAATGCCCTTTCTTCTGACCGCATACCTCATGTTAGCCACTCTCTCTTGTTGCATTTGATATTATTTTCTGTGATGACTTTGCGCTAATAAATGTCTGAGATGAGTTACTTTGCATCTTCATTTTTATATTATTATTATTTGCCATTGGTCCCTTTGCACAGGAGTAATATCCCAAAATCAAGGTTTTATTTATTCTAAAAGTAACCCCTTTTTGGCTGAACCAGACGAATACCAACTACAGGGGTTCAGAATGGGTTACACACAACCCTTTTTCACCAGGTAGGGTCTTTCGCTAAGTCAAAACACACGGGCTGATGTTGTTGAACTACAACTCACTACTGCCAGAAATACGCAACAATAGATTTAGACGCCAGAGGTAGAACAGTAGAGCAGGCTTCATTCAGGCATAAAGTGCCACAGGGTTATAATACTCACAAATGAGGTAGCCACAGTACATCTCTAAGTAAATTCACAGATGTAGCAGAGACAGCTTAAGCAGACACTACACTAGGTATAGACCAAAGGAGTTGAGAGATCACCTTCCAGGGTTTCAGTACCTCATGCGGCTTGGACCACCACAGCAGACATGGAACAGGGTTACACCATAGCCAAATTCCCTTGTCACTACTGTGGTCCCACTACAGGTAAAGCAAATCCTGGGGGAGAGCTACTCCCTTCTATCCTTCATTCACAGGGTCCCTGTACCCCAACACTTCTGGGGCCTTGTTGACGCTAGGCTCAATGGATCCACTGCCCAGCTCAAATGCTGCAGGCCAAAGAGGAAGTGCTTCACCCCGCAAAGCACTTTACCACAGCACTGCATGAAGTGGCCACCACCTAGAACCAATAGAATGGGTAAGCAAATGAGGTATAACATGTTACAGGGGATTTTAACCTAAAAGTTTTTAAACCTAAAGTTTTAACTTACTCAGGCCAATCCTATTGCTAACAGTACGTCTAGCTCTTCTGCTCTCATTTTGAATAACGTAGGAGCCATGTTTGTAAAGGAATTATTATTATTAACATGTATGTCTATAGTGCCAACATGTTTCCTAGTGCTGAACAGAATCTTTCTTCTGCATCTTTACCCTTCTTGCGCATGCACAAAAAAAATCTATGCACCTAGCCACATTTGCATGCGCACCATAAACTGAGAGAAAGCAGTGCACCTTAAGACATGCGCATACAACATAAATTGTGATCTACGCGCTTCAAGGCTGCCTCTGGCAGCAGGGACGAAGTTGGCTGCCAAGTCAGTGAAGTCACCTGAGTCACATATGACAGTCTGCACAGAGCACTCATTCTTGAACGGAACACAGGCAAACAACTTTCAAACGATCCAGTAAGTTATCAGTGCTACAGACTTAGAATAGAAAGGCATTTATGTTTTGCCTTTCCTTCTCCTTTAATGGTTTGGTACTGTAGTTGTTGACTCAGAGTAGAATTTAAGCAAGTTAGCCCAGAGAAATTTGCCTGTGACTCACAGCATGAGTAAGTTGTTTGCCACAAAAAATCATAAAAACAGGAAGAACAAATACTAAATAGAGTTAACAAGCTTTATCCTTTATAGCTTAGTCTCTTTTTATGTCAATCACAGTAACCTTTTAACTTAGCTATGACATCATACTGTATACAGTATATAAAATAGCCAAAATATAATCACTAAAACATTAACCGAATAAAACAATACAGAATCCAGGGCATCCAGTATCTTGTGCTTTTTTGCCAATAAATTACACTTTTCAAACTGTCTCATTAAAGATTTTTCCTGGAATGTAAATCTGTTAAAATACATATATTCCTGTAAGTACTTTACTTTACTACTTCTAAGAATACTTTTAACTCATATAATGAATTTCAAACAGTATCTACACATACACAAACGCATCCCTTATTGATTCATCTCAAAATGATGAAACAGCAAAATTTAAGGAAAGTTAGACAAAAGAAAAGCAGGGGATTACTAAAAATCAATTCTTTCCATTGTCAGCAGCAAAGAACACAACATCCCACTGGTAAAATGTATTCCAGTATATAGAAGTATAAATCAGCTTAGCAAAGATATCACATCTGCAATGGAATAATACCGAAAAATATAATGGAAAATATATTCAGGGGCATGAGCAGTGCTAGAAAAACAAAATCAGACTTTTTACCGACTTTGAATAGCTCTGCAACAGGGGGATTCCAAAAGCCCTGCAATATAAAGTTTTAGTTCAGGTGTAAGTGCGCTCCTTGAGACTTCAATGTGCCTGGGGGGTTAATGGAAAGCAAGCCAAAGATAGTGTACAGTATTACCCTTTAAACAGGACAAATCAAATGGTCTGGTTTTACTCACATTTAAGTAGGGTGGTAATCAACATGTAGATAATGATGTGGCAGGAGATCTAGAGCTGTAGTGAAGGTAAATACTTATATGGTCACATGACTTCAGCTTAGTGTGGAAGAGACCAATCTAGAAAGTAAAATACTTGCAATATCGAAGTAGAGCCTGAGCTTCAGCGATGGCCCAGAGGGTCATTTACACTTACCAAATTGTAGTGCAACGGAGCTTTGATCGAAAGCTGCCACCTTGATTATTTCGAGAAAAGGATCGTAAAAAACAATGTTTCGTGCTATGTTACAATTTCATTTGGTTCCGAAAATTTCGTAAAAATCTCCGCTGTTTACCGGTAAATACACGATTTTATCGCAGGTCGGTCTTCAGGACGGATATTGCCAGTAATTTCATGAGGTACTTGGCGTGCCTTGTCTACGTGGTTGGAGAAGGTCTCCCTAGAACACTGGGATTAGGCGGTCCAGTTTTGTAGTACTAATACTCTTTCAGCAAGCAGATTAATGGCAGAACTTGCTTAAATAAAGGCTTTTTATTAGAACTGTTAAAATAATTCAGTACAATAAAATAAAGATAAATATAAATACAGGCCCAATGCGTTTTGTATATAGATATACTTCCTCAGGGGCATTTACAGAACCTACTGGTCGGTTCTTTTTAAACCCAGCAGGTCAAATCAATTAACTCAGGAATTTGCATTCATTGGGGGGCATGTTCTATGGTTGCCCTGGCATGGTCACGCTATATACAGTCATTCAGTTCAATGCGTCGATGGATAAATAAATATATACAAATATAAATATAAAATGTTAATTTAATACAATGGAATTAATAAAGACTAATTCAGATCTGTTAAAAAACATTGTAAGTCAATTTCTATGTTTAAACCATTTGGAGAAAGTGTTTTAAGTTTGTGAATCCAAAATGTTTCTTCCCTTGAGATAGATTGTATCATGTTACTCCCTCACCATTGTGGGAGTTTTATAACAATTCTGACAAAATGAAGTAATGATGGATCTGAATTATGTTTTTCTTTAAAGTGTGCGGATACACTGTGTGTCAGTACCCCTTTTTTTTATGTTATTGATGTGTTCACGTATTCGCATTTTTAAGAATCTACTCGTTCTACCAACATATTGTAGGTTGCAGGGGCATTGCAAAAGATATATTACATTTTTGCTGTTGCATGTAATGGTGTTATTGACTTTAAATTCTTCATTTGTTGGGTGAGATTTGAAAGACGTAGTTTTTCTTTCATGTTTGGTGCATGTTTTGCAAGCTTTACATGTTTTGCAGGGGAAGAAACCTTTATTTTCTGCATTATTAAGAAATCTTTGTTTTACGGTTTTAATTGGGAGGCAGCTTGGCACCAGTAGCTGTTTAATGGTGCAGGGTTTTCTGTATACTATCATCGGGTCATCTTTAAGAATATTTTTAAATCTTTATCCTTCATTAATATATGCCAATGTTTCTTTATAATTCGTTCTATCATGTTGTTGGATTTGTTAAATGCAGTAATAAATGGAATAACATCTTTGTTTGCTTCTCCTTTGTTTTTTTGTTGTTTTAATCCAGTAATTCTTGCCTTGTTTTTAGATCACATTTCTGTTTAGCTTTCTTTATAATTTATTCTTTGTATCCTTTTTCTTAGAATTGTTTGGTTAAGGTTTGGCATTCTTTCTCATAATCTATGGTTGCTGCAGTTTCTCTTGATCCTATTAAATTGGCTTAAAGGGATATTGTTAAGCCAATTTTTATGATAGCAGCTCTTATTTAGGATGAAGCCATTGCAGTCTGTTGGTTTCTGATAAAGTCCAGTGTGTAATAGTCCGTCTATAACTGAAATCATCAGATCTAGAAAGTTTACCTCTTTGGTACTATAATCCCAGGTTAATTTGATGTTGCAGTTGTTATTGAGTCTGGTGAGGAATTCCTTTAGTTCTAATTCGGGCCCATTCCATACGAACAGGCAATCATCAATATAGTGTTTCCACGCTATTAGGCCTCTAGATTTATTCAGACATGGTATTATTGTTGATTCATCCCAATGTCCCATGAATAGGTTGGCATAGCTCGGGACGAATCGTGTGCCCATAGTGGTTCCTGTGGTTTGTAGGTAATAATCTACTTTGAACCAGAAGTAATTTTTTGTTAATATGAATTTGATGCTTTCCAATAGGAATTTTTTGTGTTCAATTTTAACCTTATTTACTCGTTCAAGAAAGTGTTCGACGGCTTTTATGCCCTGGTCGTGGTCAATGATAGTATAAAATGAAGTTACGTCACATGTCCCAATGATATACCATGGGTTCCAAGTTAAAGTATTGATAAATGTGATGGTGTCAATGGTGTCTTTAAGATAGGATGGTAGTTGCCATGCTAGGGGTTGTAGAAATGTGTCTATGTATTCAGATAAGTTGGCCGTCAAAGATCCACAGCCGGAGTTGATTGGGAGTCCTGGGGGATTTGTAGTGTCCTTGTGGATTTTTGGTAGAATGTATATATTACTGATTTTTTACGATCCTTTTCCCGAATTAATCGAGGCGGCACCTTACAATCAAAGCTCCGTTTCACTACAATTTGGTAAGTGTAAATGACCCTCTGGGCCATCGCTGAAGCTCCGGCTGTACTTCACTATTGAAAGCATTTTACTTTCTAGATTGGTCTCTTCCACACTAAGCTGAAGTCAGGTGACCATATAAGTATTTACCTTCACTACAGCTCTAGATCTCCTGCCACATCATTATCTACATCAGTGATCCCCAACCAGTAGCTCGTGAGCAACATGTTGCTCTCCAACCCTTTGAATGTTGCCTCAAAGCAGGTGTTTATTTTTGAATTCCAGGCTTGGAGGCAAGTTTTAATTGTTTAAAACCTAGCTGTACTGCCAAACAGAGCCTGAATGTAGGTTGACCATCCATATAGGTGCTACCAAATGGCCAATCACAGCACTTATTTGGCACCCCAAGATCATTTGTCATGCTAGTGTTGCTCCTCAACTCGTTTTACTTCTGAATGTTGCTCACGAGTTCAAAAGGTTGGGGATCCCTGATCTACATGTTGATTACCACCCTGCTTAAATGTGAGTAAAAACAGACCATTTCATTTGTCCTGTTTAAAGGGTAATACACCATCTTTGGCTTGCTTTCCATTAACCCCCCAGGCACACTGAAGTTTCAAGGAGTGCACTTACACCTGAACTATATCTTTTCTAAAACCGTGGACCTGTGGATCCAGTCTCTAAGCAAGCACGGCGACCACTACCACTTGAATTTTAGCAATATAAAGTTTATCACAAATTATATAGGGTAATCAGAATATGATTGATGAAAATATGTTATCATAAATATTCATGATAAAAATGCAGTTTATTAGAATAATTCTTTATTAGTTAGCGGGTTGCTCTCTGAAAGGACATGTATGTAGGAGTACCCAAATATATACAAATGTGAAACATTTTATAGCACAAATACTATATTTCTACTAATAACTATAGTAAAGACAATGGGGCAGATTTATCAAGAATCGGGTTTTTCTTTACTTGAGTTTTTGGAAACCTCAATTAGTCTACATTTATTAAAGAGAAAAACGTGAAATGGTGCCAGATAAAAATTGGCAAGTAAAAGCTGGAAAGTTTCTATAGAAGTCAATGGGAATTTATTTCCTCAGCCTTGTTGAAAATGAATGGCATGTGAGTGGCTTGCATTAGAGTGACTATGAAGATTCTCATTTATCCAGGTCATGGTATATCTAACACAAGTAACTCAAAAACAACTGGACTTACTGAGATTTTTTTTTATTTTTTACTTACTTGTGTTAGATATACTTGCATTAGAGTCTTTTCTGTGAAAATATTGTATTTGCTTTCTTAATTAAGGTAATTTAATTATTTGCAATGGGTTTTTACAGTGATAGCTGTGAAGATGTGGAATTCTCTCCCTGAATCAGTTGCACAGGCTGATACATTAAAAGCTTCAAGAAGGGGTTGGATGGCTTTTTAGCAAGGGGGGGAATAAAGGGTTATGGAAGATAGCTCATTGTTGATCCAGGTACTGGTCTGATTGCCATCTTGGAGTCAGGATAGATTTTTTCCACCTCTGAGGGCAAATTGGAGAGGCTTCAAATAATTTTTTGCCTTCCTCTGGATCAACTAGCAGTTAGGAACTGTACTACTGTAGGTACTGCACTGTAGTTGGGTACTGTAGGTTATAAACAGAAGTAAAAGCTTAAACTTGATGGATGTGTGTCTTTTTCAAACTTACTATGTTACTATGTAATGCTTGAAGGAATAAACTAGTATAGAAAGTTGCTTGCATTGGGTTGTTTTTTTACATGATTTACTTGATTACATTCATTCTGTAACTAAATAGTTAATAAATAGGCCTCATTATTTTATTCGTACTACGTGTCTCTTCAGAAAAAATTGCATTTTGGATGGTATCTAACAAAAATTCACAGGTGTATACTTGCTGAAAGGGACAATCCAAAATAGACTTTATTAGACTATTACTATTATACATTAAAATTGAACTTAATCATATGGAGGCTTATATATTAAAAGTCGAATTTAAGAGGTTTTTGATTCTATGATGAAACTCTAAAACCAAAATTGTCATTGAATTTATTCTAATACTCTAATATAAATTTATTTTTATATTTATTCTAATATAAAAAGTGTAAATAAAAATAGCACCTGAATGATACGCTAAAAGCATTAAAAAATTCAGAAAATTCTGAAAACCTCTAAAAATCCAAATTGATTAAAAGTGGTCTAATAAAATCAGCACCTCTGCAACTTTTATTTGATGAAGTTTGGACTTAGATGTTTTTTTTTTCAATTAATACATTTTACATTTTTAGAGCTTTTTTGAAATATAGGACAAACAAACATTTGTCAAGATTCATAAGAAAAAAAAACACAATTCGATTATTAGCAATGTCTGAATACCATGTCTGAAGAAGAGACCTAAGAGTCCCAAGCACACCTGAAAGCAATTATTAAATTGTAAATTGGTACAGGCTTGCGGTTGTTGTCAATCTAAACTGGGCATATTTGATCGAATAAAAATCGTTTGATTGCATCATTCGAATTGAACGATTCAAAGGATTTTGAGCAAAATCCTTTGAATTCCTAGGACTTAGAAAAATTTTCAGGGCAAGTTCTAGGAGGTCCCCCATAGGCTAAAATGGCAATTTGGCAGCTTTAAGGTGGCAAATAGTCGAATTCGAAGGTTTTTCTTTTAAAGGGCCAGTACTTCAAAAAATTTTCGATTCAAATCAAATTTTGGGCTATTCCATAGTTGAAGTAGCCCAAAATTACTTTTTTAAATTCGGATTTTATTTGAATATTCAGTTATTCGACCCTTATTAAATGTGTCTTGGTTTTATTTAGGTAAGTTTCATGTGCAGCATGCACATCCCATGTTCACAAGATAAGAAATAGTAGTCTGGCTCACACAACTTTAAATTTGACTTTGAAAAAAAAATTCAGAAATGTTAGGTTATTTTATGATGAAAAAACTATAGAACTTAAAAACAGAACATTGCATGTATATATATAAAACACTACAATAGTCTGAAGAGGCAAACTGCACAACTAGTAAACATAATAACATTTTTAGGTAGCATTAATACCTTAGTAAACAGAGCTGCTTTAAATGTAGCATAAAACTATAGTTTAACCTAAAATAGAGAGCTTCTTACTAGATTACAGTTTAGTGCTTTTGTAACTCTCTTAGGAACACAGTGGATTAATGGCTACTTAAGAGTTTATTGAGGCATGACACCCCTGTTTGTTATTGTCTGAAAGCCCTTATAGTGTTGTAAGCTGCACTGCAATTTCAAAGACAGGGCTTCCTCCTGGGCTCTCAGACCTGCACACCTTATAAAGCAAGACATCTCTTCTTGATTTTGAAGTAGATTTCAAAGAGTCCTGGGACTTTGAAACCAGCTTCAAAGTCAATACTGGCTCTTGAATCACTTTAGAAAATAAGAAAAATAAATATTAGAGTACACTGTGTGAACATATTATTTCAGCTCAAATGGAATTCATATAATTCAAGCATAAAGTTTATCCCTTGGATAAACCTTATTGTTTCTGATCTTTACACTAAATCACATTTGTTACTTTTAATGGTACTATAGAAAGCATTCTTTATGATATAATAATGTCACCTTTTAAAAGATAGCAATATGAAACATATTCAAACATAGAGAGCCTATAATGATGTAAAAAATAGATTGATATATAAAATCGCAAATGCATCTATGATGTACAGTAGTACCGTGTAATGCAGAAAATGTAAAGTTTGGTTATACCTCTTATTTGCTAATTGAATGAATAACAATTGCAAGCTTTCGGAGCACAGTATTATGCCTGACGAAGGGGCCTGTGTGTTCTGAAAGCTTGCAATTATTACTCATTCAGTTAGCATATAAAAGGTTTCACCAAACCTTACTTTTTTTTGCAAATGCATCTATGACATTCTCAATTCATAAAAAACAGTAGCACAGTTCTGTACTAAATACACCAGTTCCAATGGAAAGAACGTCAGATAATTCCAATTGAGGAAAGACTATGGAAAAAAAATAAAAGAACTTATCAATATTTGACTACCCAACACTAATTACAACATGTTTTATCCCTCCTGAATATTCAAAATTGCTTATTAGAATACTTTATTGCATGTTCTACATTGCCACATGATTTTTATTAAATCTGTCTAGTGAAGCCCAGTGCATTAAGAATGATGTCTTCTGACAAATGAATATTAAAAGATAAACCAGACTACATAGGCTTAAGGGCAGTCTATGCAGACACTTACAAGCTGTTTGAAGGACCATAGTATTAAAATGTATATGCCATCAGGCTGTCAGGAAGCTTTATCATTATACATTGGGGGAAATATTTTAATCTATCTTAATCACTGATCTGAACCCATTATTGAAAGCCTACAATTATCAAAAGAAAAGAACATATACATCAGAAAGTATTTCAAAATTTATCACATGCTGGATGACACTCACAAGTAATTTACCAGTAATTTATTTTCTTCCATGGTGCTTGTCTAAAGATATTTGCAGTCTCATTTGCCAGCCATAAGATGCTTCAATATTTTTGTTTTTACTATTCATCAACTCTTCATAATTTGGTAGCTTCAGATAAGAAGGTGGGGGTCATAAAGTAATGTTCAAAAGTCTTCTCTAAGGCTTATGCCACATGATTGAACAATTGCTGATAGATAATTGGAATGACAAGTAAGCACCAACAAAAACCTGCATGGTCTTAAGGGAAGACTGCAGGACATCAAAACTGAGCAAAACATAATGCATTTAAAGATCTAAATGAGATTGCAAGTTTGTAGGGCAGACACGGGGCAAAAATACAAATGGAAAGTGTTTTGGAATCCATTCAACAAATTGTATGTTCTTCACAGATGACTAAATGACTTAAACAGATTGAAAGTTCTTGAGGGCAGGCTGGAATATATAAAACACATCACAAGTCAGAAAGCAAAAGCAGCCCTAATTTTTTAAAGACACTGTAAAAATCTTAATCAATATGATTTTGTTATCTCAGTCTTTGGCTTCGTCTGAATAATGATTTTCATACTCCAATCTACTCCTTATCATACAAACACCACATCACCTCTCATTGACAAAATTCTATATCTTCTTATCGTTAAGGTTTGTCCACTCTTAAAAGTCAACCCCTTCTTCTGCCACACTGGATGTTACCATGAGTTACTTTGGTGTCATGGATTGTGTTCCAACAATGTATCTTAGACCACTGTGCAGTCTTATTCTTTTATTGTCATTCAGATCTCAATCTGACTGCTAATCTACTAAATATAGTATAGGGGCCTAAAACTTTCTTTGACTTTGTCCACAATATAAAAACTTTTGACAAGTAAGAGAAACTAATTTCCAACTTACAATTTTTTATACGGACTTGCAAATGAATTGCATTATACATGATCTCATAAATTAATCCATCAGACCTTTAGGAGAAGACCTGTAGAGTGTGAAATTAGAGCTCACACCAGTAAACTTCCACCAATCTATAATTACTGTGGGATTTTAAGTGCAATATTTACTTTTTCAGTTTGTGAATGGTTGATGTCTCTAAAAATCCTATAGAAATTAATAGAGTTGGAATTTCTGTGGTGAGCTATAATTTCACACATTTATAAAACTGCCCCTTTGTGTATTATCAAGGAAGAATATATATCTGTTCTCTTAGATGTACTTGGAAAAATAGTGTAATACAAAACTGATTTTTTTTTAATTGTATGGTAAGGGAAGTGGAGTTGATTGTGGTTCACATAGCATGAATTGAACCCATAACATCTAAATACTACATGCCACATACAGTATGGAATAATTAGACTGTATTATGCTTGGAGGGCATGATAGCGCTATACAAATAATAATAACAATAATAAAACCGCATGGATATTAGGTAAGAGTTTCTTAATTTTTACATTTACCACTGCCATGGAAAGAAATATTGCCTCTCCTACTAAATTACTTAAGAGTAGAACACAAGAAAAGTAGAGACTGTGCATTCTCTATACACAAAAAAGCAATTCCATTCAATTTACCAGGTAAAATGTATGGAAGATAAAACACAGTTGTACATAGAGGAGAGGATTTCCATTTAAATGTGATCCCAGAAAATATATATTTTCAGTAAATGCTCTTTGTTCTGATACATTTCAGTCAATTTCATATTAATGTTATAGCATCTCAAAAGAATGTTTTTTTCTAGTTTGAAAACTGTTAGCAAGAAATGCTTGAATGTTAGAAAAACATTATAAAGATTATGATCAAACAGTTTTTAGAAAAAAACATGCAAAAGATCTGTCTAGATAAAGGTCACCCAGTTTCTTTACTGAAGGTTAGCTATCTTTTGCCTCATTCTATGGAGAACAGTTTTTGATTGTAATAACTGACAAACAGTAGAAAATGTGGTCATCACTGAATCGAATTAACTGGTTGCTGTTATTTGGATAAATATAAAATAATTAAAGCTATTCACATGCAGTTTATTTAAGTTGCCAATAATTTGATAGCTCAAGTAGAGATGAGCAAAACAGGAAACAATCAACTCTGCGACTGGGTTTGCAGTGATTTAATCAATTAAATTTGATTAATTCTGGTTGTGTAAATCAATACTAATTGGCTTGAAGTCAACTTGTTTCAACTGTTAGATAACTGCTGCTGATGTTGTATAAGCCGTTATAAAATAAAGTACAATTGTAAAACATTAGATAAGGCTATTGTGGATCCAAATATGTGGCATACTGAGCCAGCATGATGACGTACTCAACACTGTGATGTGTTTTATGATGCAAAAAAGACAAAATTTAATAGGTACATTTCTTTACTTGTGTAACGTACTAGTTAGTTGGAAACTTAGTGAAAATGGATACTCACAGATGAACAGAGCACCCCTGTGAATTCAGGTGTTCAACAACACCCTTTAGGAGCCCTAGGCTTTCTGCTGCAGAACTGTACAAGGGATAGCACCAAAACAGAGACAAAGTCCAAAGTGAGGTACCGGTAAGGATTAGACAAAGAGTAGTCAAAATTCAGGCAAAGGTATCTTGGCAGGCGGCAGGAATCGGAATCAAGAAGTCAGACAGGAGTCAAAACACAAGGATCAATAGGTAGAAGTAATGCTTAGGCAGGATCAGTGAACTGAAGCTACAGTAGCTTCAGCACTGGCTAAATGAAAAGGAGGTTATATAAGGAGTCTTTGACGCCAACGTTGAATTTTGGTGCTGAAAGATGATGTCACGATGTCCGACACAAGCGTCAACAAGACACAACGAATTTACACAACCGTCATTTGCCCATAGGTGGAACGCAGGCAGAACCCGGAAGTGCGCTCCTGTGCAGAGGAAGACGGGGAGAGATGTGCCAGGAGGTAAGAGACCAAAGCAGTCTCCCAGCGCACCTTACAACACCCAAAGGATCCAACTCCTAAGGGAAAACAAAGTAATGTGGTATACGCAGTCCAGTGTAGCGATGAGTGCACTGATCTATACATTGGGGAGACAAAACAACTGCTCCACAAACGAATGGATCAGCATAGAAGGGCGAACTCTACAGGACAAGATTCGGCTGTTTTTCTACACCTAAAAGACAAGGGACACTCTTTTGAAGATAGCAATGTCCAAATTTTGGATAAAGAAGACCGCTGGTTTGAAAGAGGTGTGAAAGAGGCGATTCATGTTAAGGTGGAGAAACCATCCCTGAACAGAGGCGGGGGCCTTCGACACCACCTGTCTGCTACATACAATGCTGTTCTCGCATCTGTTCCCCGGCGGTTTCAGAACTCTTGACACATCCATTCATGCAACTCTCACAAGTAACACCTGTGTCTAGGAGTTGCATGACACATTGGTTATTCTATCACTGTAACTACACAGAATCAAGACCACTGTGAATTTCAAATGTCACCTCTCTGAAGAGTTGCAGTGTGCCATTGTGATTGGATTGTTGGAAGAGTCTATTTGCCGAGAACTCCCCTACACCAGTCAGTTGAACTGAAGAAGCTGCTTGGATGAGCAGTGAAACGTCTTCATTAAAATATCTCAGCAAGTCCAGTTGCTTTGAGTTACTTTTTATATATATATATATATACCATGACCTGGATGAATGAGAATCTTCATAGTTATATTCAATCCTTTGACTATAACTCTTATTGGCTTAGTTATCAAAAATTTTATTTGTGAGTTTTGTGGGTTTTTTTACACTTTGAATAGACTCACAATTAAAAAAAACTTGAATGTTTATGAAAATTATAAAAATATATAATGATACAATACACTCAAATGCCTTTTTTATAGGCATTAGTGATGGGCGAATTTATTCACCAGGGCCGAATTTGCGGCGAATTCCCGCAATTCGCCGCTGGCGAATAAATTCGCGAATCACCAGCGAAATTTCGCTTGGCGAAAATTCGCCAAAAAAACGAGTCGCGCGACGTTTTTTGATGCAACGCGTCGTTTTTGACGCGACGCAACTTGACGCGATTTGACGCGACGCGCGTCAAAAGCGTCCCGCGACTCATTTCGCGAATTTTTCGGCGAAGCGAATCTCGGGAGATTCGCCCATCACTAATACGCATAAAAATTGATTTTGTAAGTTTACAAACATGAAAACTCAACTTAAAACTGGAAAACTCAAATTTAAAAATGGTTTGAATTTTGGCTAGAACAACTGCCATTGGCTTCTATATGAACTTGCCAGCTTTTGGATGTTGATTTTCCTATATTTAGAATTTTGCTTAATAATATGTCATAATAAACCATGACCAGTAAAGATGAGCAAAATGTTTCATCACGTTTAGCTGAGAAAAAGACACATATAGACTCCAATGGTTGAAAAAAATTGCTGTTCATGGAAATAGTTGCTTATAGACTTCAATGCATTGGCACTTTTTTTGCCGTTTCATGAATTTTCTGTAAAGCAAAAAATAGGTCTGATTCCCTTTGATGTAAAGATATTCAAAATTAATGGTCTCTGTAATAGGCCCACAATCCAAAATTTTTTTTATAAAAATATATATCACATTTTGTAGAGATAAGACCATTGGGGCACATGTCACTACATCCCAAGTTAAGCCTAGGGAGGTGAATACCTTTTTGTTGTGGTAGGTCAAAAGGCATGTTCCCCTGTCTAGGATGTGTACAGAGCCCATACAGATACAGTCACTTGGATTTGTAAGTTAAATGCGTCGTGACTAGGGATGGCGCGAACTGTTCGCCGGCGAACTTGTTCGCGCGAACATCGGCTGTTCGCGCTCGCTGGAAGTTCGCGAACGTCGCGCGACGTTCGCCAATGTGGGTTCGCCTTAGTTGGCGCTTTTTTTTGCCATTTCTCCCCCAGACCAGCAGATATATGGCAGCTAATCAGTAAGCTCTCCCTCCTGGACCACCCCCACACCCCCTGGACCACTCCCCTTCCCTATAAAAACCGAAGCCCTGCAGCGTTTTTTCATTCTGCCTGTGTGTGCTTGGAAGAGATAGTGTAGGGAGAGAGCTGTTAGTGATTTCAGGGACAGTGGATAGTAAGTTTGCTGGCTAGTAATCTACTGTACTTCAAACAACTGCCATCTAGCTGAGTGAGCTTGTTCACATTCTGTCTAAATATCCATAATATTACCCTCTCCAGAAAAAGCACCTGAGTGACTTTTTTCAAGCAGCCATAATATATTTTACGTAATCCGTATCCACCGCTGTAGTAGTGTATACATTGACCTTGTAGCCATTATTTGCCCTGTAGGCATTTTTTGCCCAGTGTGTCCTTCAAACAACTGCCATCTAGCTGTGTGAGCTTGTTCACATTCTGTCTAAATATCAATAATATTACAGTGTCCAGAACCACCACCTGAGTGACTTTTTTCCCTTTACAGCACAAAACGCAGCGTTGTGTCAACAATGGATTTTTCAGAAACATTTTTGCCCTTGATCCCCCTCTAGCATGCCACTGTCCAGGTCGTTGCACCCTTTAAACAACTTTAAATCATTTTTCTGGCCAGAAATGTCTTTTTTAGCTTTTAAAGTTCGCCTTCCCATTGAAGTCTATGGGGTTCGCGACGTTCGCAAACTTTTTTACCGCGGTTCGCACCATCCCTAGTCATGACTCAGGGCTAATTGAAGAAACTGTGTTATCTAAAGTCATCTTAACTCATTTAATGCATTTAACCTTTTCATTAGCATACCAAAGCTCCATTGTTTTCAAAGGTGAACTCTTTAATTGGATTGGATGCTGTGACACAATATTCTGTGCCAAGTGGGATAAATGAGATAGATGAGTTAAGTCACGACGCATTTAACTTACAATCCAAAGTGACTGCATCTGTATGTATTAAAGCGTAAGGAATTAATTCATCCTCATACTGGAAATTATACAGTTATGGGGACATTATACTTGTGTCTCCAAATTTGCAATTTATGTGTTGACGTGTCCGTGTGGTTTCATTTATATAGTTGAGACCACACTGATGGTGAAGTCATGCATTTTTCAACACCGCTCAAGTATAAATCTAGGCAACACTACATTACCTGTATCAGAACATTTTTCAGGATAAGGGACATACTGCGGATCAGTTAAGATTTATGGTACTGGAAACGGAGGGGATAGAGCACTAATGTTGAAGAGAAGGGAGGTATGGTGGATTAACAAACTTAAATCTTTATATCCAATGGGTTTAAATAAGGATTACAAACTTTTTTGTATGTTTTGTATCTATGAGTATGTATATGCTATAATGATTGAACTAATGGAGATGCACATTGTGAGTCCATTTCCTCTATATTGTCTTAAAAATGTCTCACCTGTGTAATGTTGTGGTTCATTTGGCTTTATAAAGGGCACACAGCCTGTCCAAAACACTGGTGCAATGTGTTATACTGAATTTTTAATACACTTTATGCAATATTCGAGTGCTGCTTCATTTCATGGTGTCTTTGGAAGAGATCATGCCAAATAAAGAGAAAAGCAGGTATGGTCTTTCTCCCCTCAAAGATAACACTTTTTTCACTTAGTTAGGACTGACGCATAGACACTGCCATAACAGGGTGCATCAGCTTATGCATACTTTGTACAGACTTTGGAACTAAAGGTGTCTCTTTTTTGCTAGAGTTACAGTTCAGTTGTGCAAAAATAGATTTCCCAGGGTCTGTCTGTTGGAGTGCTGGGTTGGGATGGGTGGATGCCTGTTCCAGTTCTGTGTGAGCCTGCCAGCTCTGTGTGAATCCCCAGGTGAGTTTGCCTGTGGGAGGCTAGTGAAAGAATCCAGCATGTGTTCCTATTAAAGATACAGGTGTTGTTTGTTTGCCTGCAACATGGCAGAAACTACCTCTATGTAATGTACTCATCAAACAGGAACCTTTAGGAGACCTTGGGTACACTAAGACACACAAGGGATAACCCTGTGGGTTCTGGTGTTCACTGATGCCATTTTGGGGTCCTGGGCTTCCTGCTGCAGAATCACTGATGAAAAGTATGTATTGGTACAAACAAGTACAAAATTAGGTACTGGCAACAAACTTAGTCAAATATGCAAAAGGGTAAAAGCAGCTGGCAGGAATCTAAGTAAAACAGCAGGCAGGAGTCAAAACCCAGAGTAGTCAAATGGGAGATCACACTTCAGCAGGGTCTGTAAATAGAAGCCAGCTTGTACACTGTCAAAATGGAGAATTGCCCTTTTAAAGGGAATTTGGTGCCAAAATTCTAATCCCACGATGAAGGATGACATCATTGTGCTCAGCATCCAAACACAAGTGTCATGATGCTCGGTGTCAAAGGCATGTGCCAGCAAACTGATGCCAGCATCAGTTACGCCCAACAGGAGTGCATGACGTCAGTGCCCGTACACACCTGTGCTCCCTCTGTCGGGAACAAACACGCCGGATTTGGACTACAAAGGATTCCCCCAGGGTATGTATTTGCATATTTACTTTGCACTTTTCAAGCTCTTGTATAAAGTTATTTGTTTTACTGCAATTAGTGTGTTTTATTATGGTTTTCCTAATGGAGCCACCCACAGCTGTATTCCAAGTTCCCATTAGGTGGAGGCACTGCCATGACAGGCAATTCCCAGTACCCTTTCACTTAGCAAAGAGAAATCAGGGCCTATATATGGTAAGAAAGTAATGGTGTATAACCTATGGCACGGGGGGGGGGGTGGCCAAGAAGGGGCTAAATATAGATAATCTTGTGCTGAACAATTTATGCTAGTTATATGATGTGTTAGTTTCATCTTCTGCATATAAAGGATATAGTCAGAAGAGGTGAGAAGCTACATTATTTAGAAACTTAACTTTGAAAAGACCATTCATTTTTTTTTAATTAGGGACATTAATTGTTGCATGTTCTTGTGATATATCTGTATTACCAGACTTTTAGAGGATACTTCATCATAGCGCAGTTAATAAAGTCAGGGGTATTTATTTTTGGCAGTACACCTATAAATAAAATAGTCACTTTAATAATGCTTTCATTAGTCTCTCTGTTTGTCAGTACATTCAGTGTAGTTTACTAATTACTTTTGATAAGATGAATCATGCTTAATTAACATTTCCGTTTATTAGCTGTTACTGAAGCCAGTGCTATATAAGGTAACTTGTTTTTCTTGTATTCTTTTCTCTTAATTCATATTTTACTCTTATTTTTAATGCATCATTAAACTAATAGTGTATTTATGGAAAACTATTAATCTGTAAAACTCCTCTGCATTTATTTTGCAAAAATAACCACAAAAATGACAGTCCTCCATGAATGTTTAAATTACTTTAAATGACTTAAATTGTGAAAACAGTTTGAATGTTAAAAAACACTACCCATCTGTTGAAGTTTGACAGGTTTAAGCTGTTGGGTAATTTAATTTAATTTATTTATTTTAAGTTTTTTTTCAGTTGGTAAATCTAGAAAAAAAAGTTAGGGTTAACACCTGCTCTGGAGTTCTGTTAAAGATTTCATAAGCTTTGCAAAAGTGACATTTTATTACATACACTGCAAATGTTTGCAAAACCCATTTGGTAGCAATTTTTTTTCCACAATTCTTAAAAAATGTGTTGTCTCTCCATATTTCTCAAAATCTCTAAAAATGTTAACTTTATTGAGTGTAAAAACCGCAAAACCTCTAATGCAAAAATTTGCCATGTAAAAGTCGTTAAAAAGAAGTCAATGGGAGCTGTGCTGATCTTAATGACCACATTTAATAAATTAAAACTTTTAGGGGATTATTTACTACTACTCAACTTTTTCCGATTTTTAGAACAAACAACCTAACTCCCATCCACAAATTTGCCTTATTTACTATAATTCAGTTTGAAAATGTCACAGCGAAAAAAAAACAAACCTGCAACTAAATAGAGAGGCAAATTGTTAAATTGCGACAAATTGCGACAAAATGCATCATGGTTTCAAAAACCTCCTAAACCACTAAAATCCAACCTTTTATAAAGAAGTCTCCACTACAAAAATTTATCAGGTAAATGTTGTAAAAGTCACATAGAAGTCAATGGGAGCTGATCCTACTGAACCATTTTCTAAATGACTTTTAGGGGTTCTTTTACCTTAAAAACTAAAATTTTTAGAGGTTTTCATATTTTTTTTTATTTTTCAGCTCTTTCTTTTCATTTGCACTTTTTCAGTTTTATATATATTATATTTTTTGCACACAGGGACTTTTTAAATGGAAAGAAATCTTTTATTACATGATCATGCAATAAAGGATTTTTCCCATTTAAAAAGTCCCTGTGTGCAACAGCATCTTTTTAATTTTGTCTATATAATATTCTGTTGGCACCAGGGCTTGTTACACTTTTGAAGTGGTCTTACCAAATTTTGTATATAATATATATATATATACTGTATAAAAATTTATTATTTACTTAGAAAAAACACTAACGTTTCGGCTATAGCACTAGCCGTTGTCAAAAGTTATATATATACATATATATATACACATATATATATATATATATACATATTGATAATGGGTTGAGTGCAGAGGACCTCTTGCATTTGTCTATATGTATTTTGTGGTCACAGCCTCATTGCACCCCCACCTAATGGTTTTAAAAATTAGTGGTGAGCACAACTTTTTCTTGTTTGTTGTAGTTATACTGGAGCAGTGACCAGCTCTCTGTTGTAGCCCCCACCCTTCCCAGCTATAGTCAGGTGATCCCACTGGTGTCTAATAAAAGGGCATCCATGATTGGGAGTTTTACTTTGAAAGCAGCAAGTAAGTTGCAGGTACAGCTGCAGTCACTTGGATTTGTAAGCTAAATGCGTTGTGACCAGTGATGGGCGAAACCGCGTTTCGCCGATAAATTAGCGAATTTCCAGAGGAATTCGCGAATTGGCGAAAAATTCTCGAAACGAGTCGCGCGCCGTTTCCGACGCACGTCGTGTCGTTTTCGTCGCTTGTCGCGTCAAAAACGACGCGCTACTCGTTTTTGTTGGCGAACTTTGCGGCGGCGAATTTTTGCTGCCGTTTCGCGAATTTATTCGCCAGCGGCGAATCGCGGGAATTCGCCACGAATTCGCCCCTGGCGAATAAGTTCGCCCATCACTAGTCGTGACTCAGGGCTAATTGAAGAAACTGTGTTATCTAAAGTCATGTTAACTCATTTAATGCATTTAACCTTTTCATTAGCATACCAAAGCACCATTG
>CM044442.1:124994221-125015886 GCA_024363595.1 Xenopus borealis
TGATCCCAACTAAGATATAATTAATCCTTATTGGAAGCAAAACCAGCCTATTGGATTTATGACGATCCAAATTGCGGAAAGATCTAGCAAACTCAAGGTCCCAAGCATTCTGGATAATAGGTCCCATACCTGTATATCTTTTTAAAATTACTTGACATTTAAAAAACCTGATCAATACTCTCTCCTTCTCAATGAAAAACTACAGAAATAGATAAAAAGTTTTTACTAATGCAGTGAGCATTCACAGAATTAGTGAAATTCATATATTTATTCACATAATCCACCGCTTTACATACATGTTGCACCAGATAAAAAAACAGCATGAGTCATACCTCTACACATAGGAACAGGGAAATCCCAAATTGCTGTACTTGCAGAATTTGCAATACAAGTGAGCTGTGGATGTCCATCTAAAATGTAGCCAGTCACGCAGCTATAACGTACTTTATCTCCAATATCAAACTTTGTACCGGACAGGACTCCTTTAGGCGGAACTCCAGGATTTCCACAGGACCCGCTCCGTAACTCTTTAAAAAAAAAAAAATGTAATTAAAATGTATCAGTTATTTATATAAAAAGTAACATATTTATTGTTTGATTTTTCGCAATCACAGCAAGCAATACAGTTGTATGATATTACATGAGAGATATAGCTTACAACAAGAATTATATTGTGCCTAATGACCTTTCATGTTGAAGAGCATTGACCATATATATATTTATTTGCCAATGACATTTATTTTAAAGTAATGTTCAGCAGTTGCCCTTAGTGAAATGACTCTACATGATGTGGTATTTGAGTTTTTAACTTTTTATTCAGTACGTCTCCAGTTTGTAGTCCAGTTTGTAGTTTCAGCAATTACATTGCTAGGGTTTGAATTACCCTAGCAACCATGTACCAATTTGAATAAGAGACTGGAATATGAATAGGAGAGGCCTGAATAGAAATATGAATCATAAAAAGTAGCAATAGCAATACACTTGTAGTCTTACAGAGCATTTGTTTTTAGATGAGGTCGGTGACCCCTATTTTAAAGCTAGAAAGAGTCAGAAGAAAGCAAATAATTAAAAAAAATGATGATGATGAAGGCCAACTGAAAATTAGCTTTGAATTAGCAATTTTATAACATACTAAAAATTAAATTAAAAGAGAGCCACCCCTTGAACTGAGTAATTTGAATCAACATTTTCAAAGAACAGCAAGTGTTTAGTTCCCCTTTAAATATGTTTTAAAAAGTTAAACTTTTGTAAATCAGAATGTAAAATGATACAAGAAAGGTAAGTTTTATTTTTGAGTTAAGTGAAGCCTAAAATATAGAGTTTAAAACTAGGAAGGTGTAATTGCTTTTCAAGGTACATTAAGCAATATTGAATTTATGTAGCAGAGTTGCATCATTATCTTTACTGTGTGGTCACTAATATCTTAAGTAAGCTTATTTTCAACAAAACTACCTTTCACTTCATTACCAGAATAAAAATGTTATCCAAGCAATACTAATCAAAAGAAAAGTGAAAGTATGGTATCCTATTTAAAAAAAGGAGGTCTGAAGTCTCACTATGCAAAATTGTAAATTGCAAAGTATTTTTTGCTAATTACCATTATCTTTTAATTAACAGTAAGTTATTTCAGTATTCTGGAATATTATCTCTTCTTTGGAATTCTTCTTTTGGAAATGTTGCGCTTATTTTTTATACCCGAGGTTCTGTTTTAGTGTATTGCAGTATGGAAGTGCAGTTGCTGATCGCCATGTTATACCCCTGCTTCACTCTGCGACATCCCCAATCTGTCCTGTGGCATCAACGGCCCACCCCTGCCTGTACTTTACAGTCAAGAAAAGTGGCAACCCTAGCCATGCTAGCCCATGCCACAGGACATCCTGACAAGAAGTAGCCAAACAAGTAAAATAAGTGGCAGTGCCAGAACAGTTTTATAACATGCAATTTTCAAAATTACACTGGAATGTTCAGCAAAATGTTGTATTTTGGTTCAGTGTTCGACTTTATGGGTTCTGGGACCAGCGGGGCTGCAGCAACAAGGTCCCTGTCCCCCCATGGGCCTCAGCCTCTTCTCCGACTGCCAGCGTGTACCAGCTTACGGCATTTCTTTGATTGAGGGGGGTGGAGGTCAGAAGTGCATATTGTGCGCAGCGCCAAAGGGTGATTTGTGCCTAGTGCCATGATAGTGAATAAGCCCCACCAATTTGCATGACAATAATCAAGATGGTTAACTAACTGAAACCTGATCATTTCTTTTTTTTTTTTATAATGATTGCCAAACAATTAAAATAAGTAGAAAATGTGTTTATCAATGTTCACAAAAAATAAAAAAAATATAATAATGATAACTTTTAGAAAAATCTAAAACACCAGAGTATTGCAAAAATGATTTTAATGCTTTATGAAAATTAATTATTTGGCTCCACGGATGAGTGTCAGAAAGGACACTTTCCAAATATTGTTTATATGGTGTTCTGTTTCCCAAAAAAGAGTTTGCCATGTAACGATTATAAATAGAAAGAAATGTTATCATAACATCAGTCTTGGTTGATTGTATTCTTGATGGAAAAGTGAGACAAGCTAAATTGCTCATTATTTCACAGCGGTTCTGCATTATTTTGTAAGCATTGCAAGATTTGTTGATCTGGAGCCCTCTGCTGTTCAAAAGCTGGGTTGCAGCTTTCTTGATCCATTCTATTTGAATGTATCTGATGAAAGTATTTTTGCAGTTGTGCATTTGTTGTTGGCTATAGAAATACAATAATAACATCTTATATGACTTATATGACTCTATTTATACTCTATCGATAATTTCTAGCGTTTAACAAATATTGAGACAACAAAGGTAGGAATGCACTATGAGCAATATTGTGTAAATGGACATTGATTGGCAGGTGAGTCTGTGCTGCATTATACTAATGTAATACAATAATTAATACAACAAATATCCTGTGTCTTTCACTTTGATTTAGAGTTAGACTATGTTTACTGAATCTGATTGCAAGCTCAGTAGGTGAAGCAATCCAAAATGAATGCATAAAAAATGTGGTGGAATACCACCAGAAACAAATATGTTAATAAAGTTCAATTTTAATAACCAGGAAAGAATTTGCTATCTACAGTTGTTGCCTTTCTCTAATGCCACAAGCACCTAATTGCAGTAAAATCATGAGCAACATAATGTTAAGGTTCAGATTATTTTGTGTTGTTTTTGTATGGTTTATGGTCTATTTTCCCTTGCTATGAGTCTATGCAATAATTAGTTATATACACTGCTACTGCTATTAACTCTTTAAGTGCTGGTCACCATAGAAACTATTACACCAGCATAAAAGTACTATAGCATTGCTTCTATGGGTCTGGATTTCCCTTTGATAGTTTCAGGAGCAATCAACGTCGCTCCTGTCTGCTTTGGCAATTCATCCAAGATGGCGGCACCCATGGCTGCATAGATGTTGGTGTGTAGACATGTGACATCATTGCAAAACCTCTGGAACAAAAATTCTAAATAAATAGATAATGAGGTAATGATTTCAATTAGGGATGCACCGAATCCAGGATTCGGTTCGGGATTTGGCCAGGATTCGGCCTTTATCAGCAGGATTCGGATTCGGCCGAATCCTTCTGCCTTGCCGAACCGAATCCGAATCCTAATTTGCATATGCAAATTAGGGCCAGGGAGCTAAATCACGTGACTTTTTGGCACAAAACAAGGAAGTAAAAAATGTTTTCCCCTTCCCACCCATAATTTGCATATGCAAATTAGGGTTCGGATTCGGTTCGGTATTTGGCCAAATCTTTCGGGAAGGATTCGGGGGTTCAGCTGAATCCAAAATAGTGGATTCGGTGCATCCCTAATTTCAATGCCCGATTACAGGTAACTCTCTCACTAGTGTTCCTGGGTGGTCCATCATTTGTGTTTTATTGATTCCTGGACTTTTGATCCCTTGCCTTACTACGATCCTTTGCTGCCTGCCTTCTGAACTTTTGCCTCAATCTCGATTCATGCTTATTCTGAATCTCAGGCTGCCTTGAACAGTACTTTAACCAAGTGCTTCCTCATTGGTCTGGACTTCTCCTCAGTCAGAGCTGCAAGGCCCCTGACAGATATATGCCATGATACCATGATAAAAGAGACCGAAACAGTTAACACATCCCAATACATTTTTGTATAGGCAGTGGTGCTGTGTGCCTTTTAGGGAGAAAGGATTTTTTTTCCTGTTTCACAAAATATATGGTTAAAACATAAGTTTTGTGATTTTTGTGGGGGGGCAAAATATGTTTTGTAGAACAACTGAAAACCACAAAGTTATTTCAGAAGTGCAGAACCTTTATTGATCCCTCTAAAAAAACAGTATCTTCAAAAGAAAATAGCTAAAAATGTAACAACCCATAGGGTTAATGAGCCCCAATGCCCAGGTAGCTATCTGCAATTTGCATATCCCAGTTATTGGCCAGGAGACACTATGACCACATCATGTCACATTTTGGTATAGTGAGTGAGAAGGGGTGGATCTTCCTGTTTGGCTCCAGGTGGCTGACCCATCCAGCTGTTTCCAGTGAGCCTTGGGTACACCAAGGCCAAGTAAAGCCTTTAAGCCCTAGAGAGACCTGAACCGCTAGATTCTACCCCTTTGCCTGATAGCTTTTTTGCATGATGTATTGGCCTCCAGCTGTTCCAGCTTACATGAAAGCCTTAAAAGCACATTTTTTCTTACCCATCTCAACACCAACACTTATATTGAACCAAAAAGGTTTTGCTTTGCAAATGCTCACCCACACAAATGCTAGAGATGAGTTCAGTATTATTAGTTATTGAACCAAAAAGTTTTTGCTTTGCAACAACGTTCCTTGCTTACAAGTAAAATATACTGACATGTATATTTATTAAGCAGCATTTTAAAGTCTTAACATATTTGTTCAGTGTTTAACCCTGTGAAAAACATTTCCCACTTAATATGTTGCAGAGATACCCTTATACTGTCAAAGTTTGCACGCCTGAAATTCAGTGTTTTAGTTACTCCCTTATAGAATTGCCTCTACAACAGGATCTCAAAGGATATAATGTTATGATCACTATTCCCTAAATGCTCACCCACACAAATGCTAGAGATGAGTTCAGTATTATTAGTTATTACAATATCCAAAAGAGAGTTATTCCTAGTAGGATCTTGAACTAGCTGGGATAAAAAGTTGTCATTAAGCATATTTACAAACCTACTAGCTTTATTTGTCTTGGCAACCCCATTACCCCAGTCAATCGCACCCCCCCACCCCCATTGCTCTCTCCTTAAACCACCTTTAGTAACAGGTCAAAGGTGCTCCTATATCTAGTGTTTCTAGGAGAGACTTTGCCAGACAAGAAACTACAACTATTTCTTTATTTTTTTTTATTTGAATGTAAGTTTCCTTGATGGATACAGAGAAAGATTGCATTATTACTATATAACTACCGCTCTTGATCTAGTACAGTAATGCATGCATTGCTGTGAATATCACTCACAGATCTTCCTTCTCCTTAATGTTATAGCAAAAAGACTATTTCAGTGCAAGTAAACCTGAACAGCTGTTCTGTTGCGCTTTTCTGAGAGTAGGAAGTGCAAAACGATTGTGACAGTTATTTGCAGCTAATGTAATTGTTCTTGATTTCTTTCTTTACAAGACCGAGTGCTCCAAAATAAAAGGCCAAAAATGAGTTTAGTCTTTTATATGATGAAAAATGCTTTAACATACAGTATTAACACAATTAAGAAAGTAAATAGCTTGAGTTTAGTGATCTAATTACCATGCACCTGACAAAGCAAATAAATGTGAAAGATGTAATGAAGTGGAGATGTTTAGATGTTTTCAAAGCAATCAAGCCTCCCACAGAGTATGTTTAGTAGAAAATTGCAGAACAACATCACCAAACTTTCTCAGAAAGACTAAACATGCAATATGGTCCGATGTGTATTCTTTTGTCCAGGTTGCTATATTCTATCATAGGGTGCAGATTAGTGATTTGCATTAAGTCTAGTACTATCTTCATTTATTAGAAGTTGCCTTCTGGAGCTAGGGTTACCATATTGGTTCTTTTAATTTGTTGTTAAGAAACATAACACAGAGAAGGACCTTTTATGCAAAGTATGCAAGGTCCCAAGCATTCTGGATAATAGGTCCCATACCAGTTGTATGAAGTGATCTAGAAAATCTGTAAGTGTTTTTATGGATAACAAAAACCTTCCCCAGGCCTCCTGCATCACCCCTCTCCCTGTTCTCCTCCCAACAAAGGGGCAGATTTACTAAAAGGGGAATTGGTCATTGCTAGATAAAATTTGCCAGAAATCCCATCTGTGTGACTTATTGTATTGACATTACTTGGAGGATTCCAATGCCAAATAATAATAACCAATTTTTTTGCTCTTATTCAGTTGCAATGCCTTAAGATATCACACAAAGCCATAAAAAACCTGTATGTATTCTTTTGGTTGTCAAAAGCCAAAACAGCGTCTAGGTCACAACACCACTACATTTCAATGATGAGTGAAGACAGGGTTACTATCATTTACTAGACCTTGGAAGATACTGCAACGGTTATTATATAACCTCATAATTTTCATTCAACAACTAATGGCTGTATGTATGCATCATTTTACTAATATAGGCCTGTCAGTGTAGAGCTTCCCTATTGTCAAATATTTACTGCACCCTTTTGCTGTACAATCCTATCTAGTAACATTTCACTAGTACACTGTTCTCACTGCTGCCCCAACTGTAACTTGGAAAAAGAAATACATTGAATGATTTGCATAAGTCATAATTTATTAAAAATCACTGAAATCACAACATGAATCACAACTGATTTGCAGGAAAATTATAATGGATTCATTATGAAAACTGACAGTAATGGGAGCTCTAAGTGTAGTCAAATAAGGTTTTGAATCACAGCCACTTTTGGCTTAAAGGTAAAACTGCCCGAGGCTATTATGACAGTTTTCTATGGCTGAAACAACTCTTACAAACAATGACTTAAAAAATGTATTGTCTACAACATCTTTGTATATATTCTCAATTTTTCATGAGTCTATTTTCTCTTTGAGTAAATGTGCTTAGAGCTATTTTGTCTTGTTGACTTGTTTGGGTTTTCATTTAATTTTTTCCACTGTTATTCCATACGGTAGTGCTTTTTATCAGCTGCATCAGCAGGCCTGGATTTGTGGAGAGGACACCTAGGCCCTGGCCGAGGGTGGCAGGATTTTAGGGGGCCGCATGCTGCCCAACCACACCTACATTGGTTTTCGGAATTGAAATTTCCTGTGTGCCAATTTCCATCGCTCCGTCCAGATGATGAAAATTTGAGCAAATAAAAGGGAGGGGACAGGGGCAACAACGGACAGTGGCCTAGGGGTGCACGCTATGTAAATCCAGCCCTGTGCATCAGTGCCTCAAATGGAGCACATATCAATCCCTGTAGCAAAGGGAATTATTTCATTAATTTGTAAACATTGATTATTGAATCCCAAACTATTTCTTTACGACATTAAAAGTAAATGAAAAACCTTAAACAGATACAACAGTTTGAGTGAAAAATTACAAGAATTTAGTAAAAAATATATAGTAAATTAGGTGCTACAAGATCTGGGCTCTGAACTATTTTTATTATATAATTGGACAAAACAGGTTTTATTGGAATGTTAAAACCTACCCAAATGAATATGCTAAACTGCAAAAAGTCATGTATGAATGTTCTTTGATGTACTAGCATTTTGTGCAACATATTAAAATGTAGCACTATATGATAGTGTGCTATCAGTATTATAGACTATTTGCAAAGACTGAAAAAGTGGCAACAGAAAGTCAGATCTTTCTCTGCGTCTTCCTCGGATCTGACGCTTGGCAACAACGGCATCAAATAGGATAGAAATACAAATGTCAGATTAAGTCACAGCGTTCATCCGACACAACATGACTGTCACATACAGACACAGCATGCAGCATTTGCATCCAACAGTCGTGTCGTGTCGGATGAACGCTGCCACTACATCTGACATTTGTATTTCTGACCTTATTTCCGTTGCATCTGATTTGACACTGGCGTTTTGTCACTGACCATCGGATCCAACAGAAATGCAATGGAGTTCAGCTCTAATGTTTAAGCATTATATTAAAGTCTGCAAATTCCTAGCTGGGTTCTCCTAGGCTAGCTGAGACACACAAGAACGCAACGGCACTTGTCACTGTTGAAAAAGCTAATAGTCATAGAAAATAAATAGTCATGAAAACACTGAACATTACATTTACTCTGCACACTATTATAAACCCTTACCTTTATGTTCACCAAAGTCTCCTTGTTGAGATCCAATCACATTACTCAACAAGTAAAAGGAGCACTGCAACCTTAGATACTGTTTATGCCTCACATTCAATACATAGAAGTTGTGTGTGTGTGAGTTGAAAAGGTCCTTGTTAGGGGTAATGCCCATAATCAGGAATTACTGCTGTTAACTTAACATAGAATTTCTACAAATAGAGTCTCTTTATGTCACAACTCTGTAGCTACAAAAAATGTAACCATCAGTTATCTACATCATCTTCGTCTGTTTTTTTTATCAAGCCTGTCTATACAGAATGGTAACCTAGATTGCTACACATTTATGTATTTTTTAATATGAACCGTGAAATCTAAAAAAATAATCAAAGCCATGTACAAATGATCCAGAAATACACTATACATTTTGTTGATAAATAATCATCGCAAACCAGGCTAATTTCATGTTATGTTTTTTATAAGACTTTGTGAATTGATACATTAATAGATAATTGTATAATTGTGTGGACTAGTGCTAATTGCTCAGCAATGACTTGGTGTGTAATCACTCAGAGAAAACAGTTTATCTACAAACAACAGGAGTTTGACAGATGTGGAAAATCCTTTTGATTTCCAGAAATAAACAGTTTGTTAAAGAGAAGGTGCAGAATAACTTTCAATGCTATTCAGACATAATTGCAATAATGACAACTTGTACTTAATACAGTTAACTATAAAATGAAGGAATTATTCAAAGAATTGAGTCATACGCCATGCCAATTAACAAAACGCCAAAAACGGATGCACACATCCAAAACGATATTTAAGTGATATTCATAAAGTTTACACAACCTCAGTAGTCAAACCCATTATATGATTTCCAACATATTACATGTTTTTTTTTTTTTTGGTTGCCTGGAAAATGTAAACTGTATAGTATTTTTGATTGAGAGTTGATAAATCTTTTTCAGACACTTATGAAGGTGGACAAAAAATTGTGTTGGCTAAGATTGGATTGAGCATTGAAAGTAGTTATCATCCAACAGTTCTACTCAAATGTCTCCATAAATCAGCAATTTAGAGGAGAGCACTCAAATAGCAATTGCTGCTAGAAAATTTTTTTTTATTGATTACAAATCACACGACATGTTTCGGGCATTAGCCCTTTCTCAAGTGTGTCTCAAATGTGTCTCCATGTTGTTCAATGATTTGACTAAAGCCAGACAATTTGTTCTACCTAGTGTGACTCTTCATTTACATTAGGTAAAGATTCTCTTGTTTACTAGAGCTGATTTTTCTATGTATGGTCTTGGCATTGCTATATTATAAAGCAGATTTATCTGGCTGCAACTTCCCCATGACTGAAGGCTTAATTTATATCTCGATTCAAGAGAATGCAATTAGCTTTTAAAGATTATGTCAGGAGCATTTTCCAATGAGAACAAAATTCACATATGTAACACTGTAGTAGATCAAAGTCTATGTACATATACAGTAATGGCCTCTTAAATTGCTCTACCTCTTCATTTTGAAGGCTCATACCATTGTTACTGGCAACACAGGAATTAAAAAAAATATAATATATAAATTAAAATTAACTGGCAACAGAACACATTATCTCTGATACTGTGCTCATATAAAATCACAACTAAGTAAATGATTTGCATTTTGCTGGGTGAGCATTCTCTGAGTACACAGAGGGCAAACCATAGCCAAGTGTGCAGCTGCCCATTATATACTGATCAGTGCAGATTCTTTATAAACCACATGCTCAGATGAGCGGCTTAACAATCCCATTTCCATTGGTAATGAGAGTAAGACTGAAAGCAATTCAAGTCTACAAAGAGATACCGGCAGATCAGAAAATGAAGACACTGCATTACAAAGCCAATGAGACGTACTGATGCAGCAGACATAACCACTCTGGCTAGAAAATTTATCGCTATGAAAGATTTCAGTGGACAAGATAATATAATCTGTGATGGCTGCAATAGATGATGAATGGGAATTACTGTATAAAAGCAATACAGATGATGTTTTAAGGGTAAATATGCCAAAGTACTGTATTTGCTGCCTTCCATTATTAATCTTTCTAAATATACAGTAAATTATTTCTGTAGAACATTGTAATTTTTTCTTAATTTTTAACCCTAATATAATATAATGTCAACATACTTCTCATACCTGTCACTGTCTTCATATAAAATTTTAGCTGTCTACTTCTATATAAACAAAGAGTGCCAAACACACTTCTTCATTTCTTATTCCTGAAAAAATGTTTTCTTTCCAAAAACGCTGTTGCTTTAATATCAAATACTATTAAGGATACTGCATAACATGAACTGTAATAATTCAATAAATCGTAGCTTCCTCTAATGCATTATTAGTAGGTATGAACAAAAAAATGTTGCCTTAATTTGGAAACAATCACCCATAGACTATAGCGGATAAATGGATTTACTATCCAAATGTTGTGTGCTTTGAAAAATAGTTGTGTTGGCCTTTGACTTCAATACTTTGCTGACTTTTTTGTGAAGTGAAACAGGTCAGATTCTCCGATCACTAATTACACTAGTCACTTCAGATTCAAACAAAATCCCTGTGTCTGGTTGCTATGGGTTACTGGACCTGGCAAACCTTTTCATCTGTTACTACATACCTACAAAAGAAAAAAATAAAGAAAATTTAAATATTTCCAAAATCTTGTGCTATTGTGCTTGTGCCATTAATATATTTGGGTTTCGCTAAACTATTTTGGTGTGGCTAATAACATAACTCATTGCCAAACTCATTGGCAAGAGACTCTCATTTTGTTGAACCATATCCCTTTGTGTCTACAACAGATTAGTAGCAAAGTTTTAATTTACCATTTCACTCCACAGAAGATATTTTTTATGGTTTTTCCCAACAGAGAAGAGCCATAACAATTTTATGCTTTCCTGGTGAGCTGTAACAACATGTCTCCTATAACAGATTTTACACACAAATAATACACTAATTAGCTGTTTATTGGCACTTTGCGATTCATAAATTATCCTTGGTACATATGGTGTTGTAAGTCATTAAGCCATGTCAAGGCCATAAAGATGAATGTGAATATAAAGCTGTTATTACTGTATGTACTAGATGTTAATGGCTGTTCCACTGTGCTTGCAATTCACAGATCAGCTGACACAGAGAAAGATGTAGTCAACAATGCTAACAGCATAATGTATTCACAAAAAAATATAGCCAGCAGGAGCCAGGGCTTTATTTAACTAGAGCAGTGTAAATGCATTTAAAAGCTACAAAGCTCATTTTGCACAGGTAAAGATGGGCTTCTATCAAATCCATACATCAAGGGAGTTTTTTTTATTAAAGTCAGAAATGTTTTGAGATTTATTAAACTCCAATGGTGTTAAAAGTCAGAATATAAAAGTACTCCAACTCAGACCTGCTGAGTTCATGTAGAATCGCATGTGTCCCATTGATATCCTGATCTGCTGTAGGTTTCATTCAATAATCAGAAGATTTTGTGATATTGGGCGTCAAATCCAAAATAATTGAAGATTTTCTGTGTCAAATTCTGAAAGTCAGTGGTTTTGGAGATCACGTTTTTCCTGCACAACAAATTGTAGGAACAATTAACTGATAAATAGGGGGAAAATGTTTTGGTGAATTGAAATTGGTCAGATTGCCCATCATACTGTACAAGCAACCTATCAAGGCAAGTATTTCAGTAATATTAACATATTAACATGTTCTAGAACAGTGGTATCCAACCTTTTTTTTTTAACCTGTGAGCCACAAATGTAAAAAAGTGGGTGGGGGGGCAACGCAAGCATGAAAAAAGTAATTGGGCAGTGATTGGCTATTTGCTATCCACTATGTGGACTGGAGCCTACTGGAGGCTTTGTTTGGTTCAATGCCTGGATTTAATTAACTTGCCTCCAAGCCAGGAATTCAAAAATAAACACCTGCGTTGAGGCCACTGGGAGCAACACCCACGGGGTTGGTGAGCAACATGTTGCTCTCAAGCTACTGGTTGGGGATCACTGTTCTAGAAGATCATCTGATGACCATGGTTTTGAAATGCCTCCAGAACCACACGATTAAACAGTTTGCCCATAAGATCCCTTAGTAATAAAAAGACACAGATCTGAAATTTTTGGGCAATACAAGTTATACGCTCAAATTATCTCTATACAGGATAACCTTATAAAACCTTATTTTTGAATGCTAGAATGCTGTACAGCATATTCAAGGTATGCTGAAAGGTAAATTAGAGCACGCACAATTCATACCATTGCACTTCCACATAGCAAGGAAGCATAAGCATTGTAAACATTAACAACGATCACTGCACATCAAAGGTCAGACAGCCAATAGCTGTAGGCATATGCATGCTTTTAATTTATATATAATAGATAGTAAAATAAAGGAGAAATAAGCAAAATAAACTAAGGCTGTTTTCTGAATACAGGTTCTGTCATATGTTCTTCATGTTTCAGCTTGAAGAACAAATAATATTCAGCTGGAAAAAGGAACTAAAATGTTCTGAAAGCTTGCTTTGATTATCTCAGTTAGCCAATAAACATATCACCTTTATACCACATTCTTATGTCTTCCTGTTTATAACTCATCACTGGTATTTGAAATATACTATTTAGTGTAAAAATCAGTTGTTAGGAAAAGTGTGAAACTGAGAAAATTTAAAAAGCAATTAAAAACAATGTGTTACTGCGAAGGCCTTCGGGGAATCCAGCTGGTGATGGTGCCAATACTCTAAGCTCCAGTACATATTACCACGGATTAGTAAAGCCTTGCTGAATTTACCCATCAGAGGAAATGCATTAAAGCATATCACTATCATATGGAACAGATACAAATAACCATAGAAACATAGCAATCACAATTAGAGGTGAGCAAACCCACTTGTTCTAATTCCAATATCCAATATATAAAATTGGAAATCTCTAGTTTTTATATAACTATGAAGATTCTCATTCATCCAGGTCATGGTATATATATATATATAAAAAGTAACTCAAAGCAACTGGACTTGCTGAGATATTTTAATGAAGACGTTTCACTGCTTATCCAAGCAGCTTCTTCAGTTCAACTGACTGGTGTAGGGGAGTTCTCGGCAAATAGACTCTTCCAACAATCCAATCACAATGGCACACTGCAACTCTTCAGAGAGGTGACATTTGAAATTCACAGTGGTCTTGATTCTGTGTAGTTACAGTGATAGAATAACCAATGTGTCATGCAACTCCTAGACACAGGTGTTACTTGTGAGAGTTGCATGAATGGATGTGTCAAGAGTTCTGAAACCGCCGGGGAACAGATGCGAGAACAACATTGTATGTAGCAGACAGGTGGTGTCGAAGGCCCCCGCCTCTGTTCAGGGATGGTTTCTCCACCTTAACATGAATCGCCTCTTTCACACCTCTTTCAAACCAGCGGTCTTCTTTATCCAAAATTTGGACATTGCTATCTTCTTCTCTAGTTTTTATATTCAGTTTTGAAATCTGACATGGGGCTAGACATTTTGTCAATTTCCCAGCTGCCCCAGGTCATGTGACATGTACCAGCACTTTAGGAGGGAACTGCTTTCTGGCATGCTATTGTTTTTCCTTCTCAATGTAACTGAATAAAACGCAGTGGGACATGGGTTTTTACTATTGAGTGCTGTTCTTAGATCTAACAGGCAGCTGTTATCTTGTGTTAGGGAGCTGCTATCTGGTTACCTTCCCATTGTTCTTTTGTTAGGCTGCTGTAGGGGAAAAGGGGAAGGGGTGATATCACCCCAACTTGCATTACAGCAGTAAAGAGTGATTGAAGTTTATCAGAGCATAAGTCACATGACTTGGGGCAGCTGGGAAATTGACAATATGTCTAGCCCCATGTCAGATTTCAAAATTAAATAAAAAAAATATGTTTGCTCTTTTGAGAAATGGGTTTCAATGCTGAATTAAATGCGTTAAATGGGGACAATGTGTTAAATGGGTTTAGATAGTTGGTGTTCAACATGCAAACCAAAGTGAAATCTGTACATTAACCAAAAGATTTTGCTATTGCAGTGTGTACAATATATCCATTTCAGTTTAAAGCGCTTCTGATATTTTTATATATGCACTCATATTTAAACTGTTTATGAAGGCAAATCTTTTTTCCTCCTCTTCAGGGGAGACTTTAGTGTGTAATAAACTTGTGAGTCTAAATTTATAGTTTTTGATTTTTAGGTTACATGTCACTTTATGTTATAAACTGAGAGATACGTTTAGCCCTAAAATTGGGGAATTATTCTCAACTGAATTACATTATTTCTAACATATATATAAATTGGAATCAGAATAGCTGATATTGTCTGCAAATGTAGAAATGCAAAAGGATAAGAATAATAAAGTTGCTGTATTTCATGAGTCAACTTGAATTCCACAGTGCTTTAGAAACCAGATGCTGCAAAGCTACTAAGGTCAATACCATTCTGTAGTTACACAGAGGAAGGAATGAGACAGATGGACTCTTGAATGGAATGATTCAATAGCTACATATTTTCCTTCCAAATAGTTTTATTTTATTGATATGATATGAATCTTTGAACATACCTATAATTTCAGGATCATTTAATTATATTTCTTTAACATAAGGTACTTTTATTTCTATCAACTCTGAACGTATCATGCAAATAGATAATAAGGTAATGTCAATGAAGATGTACATTATGTAAAGGAACATAGACATCCCCCCTCTGACTTCCTACTTATTTCATACCTTGATATCATTCACATTTTTTTTAATCTTAACAAAAACAGCAGTCTTTCATTTTATTGATTTTGAGTTTTTGAAAAAATCTAAAATTTAAATAAAGAAATGTGGCAACTAAGGGCTCTTACACATGAGCGTTTTTACCTGCGCTCCCCTGCGTTCTGTTTTTCTGCGTTCAGCTGCAGGGTAGCGCAGGTATAGACACACTCAATTATTTTCAATGGGGCTGTACTCACACGAATGCATGTAGGCGCCAAACTCAGGAAAAATGCAGCATGTTGCATCTGAATCTGCGTTCGGTGCTTACACACGTCTAGTGAGTACAACGCCATTGAAACCAATGAGGTGCGTCTAGACCTGCGCTCCCCTGCGGCTGAACGCAGCCAAACGCAACGCAGGGGAGCGCAGGTCCAAAACGCCCGTGTGTAAGGGCCCTAAAACTTGATGACTTGCCATAAAAAAACAGTGTGTGTGGGGGTTATGAAATATAAGTTGCAAAAATTGCTACCTTTATTGTCTAAAGCGATGATAGACATTTTTGATTTGAGGAAAAAATCAATTAAAATTTCTAGTGATGGGCGAAACTGACCTCTTCACTGAGGATTTGCGAAAATTTGATAAAATGCATTGAAATCTATGGGGTACAACATTTTTTTGACACACTACAAATTCAGCAACAATTTTTTTCACCCATTAGAGTCTATGGGCATATTTGTTTTGGCTAAACCTGGAAAAAAAATTACTCATCACTAAAAATGTACACCATTTTGCAAACTTTTGTTTTCAAAAACATTGAAACAAGGCATTTGCGTTAATAGAATGTTTTTTGATAGCATTTTTTCTTGCACCACATGTTTTAGAGTCAATGGATGTTTTTTCTTTAATCAAATGCATTAGAATCAACGGGCATTTAAAAAAAATAATTGTATCAAATGCATTTGCGTGAACAAGCATTTGTTGAGTGCAGATTCAGAAAAATGTCCACCCCTTCATGAAACCATGATAAAAGATTGCTTATCCCTACTTGTTATTTACACCAAACAATTAGTAGGCAGCATTCTATAGTGTCCTGTTTCAAAACAAATATCTCATTGGTTTCTTCTGTTGGTTACTATATAATGATTGGAACAATGCAATCAAATGTGATAAATCAAGTGTAATAAATGTTTCTGCATTCAAATTTTATAAAAACTTTAAAGAAATTAGTACTAGTGATGGGCGAATTTATTCCCGCGATTCGCCGCTGGCGAATAAATTCGCGAAACGGCAGCAAAAATTCACAGGCAAAAAATTCTCTAAAAAAAAACGCGTTGCGCGTCGTTTTTGACGCGACACGGCAAAAATGACGCGTCGCACGCCGGAAACCACGCAACGCGATTGACGCGACGCGCCGCGTTTGACGCGACACGCGGCAAAAATGGCGCACGACTCGGTTCGCAAATTTTTTCGCCAATTCGGGAATTTCTCTGGAAATTCGCGAATTTTTCAGCGAAGCAAAACGCGGTAGAATCGCCCATCACTAATTAATACATTTGGTCTTGTGCCACTGTCAACCACCTAGCACACCAGGTACCTGAACTACTCATCCTGAAGCTTATTGTTTTCATATGTAAACTTTTAAAAACCATTTAATTCACATTAGTTGTCATCATAAGTGAAATTCTGACACCATATAATTTACATTAGAGGATCATATTGATAAATGAACATTGCAGTTCACATGGAACAAATATCATAAATGGCCTTTCCATGTCCAGCTTCTGACTACAAACCAAGCATTTGTATACAGAAATCTAATAAACCTCTACATAACAACTGTCACCTAATCTGTTACAATCATGAAACTGCCATCATGCTTGTCAAAATATTTACATCAGGAATCCCTCTGTCCAAAATTTACTCGATCCCTACACTGACACTGTCAGAAATTTAAACTTTATTTGAAAAAAAATACAGATATTCTATTCAGCTATGATAACTGTAAAAGTAGAATGACAAAGAGATATTTGAGTACAGAAAGAAAAGTCTTTACCAATTTTTGTCTTACTATGACAAGTGTTGATACAGATAAGCCAACACAGAGTTCCTATACTTCTCATCCTGCTTCTGAAATAACCCCATCCTGCTCATGTAACATTTATATATATGCTTTTTAAACTGCAGACATTTATGTAACATATATATGTTTTTTAAACTGCAGATATTTGAGATATCTCAAATGTTTGCAGTTTAAAAAGCATGTATGAAATGAATGAAAAACATGAGTAGGATGGGGTTATGTCAGAAGCAGGATGAGAAGATTCAGAAATTTGGCCATAGCAGGTTCATGAGATTTTCTATCGTATGCAGTATGATGGAAAATCTCATGAACCTGCTATGGCCAGATTTATGAAGCCACTTGCTAGAGCTAAAACAACAGGAACAAACTATTATATAGGTATGTGACCTGAAGAAGCATGAATAAACAACCTAAGTGCATTTGGTAAGGGATTAATTAAACCTTTTTGATACATAGGTGCACATTTACTAAGGGTCGAAGCGAATATTCAAATAAAATTAGAATTTCAAAGTAATTTTTGGTTACTTCGACTATCGAATAGCCCAAAATTCGATCCGAATTGAGAAAATTTGAAAATCCGAATTTCGAAGTACAGTTTCTTTAAAAAAAATTGAATTCAACTCAATGCATTCGAATGATTCAAACTATTTTTATTCAATCCAAAACAGACCTATTTAAAATGGCCATTTCAAAGATTTTTAACTTCGATAGGGGCAAATTCATTTAAAGCCTTGGAAGGTTTTCTCACACTTTGTGCTACTCCATCAGGCATAAATTCACAACCACTACACTAATTCACTAAAATGTGTTTACGTCTTATCAGTAGTGATGGGCGAATTTATTCGCCAGGTGAGAATTCGCAGTGAATTCCCGAGATTCGCCGCTGGTGAATAAATTCACGAAACGCCAGTGAAAAATTAGCTGAAACGAGTTGCATGCCAAAAATTAAGCGACACACATTGTAAGTGACACGACGCATCGAAATCGACGCGACACACGTTTCGCGAATATTTTGCCAATTCTTCGCAAATTTTGGGCGAAACGGGATAGATTCGCCCATCACTACTCAGCAGCTGAATGCTGTCGAAGTTCACCATTTTGCCCTTTAGTGAATTTGCCCTATAGCATTTTAAGTAAGTGAAGTTGCTTCACAAAATACAGACATGATTAATGTAATCATGTTTCTTAATTCCACATGTCAAATGTGGCACTGCAAAGTGCTTCTGCCATACAGCATAACATAACTAGCATAAATAGTGACAAGAAAAACCTGTATACATTGAAATCAGTTAGGTTTTCACACTGTTTTTTTTACGCGTCAAATTATTAGTAGTGATGGGCGAATCGGCGGCGTTTTGCTTTGAACAGTGAAAAATTTGCGAAAGGCATCTCATTTTTGACACGGGCGTCTATTTTTTACCAAAAAATTTACGCTGGTGTCCGTTTTTCGATGCTGGCAATGGGTGTCAAAAAGGGACGCCTGCGCAGGTGAAAATTCACCAGCATTTCTCTAATTTATTTGCCCACGGTGAATCGTGGGAATTTGCTGCAAATTCATCACAGGCGAATAACTAGTGATTAGGATCCATTTTTTTTAATTTTTGTCACAAATTTTTCAGCAAGCTTTCAGCAGACAGAATCATTTGCTTATCTCTAATAACTGAAGAAATAGTTATCTAAACACATATTTGCACATGCAATCAGTCTTAAAAATGGAATTCCTCACAGGCATGAAATCCTATTTTGCAAGCACAGCCTGATTCATTATTTCTTCTTTGAAAAGCATTATTACATTGATTTGTAATTATTTAATATTTAATTACCCTAATTAATTTGTGAATAATAGGTAATGAATTAAAATGTGGCTGTTGTAGAGAGGAAAATATACCTATAAATCACAGACCTTTGTTAATGAATCATAGACTTTCTCATAAAAACAAATATACTGTACTGTATGAACGGTCTTCATGAAATGTTTAAAATGTTCTATTTTGTCCCCCATCCAACCCTTGAAATAAATCTGTATAAAAGAGGGCTTTTTCAAAACAAACTGGTAAAAATAGTTATATACTGAAATAAACCCAAGACAGTGTATCTATCCACAATATCTAACCAAATAAAAATACCTTTTAAATGAGTAAATAGGTACAAGCAATGTATGATGGTCTGCATCTATATTTATACTTTTAAATAAGCCTTAATATTAGTGATAAGCTAAATTTTGTCGACCAAGTTTTGCCGCAAAAATTATGCCTATAGACTTTAATGGTTGGAAAAAATTGTTGCACATCTAACTAATTTTGTCTATAAACAAATGCATTTCTGTGAATGTTCATCACTACTTTTTATATTAAATTAGTAACATTTCAGCAAAGTCTAATATGACAAGTAAACAGAAAAAAAAATACCCATTCATTGAAGGTTGATTTTTTTTTTTTTCATTATTTTTCATAAACAAGAGACACTGAACTATTTCAGGTACTATTTCCCTTTAAGTTTTTATATTATGAATATTTTACACAGATTTCTAAAAAAAATTTTTCAAGAATCAGCAACAGACTTTTTCTAGCATTAAAACATAAATTTTATATTCACTCATGTTGTTACAAGTTAGTAAAATGTGAAAAAATTTTTACTGATTGTACTTGTATGGAACAGTATGAAATATTTCAATCCCTATTTACAAATTTGCTAATATTCTGAACAAATGATATCTCTCTGGGATAACAGATGCATGTAGCTCTTGCTAAATATGTTTCATATACCTTACAGATTTTACTTATTGCCAAACTTATTCAGCTGATAGTGTAAGACATCTAATTAATATAAAAAAAGTACTAGTACCCCCAACCGGAATGCAGGCTCTATCAGCCTGCACATTTGGTTGGGGGTAACTGTTTTGTATGATAGGTGCCCTTTAAGTTAAAAGTATAAGCTACTGGAAAGATGGATGTCTTTGTTCTTAAGTCAGAAGTTCAGACCACAAACATCAATATGAACTGACATTCTGAAGTATTTGGCTACATTGGTTTTTGCATTTTTACATTTTGGGGGGATTGTACAAAAAAATTGAATAATAAAGTTAGTTTTATATAATATTTTATTTAAATATGCAAATGGATATGAAAAAAGAATGATAGAAGATTCTAATTATGAAATTTAACAAAAAAAAACCAAAAGAGAAATATTGGACTCTATTTACTAGTAGTGGTCTGAATGCAATTGTTATCTACTGTAAGTAACTCTATTTGGACTTTGAAAAATATTTGATACTGTGCCCCACAAAGACTGCCCTCTAAACTAAGATCTGTTGGGCTTAATGAAGTCCTTGCACATGGATTGGAAACTGGCTGCCAGATTTGGTGGAGAGGATGGTTGTTAATGGCACATTCTCTACTTGGAGTAAGTTTCTTAGTGGCGTCTCTCAGGGCTCTTTTTTTATGTCCACTTTTGTTTAACTTGTTCATTAATGACTATGGGGAAGGTATTATAAGTAAGGTTTCAGTGTTTGCAGATGACACTAAACTATGCAGCCCAGATAATTCCATCAAGGAAGCAGCATCTTTGCACCAGGATCTGGACCAATTGGCAATCTGGGTAGCTAAGTGGCATATGAGGTGTAAATATCCATACCTTTAATGGGACTGCACTAGGCAAATCCATAATGGAAAAGGACCTTGGAGTCCTTACAGATTATAATAATGGTCTTGAGCTGTATTAAAAGTGGCATAGCTCACTGTATAGAGCATGTGCAAGGCTCCATTTAGATTATGATTTATAGTTTTGGTCTCCAGTGCTCAAAAACACAATATTGAATTAGAGAGGGTACAGAGAAGGGCAACTAAGCTGATAAAAGGTATGGGAATTCTTAGCTATGAGGAAAGACTGGTCCACTTGAAGTTGTTCACCATGGAGAAGAGGTACTTAAGGGATGATAAATATGTATATATATAAGAGGATCATATAATCCAGTATAGGTTCCACTTGAATTGAGTGCACTGTACCTTGAACCTCAGTTACAAACAATGAGAGGAAGCATTGCACCAAGAAAGAATAATGGGGCTCATTTATAAACTTAGCTCAGTGCAGAATGGTTCGCAAAGTGAATATATTTTCCAAGTGCCAGGTTATACTTATAAAGCTGAATAAAAGTGTGCAAATGGATTTGCAAATTTGTTTTTCACATTGTGAATGTCTAAGAGCTTTGTAATATGGCAAAAATAGCAAATTGCGAATATTTATGTGAACACTCTACGCCACAACTTTGGTGGCGGAGGCAAATATTCGCAAAACAGTTTAGCAAATTGCGAATTTAAGTCACTGTCAATGCTATTTTCACGCACAACAACCTCACAAAGTGCTTGTACTCACGCAAAGACTCGTCTCATTTGCGAGTCATTTGTGAAAATGTATTCACAATGCGAAGTTGCAAAAAACAGAAAGATGGGCACAGCAGCGCAATATTTTAGTGTTCAGGAAAAAGCATGTGCAAAACAATCTTTTGCAAACAATTATGCGCTGCGCGAACTTTATAAATGACCCCCAGTGTCTTTTTTTTTTTTTTTTTTT
>CM044442.1:125015916-125069116 GCA_024363595.1 Xenopus borealis
TTTTTTTTTTTTTTTTTTTTACAGAATACACTGAAGAGCAGAGGTGAATATTTCAGACATAAAAATATCTTATTTAAAAGGTTACAAAAAAAGGTAATCAAATATTCCCATACAATATATTGTTTTCCCTTCAGTTCATGAAATGGCAATATCTGTCACATTTTATTGTTTTTAAGGATAATGACATCTCAGTTTAACTCAACTGTCATAATATTTACCTTTATCTATGTACATATAACAGAATGTTTTTAAATCTTCTTGAAGCAACATATGATCTTATTTTTTTTCATAGTATTCTAAAGTTTATATACTGCACAAATGCAGCATTATTCTCATCATGATATGGGAACTACAAAAGAAGCACATAAAAATAACAAATTAGCACAGTATGCTTTAAACCAAATACACCTTGAAAGCTGAGCAGGTAAAGTCAATAAAACCTGTGCTCCATGCATATGAATTTGCTCCACTTACGACATGGTGGAGGTGCAATATGCTTTAAATAAATGTTATTAAACTATATGCAATCTTTTATTTCCATATCAAATGAATATTGGTTCTTACTAATCTAGATGCCCACAATCAGCTTGTGAGTAGGCATACTTACCCTGCAGAGGAAAGTGTAAATGTGAGGGTTCCAAACACATTATGCTGTTTTGTTTTATTTTAATGCACTTCTTCTTATGTTTAAATTACATTCTGCCTATTGTTTTGTTTTTAAAAAGTCCATATTTTCATGCTTTTTGCCATTTTGATGCACTAATTTACAAGTTGAGATATTTTCACAGAACTTAACCCCCTTTTCCTTTAGATATATTTATAGATTCGAAGTTCAATGGGTCAGGAAGTGACAGCAACAGGACGTGCTTAAGAGAAAGGGTTATAATTATGCTTATAGGCAAAAAATATGTTCAGCACATGCTCTTCACTGAGCTTAAAATTAAAAGGGATATATGCTGTCCCCCATCTTAAACATATACATGCTTGAAGGACCATCGAATTTGACCATCAAATTTTTATCCAATTAAAACCCCTCAAATTCGAATTTCGCAATTCAGTTTCGAATATGAAAAATTTGATTGATTGATAAGATCATTCGAATCGAACAATTCAAACGATTTTAACCATTCAATCAAAAAAACTTGGCAAAATCTTTTGGGTGCTTCCCAAAGGGTTATATAGCAATTAGGTAGGTTAATCTGCCGAATTGTTATATAAAATTTTTTTTAAAGGGCCAGTATTTCGACAATTGAATTTGAATTTTCTAATGTGGCCAATTCGAATCAAATTTTTTCGAATCAAATAAGCTCAAAATTAAATTCAAAATTCGAATTTTCACTTTGAATCAATTCGCACCTTAGTGAATCTACCCCTTGATCTAACTATAGTTCCCAGAACAGTTCAAGTGTAAGAAAGTAGCTGTGAATTATTACAGACTGTTAGGGATTTGTTTTACTATAAGATGTTAAGGAGTAGAGTACTGGGTAACTCAAAGACCCAAAAAATAAATGCTTGCAATATCACTACCATATCACCTTAGTAGAGACCAAAGTCTAGGAGTAGTGAGATACTACTGAAAATATTTTTCTCATAAGGTTGTGTATTATTACGTATTAGGTATTCTTATAGTACTGTGACAATGACTGTTGATTACTGCTGTGATTAACTTACAGTACTACCTTATTCTCAAAAAAAAGCAGAACTGTTTAGGAACCATAGGCACCCAACTAGTTTTATGAATAGTATCTTTACACTTCCCACAATGCATAAGTGTCCCCTTTGTGTATAAGGGATTTGATGTAGCTTAATACTCGCAAAGGAATGATAGTGGCATCTGGACACTTTAAAACTCTAAGGGGCAGAGTTATCAAGGGTAGAATTTCGAAGTAAAAATACTTTGAAATGTGACCATCAAATTTAATTTGAAGTGTTTACTCAATCAAAAACAGACTGTTTTTGATCAAATGGGTCCATTTTGAATAAATTCAAATTGGTCGAATCATTCGATTCAAACACTTTCCTAAAAAAAATTAAATTTTTTCAAAATTTGTTAAAAGCATCCGTAAAGGTTATAGGAGATAAAATTTAAAAAAAAATTAAAATTTTTAAAGAGACAGTACTTCGATTTTCTAATTCAAATCTAATTTTGACCTATTCGATAGAATAGTACCCACAAAAATTAATTTGAAATTCAAATTTTTTCAATTCGAATTTTCACTTCAACCCTTGATAAATCTGCCCCTAAGAGAAGAACACCCTTTATTGAACTATTTCTGATGAAAGACACATCATTCAAAAGTATTTTAATAAAACATTATTTGGTTTGCCTAGCTCATGAATTCATGTTGATATTAGTATCCTTCCAACTAACAGGTGAGAAATGGTAGTGCAAGTGACAAAGCATATCATTACAATGCTGCCTTTGCAATAATATTTTAAAGAGCCCTCTGCATTTACACATGTAAGCACTAAATAATATATCATACAAGTAAAATATACAAAAAGAAGAAAATATTATTGGTTTGAGCAGAAACAAAATCCCTTTTCCTTTGCAAGATCAAGAGAAGCAATATAAGAGACCCTCCTTGACCCAACTAACCTACAAAAAGTGCAATACTGTAAATCATCACACTTTTGAAGACATAATGGTTCAAATAAATCTACTTCTTTGTTAACCTTTGAAGCACACTCTTAAGTCTCTCCATCCTCCTCTCAAAAGTCAGTAAGTCCCTTTTTACAAGCAAAACATTTACTTTTTCAGCAAAATCTTAAGTATAACTGTTCTATTATAGCACAGAGAAAACTGATTTTCTCATTCTGTAGTTAATGGGCAGTTTATGATTTCGCCACCTACTCAAACTTTAGAAATCTCTTTTTGTGACATGGAAATACATATACTGTATATATACATAAACTGTATATATAGAGAGACAGAGAGAGAGAGAGAAAGTGATAGAGATATGAGAGAGAGAGAGAGAGAGAGAGATGAGAGAGAGAGATATGAGAGAGAGATGCAAGAGATGTGGCCCTGTGAAGAACAATTCAGATTGTTTTAGATACAACTGTGTTTCTTCTAATTTAAAACAGAGGCCCACTGTGCTTGATAAATTACTTTGTGAAAAAAATCACCCAATATTGCATGTCTTATCTCAGCTTTTACCTGGCCAATTCTTGTCTTAAAGTTTTTCAATGTTTTAAGCTTAACAAAGGTCAAATTTAGAGTTTTAAAGAAATAAAGAAAAATCTGGAATCTTTAGACATTTGTGATTTTTTTTCACATGTTAGTAAATAGACCCCCAAAGTTTTAAAGCTGTGACCTTCACAAGCTTCTCTTGTAAGCCTACTGCATACATTTTTCTGCCAGGCACAGAGATTTGCAACAGATTTCAATTCATGAGTAGTGATGGGCGAATCTACCCAGTTTCGCCGAAAAATTCTCGAATTTCCAGCGAAATCGCAAATTGTCATAAGAATTTGCAAAATGAGTCGCGGCGCATTTTTCAACTTCGATGCGTCGCGCCGTTTTCATTGCGCCATTTTTGTCGCGTGGCGTCAGTTTTTTTGCGAATTTTAGCCAGACGAATTTTCGCTGGCGTTTCGCAAATTTATTCGCCAGCGGCGAATTGCAGAAATTCGCAGCGAATTCACCCCTGGCGAATAAATTTGCCCATCTCATGAGCCAAATAATTACTGAAGCTATGTAGTACATTGCAAATCTCTTTGTGGCAATTAATTGCTAGAGAGCTTGCTGGGAATGTTAGTCTGCTTCTAACTAACCCAATCCAATCACAGTCTTGAGATATAGCCAATTGTTCCAAAAATCTAAACAGTAAATTTATACAGCTGTCATCTTGACAAGTCACTCTGAAAGTGACTGTAGCCAAGTAATATCGAACAGCTACTGATTCATGAAAAAGTTAGATTATACAAACATTCTAGACATTTCAAAATTCTTTGGCTTGCTAGGAATTTCATTGGTGGATTCTACCTACTTCTGACTAGTCCAGTTCAGTCATATCACAATCAGAGATCTTAGTGCAGAAAAGAGGCATATTAAACAACAGCTTTAAAGAAATAAATGGTCTATAAACAAGAGATGGCCTACAAGTACAGTAGTTGGCCAATTTAAAAATATTTACATATATTTAGAAAGAGAATTACATTTTGTCGGGATTTGTTTCAACAAAAATGTCTAAATGCCCTTATTCTACTGATAGGGGTAAGCACTAAGGCACAGCCCTGTGTGCCATTAGCCTTAGAGGATACAAGCAAAATTGTATCGTAATACTAAGCTCACGTTAGCATACAGTAATTACAAATCCACGTACATATCTTTTTCCAAACCCAGTTAATTCCCATTTATCCAGATCTTATAACAATCATTCCACATGGGGATATGACCACTTTGCATTTATGAGTAAAGATTCAAGTGTTGCTTAGCTGGACGAACTTGGATTTGTAGCAGTGTCCTTGCCCAGTAGACTCCTTTGATGGTTTGAAGGTAACTTTATTAAAGATGACTCGTCTCCAGGGTCACCTGACACCTCAAAGACTTCAACTCACCACCTCTACCCTAGTTTCCTCTTATATATTTTGCCATCAAAATATTTGATACTACAAAACATAAGTGCATTAATGCATGCCAGGGGTCTTAATTAGTGTGACCTTTAATAAAAAGTCATATTAAATTAAGTGTAAAGTGGAGAGTTTTGGAAAACAGTGTAGCAGTCAAGACATTTATGTGCCAATAAAATGTATAAATTTACAGCTGATGGCATTTGTGTGGACTGAAACTCTCTAACTAGTAAAGGATATGCAATCCCGTGACTCAACAACTCCAATAATCCTCATACTCTTCTTTAATGACTCAATGAATGATGTTATAGCCACCTATTGTAGTGAAACAGTGTAGTAAGATAGCTTTAATTGGCCACAGATAAAACCAATATAACTCTGAAATCATAGTGGAAAGCATTGCTTCAAGTTCATTTAGTGATTTAGTTCACTAATAAGGCTCTGTGGATGGGAAGGATTATACAATAATAAATCAAAACTCTATTGTCATGAAATATAGTATTGCAGAAGTAGGGCATCCATCTATATAAAAATCCTCTACAGTTAATTAACTAGGAAGAATATGTATTAAATGTAAAGTAAAGTTATACTCTGCTACATTTCTCTGTAATATTCAGAAATTATTATTCCTCTTTTGCAAAAGGCTGTCATTTACGTATATAATATTAGCACTAATTATGTAAGGATTAGGACATGGTACATAAAGCTGAAGTTTCCTTGTGAGGCAATTTCGGGCAACTTCAGAAAACAAAGCTCCCCAAGTGCCATCCTGCTGGCGATTTAGATTATAGCTGGCTGGGAGGCAGTTTGTGAAGATTAGTCGCCCGAGGAAGAGGCGATTTGTCTCCCTAATATATCACTGTGTCTCTAAAGCCTAAAGGCTTTTTTTAACTTGGATCTCTCCACTTGAGTGTGACTAGTAGTTGTCAGGTCTGAGCTCCTGAGATGTTTTTGACAATTGAATAAACTGACCAGCTATGCATCCCTTTGCACATGAAGGTTTTTTTTTTAATCCTTTTTGCCTGTCTCAGCCTAACCAGGCTAGGTATTTTGCTTCACTACTCTACAAGTCCTACCCACTCAGAAGCCATGTACCAATATCTTGCACTGAAGAGATCTAACAAGATCGAAACAGGACGTCTGCGAGTTTGGAAATATAGCTCTGAACTATTAGGCTGTATCTGTGCTATAAAACCAGTGGTTCTGGATGCATAGTTTTCCAAAGGGGCATAAAGGAGTGATTTGCATCTCCTTTTTGACATAAAACAGTGCTATATATATATATATATATATATATATATATGGCACACAACAAGTAAATGCCTTCTGTTTTTAGGAGGCCTTATGCTGTATGTTTTGCACATAAAGTGCTATTTGGCTCCTCTTAGCCCATCTCATCCTAACCAGGCTAGGTTCTTTGCTCCATTTTTTTTAATAAACAGTTTTTTTCTTGCATTAATAAATTCTATAGCACTAGCAAACCCTCATGTATGGAAAAGCACTTGATTTAGGTGTACATTCACTGGGGCTTCCCAGACAGCAATAATGTTTATCCTAAAACCATCCCAGTTGTGCATGAAATGCTATTTATTAAAGGTAGCATAATAACAAAGTAAGTTAGGATGAAAAAAAGAAAAATCCATCAAGTTTAACCTTTTAAGTCTATATATAACCTGCCTAACTGCTAATTGATGCAGAGGAAGGCAAAAAAAAAAAACAATTGAAGCCACTCCAATTTGCCTAAGAGGGGGAAAAAATTCTTCCTGACTCCAGGATGGCAATTGGACCAGTCAATTGTATCAATTTGCATTCAACATAACTCTCTAACTCCCCCCCCCTGCTAAAAAGTCATCCAACCCGTTCTTAAAGCTATCTAATGTATCAGACAGTATGGCTGATTCAGAGAGCAAATTAAACATATTCACAGCTCTCATTTTAACAAAAATCTTCAGAATATTTAGCCGGAATCTACTAGAGAATGAGTGCCCATGGGTCGGCTGGAAAGACCTACTGATAAATAAAGCATCAGGTACTTATGTCAAAATGCTCTATTTGCACTTTTGTATAAATGCCTATTGATGGCACTTACTGGCGCAGGGGAAACCTGGAGCTTCTGACTGCTCCCTTTATGCCTAGCACCAAAAGGCACAATGTACAGATGAAACCACTTTGGTTTGTGTGTTTGAAACAGAATAACTAAAATCAGTTATCCCACTTTTCTCATTTAACACAGAAAATTGCATCACAGCATCCCATCTAATTAAAGTGTTCACCATTGTGAACAGTGGTGCTTTGGTATGCTAATGAAAGGTTAAATGCATTAAATGAGTTAAGATGACTTTAGATAAAACAGTTTCTTCAATTAGTCCCAAGTCATGACGCATTTAACACACAAATCCAAGTGGCTTCATCTGTACATACATCCAAAGAAGCGGGCACATGCATCACTCATCACTCTTAGACTTAACAAAATATTACTCCAAGTAGTTCTAGAAAACCTTCAGTTCAATTGCTTATAATTTGTGTCAAAATGTGCACACAGTAGTGTTAATTTTGATGCATTAGCAACAATTGCCTAGGGTGCAATACAACAGCATCAGATGCAATGCTCCCTTGAGACCACAATGATATTGGAAAATTGGAAAAAATCTGCACTGTATTATATAGGGAAAAACATGCCAGTTGTGATCAAAATTGCACATTGCTCACAGCATTTGTGGTCAAAATTACCCCTACAAGGGGTGTAAATGTCAGGTCCCGAAGGCTCCGGAGATATGTTTGCGGACCAAGGAAGAAGCAAAGTCCAATAATAACGAGGTATCCGAAGGGTTAAGCAAGAGAGTAGTCAAAGTCCAGGCAAAAAGGGTCAATCCAGGCAGAGAAGGTTCACAGACGAGTATTCAGGCAAAGGTCAAAACAGGAATCAATAGCAGGAAATAGCACCCAGGAACTTTATAATAAAGACCTATACTTGGGCACAGTCTGTAGTAATCTGGCAGCTTTTAAAGGCCCATTCTGGTGCCAAAACTGACGCAGTGACGTCATCGCGTCGGAGTGTTGACGTTTCGTCGCCGGCGACCAATCCGACGCTGGCGCCGAGACGCCGGCGACCGAGTTGACGCGCGCGACTCGTTTTGTCGCGGGAGTGGTGACTCAAGCACAGTGCCGGAACCAGGAAGGACGCCGCCATCTTCGGACGCCAGGTAAGCGTCCCTTACAGTAAAAACAGGACTATTCACATGCATATGCTTTTTTAGGGGCATATTTATCACAGGAGAGCTTACCCATTGATAAATACAAATCTAAAACATTTAATGCAAGTAGTGGATAGTTATGAAGCTTCTCCCTGGAGGACTATTATGTGCTTTATTTCTACTCTCTGATAAATACTCCTGAATATCCATGTATGTAACAAAAGGAGCTACTAATGTTTTATTTAACCTATTTATTCCATGTCCAGACACAATAGATACATTTTTAATAACTCTCAGACAAAGGCACAGTAATTCATTTGTCATGTCTCAATTATGATTGTCTATTAATCTTATATTCTTTTTTTGACATATAACAGGAAAGATTTACTGTTTGCTACTTCTACTTGAATCATATTGGATAGTTGAAAACTATATGGATTTCTAAAGCCCACACAGCCATGAATGGCAAATTCCTAATGAAGTGTCTCCTCGGTGACAGCACCATGCTGATAGTCTTTTAACATTTTCTATTTCTCACCAACAACTTCGGTATTACTGGTGAGTTCCACACTGTGCAGATTCAATGTTCCTTTGACTCTGCCTTTTCAGAAAATAGAAATTGCTAATATAGGCTATTGGTCACATAGAAAGAAATCTTTGGTGTGTGCCTGCCTGTGTTTGCTGAAAAATAAGTGTTAACTTTTCATAATGAAATGCAGTTAAAATTCATTTTTTGTAGCATATTTATTCTTTGCCTTGGATTTTATTTCCTTTAATGGACAATGAAAGCAAAAAAACATTGGGCTAAATAAAATATCATGTTGGCATACCTCTTTATTGAAAGTGGCACCAGCCCAGGATGACTTAATTTTAAGTGCAATGTTTAATCTACTTCCAGGTAAAAAGGAGAGGGGATAACTTATATAGCACTTTTCTCCCATGGGATTCAAATTGATTTAGAGCAATTAAAGGAACAGTAACACCCAAAAATGTAAGTCTTTTAATGCAGTGCTGTGCTACACTGGAAAAATGTGTGTTTGTTACAGAAACTGTACTATAGTTTACATAAACAAGCTGCTGTGTAGCCATGGAGGCAGTCACTCAAAGCTGAAAAAAGAGAAAAGGCACAGGATACACAGCAGATAACAGATAAGCTCTGTAGTATACAATAGTATTCTTCAGAGCATATCTGTTATCTACTGTGTATCCTGTGCTTGAATGGCTGCCCCATGGCTACACACCAGCTTGTTCATCTAAACTATAGTAGTGTTTCTGAAGCAAAAACACACATTTTACCAGTGTAGGGCAACAGTACATTATATTGTCATTCCTTTAACTTTCCTTTAATTTTTTGGGTTTACTGTTTGTCATGCCAAGGCAGCGTTGCCCTGGCATCAATAGTTCACATAACAAAACAGTTGGTCAAAGTCTCACACAGAGACCCTTGATTGTATATCTCACCAGGGGGGCTGTGGAAGGTGAGAACCATATCTCTCTTTTGGAGACGATCTGGAGCCACACCAGGAAGCTGGCCAGTATGTTCTTTGATCGGCTGATCAAAGAACAGAGCTGTGGACCTAGAGCAGCAGGGGGGTGGATAGCTAGTAGAAAATTATGGATTATAGGAAAGTACCCATATCTCCTGTGTCATAGGATTCACAACCTCATAACTTACATATTGGTTATGAGGAGGTCACAAGCTTCCTAACAATACCAAACAGGTCCAGCCTATACCCACCCATTAGGAGAACTGGTTTCTGGGGGACTGGAAAATGGGAACCTATTAGTGTTTGGTATTGTTCTGTTTGCCCACATATGGATCACAGCCTGCCCATGTTTTTATTATAGTATTGGGTACTGGCAAGTACCCATATTATATTAAAGGATATTTGGGAATATTGCCTGAGAGTAGCAGACCCCCTGCAGGGGGTCGTAAATGACATGTCCTTGGCACTCCTACCTCCTGCATAAGGTAATGAGGGGAGTGTCCCAGCAGGGAATAAAAAGGTGACATTCCTAATATCTAATGGTCATGCAAGGAGGCTTCATTTTCCAAGTGAATTGTATTTCCAGTTTTCTACTCGTGCCTCAGAGGATACATTGATAACTTCCAAACTTGGTAAAGTAAGGGTTTTCTTTGTATTTTTACTCCTTTTTATTTTATTTACTGTTTTGCAACTATATGTCATCTTTGTAATATCATTTTTATATATGTATGCACTGTTTCTTGTTATATTAAAATATCATTTAATACGTTAGTCCTTGTGCTCTAAATGAACTCATAGCCCATATGAATGCTCGTGCCTAAGTGTATGAACTCTCTGTATGTGTGAAAAGGGAAAGTTGCCTATTTGTATGTTTGATAACTAGTACGGCTAGCAGGAAAGTGTGTTTGAGTGTGAATTAACCCTTTGGCTGCTGGAGTGCTTGTTAGACTAGTAGGATCTTACCCTGACTAACTATCATAGGAGAGAGTGTTTGATGTATTGTTAAGTGTGAGTTATTACCTGTTATAGAGGGCAGGGGAATAGTCACATTAGGTTTCTATCGCCTGTTAATGATAGATGGTGGCAGCGAATGAACTTTGTGGGTGTTGGTGTGTTTTTGGGGTGTCTGATGTTAGTCTAACCTGTGTGTAAGGTGATCGAGAGACTGATTGTAACCCCTTGTAGCCAAACCCAAGAGTAAAGTGTGGTGGAGCCAAGTGTTTTTGTGACACTGTTCCTTTAAGGCAACCTGTTACCTGGATAAAAATACCTTAAAAGACATCTCCAGGGTCACAATGGTTTGAGATCTATTTATATTATCAGTTCAAATATTTTAGAAGCCCTTTGTAAAAAAGAGATAGAGCAAATACAGGTATGGGATCATTACCTAAAAGCCCGGAAATCTCAGTATTAAAGGTTCTGCCATAGTCTCCATTTTGAACAAATAGTTTTAACTTTTAAAAATGATTTCCTATTTCTCTGTAATAATAAAATATACCTTATATTTGATGGTTCTTAAGCTGCATGGATTCATAATGGTGTATTATATTGATGAAATTATTTTAACAGAGAAGGTATGGAGATACAAATTACAAAAAGACCATTCATCTGGAACATCCCAAGCATTCTGAATAATAGATCATATTCCTGCATGCAAAGATATTAAGGAAGTAAAAATAATACAACTTTTTTAACATGGATTTATACTTAGTTGGTACCCATTCCACGCATTTATAGTCAATCAAGTAAGAAGAAAATATGTTTTTACTTTTATTTTTACTTCTATTTGCCAACATGTGGACGCCGGCATCCAAAACAAGTGAATTTCTCTAGAAAAAATTTGCAAAGTGAAATGCCACCGATTCGCCCATCACTAGTACAGATATATAGAAAAGGTCAATCAGATATATTCTGTAATGATAAATTATCTAATGGTGTCTACATCATACACAACATATAGAATTAAGGCATAAAAACATACAGTCATGATAGACAACCTGGAACATCATTATCATGCAAAGTATTGAGTTTTTGTACTGCATAGATATTCTTTAAAGAACTGACTTGCCTATTGACTGCTGTCAGTTTCCTTTTTTCCAAGTTCTATGCCATTGACTTAGTCAGTTAGCATTTTCCATTTCCACAACCTTCTGCATTGAGTCTTAAAACTTTTAAACTCTCAATTTATAACAGGAAATAAGTTATTAATATGTACTCTCTCTTCTGCTAGAATACGTGATTTTATTACAAACGCTTCAGGCTTATCGCTAGATTGGCATCAACAGAAGCAGACCCACTTTTTTAATCAAAAGAAATGACAGATCCCCTTTAATTTAAATTTGAAGGAGGTACTCAAAACAATCACAGCATGAATAAATTGTTCAGCAAGCTTAATTTATGTTAACTACTTCTTGATCATATATCTGTACTTATTCTGTTTGTCTGCCAGTTCAAATCAGTTCTCTTCTTCAAATAAATGGTACAAGATTGACATGTGATTTTGTACAATTAGCAATTATAAAATACATACAAGACTTTACAAACAGGTATTTTTTATTTATTTCTTATTTATTTTACATTTTATACCTCTTTTGTTTAAAGCAATCCTAGCATTATATAGCCTAGATTAGTGATGGGCGAATCGATGGTATTTTGCTTCGGTGAAAAAATTGCGGAACATCGCCGCATCTCGTTTTGGACACGGTCATCCATTTTGGACTGAGTAATATATCTTTTTGGAGATCTCCCTTACACTTATTTGTGGGCCATCACAAAGGAGCTCCAAAAAGCATAGTGTTTGTATTAGTAAACTTTCAATATGCCAGTTTAAATAAGGAGACTAACTATGCATCATTATGAACATAAGTACTACAGTTGCATATAATATGATATAACTTTTTTGATATGAATAACTTTTGTAAGTGTTGGACATTAGGGAGGCTATTTGTCAAAGGTCGAATTTCAAATTTTCGCCAGCACTACACAAATTCACTGAAGTGCAAATTTACGCTAAGGTCAGCGAATGGTAGCATAGTTGTGCTAGTGTTACTTCGCCAGGCAAAGCGCATTTACGCTAGCGATGCCTAATTTGCATACGGCACAAATTTCAGTATATAGTATAATAGAAGTATATGTTAAAGCCACTACATTACACTACACAATCCCAGGAAACCTTTAATAAATATAATAAAGTTGTCCTATTGCCCTACATGTGCCCCCTATATAGTTGTGTTGCCATATGTAAGGAAATGTAGGGGGGAAGGAGGGTAAACCCAAAAAAATTTCATCACCCTACTATCACCCTACAAAAGGTAAAACACGGCCGTGTTTTTTTTGGGACTTAGAAAAAAAATAGATTTTTTTTTCAAACTCCGATATATTGTATTGAACTTTGCCAGGTCTGACCTTAGTGAATTTGCGTAATTACGATCCTTCGTCAGTGCGCAACTTCGCCTGGCGTAAGGGTGCGAAGTTGCACTAGTCTATCTATTTCGCTAGTGAAAATTCGCCAGAGTCGGCGTTAGTGAATTTGCGAAGTTATGATTTGACATCACGCTGGCGATTTAGCGCTAGCTTTAGATGCTTTGCGCTTTAGTGAATTTCCCCCATAGTGTTTGAAGCAACTGTGAAGTGATTGATGTTTGTAATAGCTAATCAGCACTATCCAAAAAGATTGTAATCATGTTCAGTCACTAAAGCGTTATCACTTTTTTTAAGAACCATTAGAACATTATTTATTTGAGACAACACATTTTATGTGTGAATTCTGTATGGTTAAACCTTCCTCCAACAGAATACTGAGGGCCAACATTAGAGAGGAAATAGTCCATGTAATGCACCCTATAACAGGAGTTGCAAGAAGTTGTAACTCACCAGGATTAAGGTAATCCATCTGGCATAATCAGAGTGTACATTTCCCCTATAAGTATAACTTATCACCTATATTATAAAGTATTGTGCATTTCATAAATTTTAAATTAAAACTTTTAATTCTTTCATTAATCTGGTAGAATTCTACTGATATAAACAGAGCATGTCCTAATTAATTAGACTGGCCCACAGATTGAAGTGGTTGGGGAGATCAAACACTCTTTAAAGCATAAAGTAAATTTATATTTTTCAGCAGGAAAACAACATCTGTGTCTTATTGCTCTCATGGGTCTTCCCTCAGGCAAGGTTCACCTAAATGTAACACAGACCACATTCCCAAATGTGTCTTTCCTAAAGTTCTTCCTTCCTGAAAAAGTCAGACTAAAATAAGGTGGAAGTACTGTCAAACAATATGTTTATAGAAATTAAAATAAGAAAATAAATAGCATAACATTTACACAACTTTCTTATTTGACGCTCAAGGAATCCCCATATCTATTCTATACTTTCTTCCAATGCTGTATTTCCAAACCACACAAAAAAGGTCAAATTTTAACGTGCCATTTTCCTTCATGCTCAGGACACCACTGTGCCTTTTTTGCAGTTTTCTTTTCCCCTTTATTCCATATACATGGTTACTGGAATATCTAGGTTTCTTTTTCCATTATTGTCTTTCAAAAATAAAAGTAATAATGAGTTATATTTATAAATGCTTGTGCCAGTGTCTACTCTTGTAACTCTTAGTTTGTCCTGTTATATAACCATGCTAAAACTAAATATTTCAAGAACCAGCTGGTTCTGTAAAGTACTGTGGTGTTTATACAAATGGCCTGCAGGTGGCACTGTGCATACATAGAACTTTCTGTACAACTTGAAAGTGAAAGTAAGACTTACTGCTGTTATGTAATGGCTGCATGACCTGTTAATAAAGCATTGTTATACTCTCCTCATCCTTGGCTACCAAACACAACAAATGGCGACAAGGATGTCCTTTCTACCTCTGCAGCAGCCTGCACCTTTTCTACCAATCCCTGGTGAGCCTACCATACCTTTTACTGCTTGGATCCGTATGTTTGATAATTACATTATTGCTGCTGACCAAGGGGAGATTTCTGCAGCTAGAAAGCACGCTTTACTTATTCAATGCCTGGAGGCAGAGGGACAGTGTATATTCCATACATTACCATTACCTGATGAGACTTATGAAACTGCTCTTACTGCTATAAAGAACTTTTTTGTGCCAAAAGTAAATGTGGTTGCTGAAAGATATAAATTCCACCAACGTGGGCAGTGTAATGGTGAATCCACTGAACATTGTGTAGCAGCTTTAAGAGAGCTGGTTGTTACCTGTGAGTTTGGGATTATAACAGATGAAATGCTAAGAGACCAAATAGTGGAAAAAACAAACTCACAGAGCATTAGAGAGAGACTGCTCCTAGAGCAAGATTTAACCCTTACAAAGGCTATTACAGTTGCTAGCCAAATTGAAACAGCTGTGGCGGAGGCTAAAACTCATTTAGGGAACTGCTGGGAATGCACAGATTGTGATTTCAAAACTGTGGCCTAATAATGCGCAGTCACAGGAAAAATACAGTGCTAAGGAAAGGGATTCACTGCAAAACTGTGCAGCGAATAAAAATAAAAAAATACTGCTTTCGCTGTGGTTCAAAACAACACCTTGCAAACTATGCTAAATGTCCAGCAAAAGCTATACAGTGCCGCAAATGTTTAAAGCCAGGTCACTTTGCTACGGTCTGCCGTAGTTCTACTAAATATGTTCATGAACTTACTACGACAAATGTTACAGTATTAAGTGTGGATAAAGCTGGTACATTTATTCCAGACAAGTTTATATGTCAGTACTGCTTCTGCTTACAAGGGACATTCCATTAACCTGATGCTTGATACAGGTTCAGTTGTTTCTATACTACCAAAGGATATTTTATTGAATACTTTGCAAAAGATACGCTTGGTGCACCTGCCCTGAGACTGATCAGTTACTTAAAGGATCCAATCCCTGTGCTTGGTTGCTTGCCAGTGACTGTACAGTTTAAATCAAATACTGCAAAATGTGACTTTTACATTGTGAATAAAGGTACTGCTATATTTGGAAGGGATCTCTTTGCTGCATTAAACCTACAATTAGTGGATGGTCTTATTACTACAGCACCAGTGCCTGCCACACAGCCTGTGTCTAAAATTTCACGACAAAGCAACACATCACTGGGCTGTGCAAAGAACTTTGTACACAAAGTTAAGCTAAGACCAGATGTAAAACCAGTACGCCAGAAATTGAGGAGATGACCCTACTCTATAAGGGAGACTGTATGACAGTTCCTGTATAACTACAGAGCAACATGCCATGCAACAACCCAATCATCTCCAGCTGAATTATTACATGGCAGACAGATGCGCACTAAGTTACATGTTGCAGACGTCAAACTTCCACCAAAGACTATTCCTACAAAATCATCTACTGCTGATATTGTGAAATATCACCAAGCCAAATGCAAGGCTTATACTGATAGAAAATGTGGTGCAAGAGAAGTGCACTTTCAACCTGGATCTTTAGTCAGAATTAAGAAACCAGGAATACTGAAACAAGGACAATCTAAATTTACTACACCACTTGAAGTGAGATGCCAGGGAAGACCATACACATATGAACTGTCTGATGGGCGCATATGGAATGCAAGTCGGCTTGCTCCTGCTAGATATGACTTTGGAGATGTTCCATTTGATGAAGGACATTTCCCTACTCCTGATGCCAACTGCAATAGGGCAGAGGAAAGTGAACCTATAAGGCATACTGAGAGAATCAGGAAACTACCTGCATGGACCAAGGACTATGTCATGTAAAGAATGTATATATTGCTTTAAGATACTTAAGGTTTAATTGTTACTGTTTATATATTTGTCCAAATGCTTTCCTACTATAGAGGGAATATGTGGTGTTTATACAAATGGCCTGCAGGTGGCATTGTGCATACATAGGACTTTCTGTACAACTTGAAAGTGAAAGTAAGACTTACTGCTGTTATGTAATGGCTGCATGACCTGCTAATAAAGCATATTCTCCTACCTCACATTTAGTGCTTTGCAGACAGATGGATATTTATGATATTTGCATTGTCTGTTTTTAACATAAATAAAAAAGGTGGACCGGTGTTCTACATGTCATTTCATTTTAGGTTTGTGATTGAATTGGAACCACAGTTCTGCATTAATAAGTAAAAGACATTTTACTGCAGTTACATTTGCGGCCCTGCAATTATGTTCACAATGTAAGCCGAGCAACTATTTTAGCTCCATCTCAGCTAATGCTTTCCTATTTAAATTACAATATAAATGAGTGGCCATCATTCATTGCCCTGTAGCTCACTGCAATCCTCCACTAGGTCAATCAAATATCTGCCATGCATGACTGGAATGTGTTCAGTGGAGAAGGTGCAGAACACAACGACCTGTGAATGATGTTTGCACAATAACAGACCAGCTCACTTTTCTCAAGAACATGAATCTATCATGCAGACATAACAGCAATAAAAGTCACATTGTATATATATATATATATATATATATATATATATATATGCCATTTCCATGTTACAATGCTATAATTTTCCTTTATTCTCTTCTTGAATTGACATGTCACTCTCTAAAATATCATTTTAGCGAGTGACATATCTAAGCGTTCACTGCCTCTCATACAGTACAAGCCTCTCATATTATTCTTTTGAGCATAAATCTCAATGTAAATGTCAAGACCAGGCACCCAAGCCACATACATAACCAAAGTAAAGTTTTGCTTATGTTTACAGAATGCTATAGGTTACAGTGGGTAACAATGGCACTTTTATGGCAGTGTCACCCACTGTACCCTATAGCACTTAATATCTCCTGTCTGTAAGTTACATTTCCATGTAGACTGTAATCTCTATGGGGCAGAGACCACCATCCTTTTGTCTCATTGACATTAAAGATAGTCTACAAAGAGCAGTGGTTAATGGAACATTTTTTAATTGGACCAGTGTTGTTAGTGGAGTACCACAGGGCTCTATACTATGTCCTTTGCTTTTCAACTTGTTTATTAAGACCTGGAGGTGGGCATTGAAACTACTGTTTCTACTTGTGCAGAACTATAGGTTCCATGCTACTACTTGGGAAAATGGGCAGCAAACTGGAAAATGAGGCTCAATGTTGATAAAGGTAAGGTTATGCCCTTTGTCAAAAAATAATATAAATGCAAGTTGTACACTAAGGAACACATTTACTAATGATCAAAGTGAATATTCGAATAAAATTCAAATCCAAAAATTTTAATTTCGAAGTAATTTAGCCAAAAATTCGATTTGAATTGAAAATAAAATTAGAAAATTTGACAAGTTGAATTTTCGAAGTACTGGCCATTTCACATCCCTTCACATCGACACTTCAAAACCTTAAAGCTGCCGAATTGCCATTTTAGCATATGGGGGACCTCATAGAATCTGTTCCTAAGTTCCAACAATTCAAAGGATTTTGCACAAAATCCTTTGAATCGTTCGATTTGAATGATGCAATCAAACAATACAAAGGATTTTTATTCAATCAAAAATGGACCTATTCGATCGAAAAAGCCCTTTAAAAAACTAAGTGGGAGTTTTCTTAAAGGAGAAGGATCTAGGGGTTTTTGTGGATAACAAGTTGTCTATTTCTGGACAGTGTCATTCTGTAGCTACTAAAGCAAATAAAGCTCTGTCTTGCATAAAAAAGGGCATTAACTCAAAGGATAAAAACATAATTATGGGTCCCTGGTAAGGCCTCACCTGGAGTATGCAGTGCAGTTTTGGACTCCAGTCCTTAAGAGGGATATACATGAGCTGGAGAGAATACAGAGACATGCAGCTAAATTGGTTAGATAGAGGGATGGAAGACTTAAATTATAAGGGTAGACTGTCCAGATTGGGTTTGTTTTTCTCTGGAAAAAAGGCACTTACGAGGGGACATGATTACACTTTGCAAGTACATTAGAGGACATTATAGACAAATAGCAGGGAACCCTTTTACCCATAAACATACTGTACCAGAGGCCACCCCTTCAGGCTAGAAGGAAAGGACTTTCATTTGAAGCAACGTAGGTGGTTCTTCACAGTGAGGTTGTGGAATGCTGATGTTGTGATGGCTGATTCTGTTAATGCTTTTAAGAGTGGCTTGGATGATTTCTTGGACAGAAAAAATATCAAAGGCTATTGTGATACTAAACTCTATTGTTAATATAGCAATGGTTATATTTATGTAAAAGTATGGAGGGGTCTGTATATGGAAGCTGGGTTTTCATTTGGAGGGGTTGAACTTGATGGACTATGTCTTTTTTAACCCTATTTAACTATGTAACTATCGGTATGGAAATGGTACTTTTTATTTTTGTGTTTTGTATTTTTGTACTTATTTGTATTTAGTATTGCAATGACCTCCTGTTTTTTCTACTAATATTTTATTTTATTTTTCTGCTGTACAGTGCTTTGCCCTCCAGGAGCGCTATACAAATAAAACTATGCATACATACATCTGAGATCTCTATGGGTCAGATTTATTATCATTTGAATTACATTTTTCTCAGTGGCTCAAGCTGTTTTGCTGCTAAAGTTGTGAGTTCAAATTCAAGTTTCTGAAACTTGAATGTCCAAGATTTATTACATGCAAAAAATTCAAGTATAACAATTTAAAATTTTTAAATCTAGTTCATCTAGAATTGTAAAACAGACTAATGGTAATTCAAGTGATTTTCAAATCCATTTATTTTTTTGGTTTCCCTTCAGGCCTTTAATAAATAAGCTCAATTTGGCACATTTTTGGGACAGATTTTTTTTTTCAATAAAAAAAATGAAATTAATGTTTGATATATAGGCCTTCATATCTTTTTATTGGTTTATGATGCATTTAGAAGGCAGAAGGGATTATGGCTCAAAGCAGTTAAAGCAAAGTCATGAAGGAGGGCATTGACCAGGGTTGCAAATTCATTCTCCAGCAGGGATACATTCTGATATTATGCTCATCTGGCCTCATCTATACCACATATTGCCAAACATGTCCCTGATTTGCCCCATCCACTTAATAATCCAGGGTCCTGGAAAAATCCCTGCCTGTGCCTTCCAATTAAAATTAGTTAAATGTTGGATGGTTACATGCTCCTGTATTTTAGCAGACGCATAAAACTTCTTTTAACATCATAATATTGTATTTAAACTGTTTAATAGTAATTTTATGTAGCCAACTATTGTTATCACATTGATATCCCACTGCAGATATAAGTTCCCACTGCAGATATAATCTGCATTTACCATATTAATGCTCCAGACAGGGTACAGGTATGGGACCTATTATCCAGAATGCTCAGGACTTGGGGTTTGCCGGATAAAGGACCAGTAACATCAAAAAATTTTATTGTTTTGAAGAAATACAAATATAATGCAGTGTTGCCCTGCACTGGTAAAACTGCAGTGTTTGCTTCAGAAGCACTACTATTGTTTATATAAATAAGCTGTTGTGTAGCCATGGGGGCAGCCATTCAAAGGAGAATGCGATTGAATAATTCGAATGATTTTTATTTGATCGAATACGGCCGTTGTCGATTTTCAAAGTTTTTTCACTTCAAAATTTGGGGTCGAATTTCAAAGTTCAAAAACTTCTAAATTTTTTTGAAAAGTGTTTTTCGATTGAAGATGGACCTTTTTTGATCGAATAGGTCAATTGGCCAAAAAATTTCAAATTTCTAAAAATTCTGAAATCGATTTTCGAAATGGTCAAATTTTAAAATTTGATTCAAATCAAATTTTGGCCTATTCGATATTGAATTTTTTTAAATATTAATTTTCACTTGACCCTTAGTAAGCCTGCCCCTTAAAAGTGACACCCATTTTAGATATGAATATGAGCTGGAGGCTCATACACTGCTACTCTATTTATTGACAATTACCCACACAGTTTCATATTAATCTCCTATTTGCAAGTTCTCCCAATAATACACCTGCACAGTTAAGCATCTACAGGTCACTGGGCCGCAGCCTGATGCCTACTTCCCTGCTCCTTCCTTCATATCATGGACAGTGAATTTCTTATAGACTTTCAGTAGAGGGGGTCAGCCTGGCATTTGAGACACTAGACCTTAATTAACTTACTCCCTCTCCCACTGGTTGAGGTACTGCCAGGACAATGGATCTCTTCCTTCTCCTCATTGTAATCTCAGTTACATACAATGCTGTTCTCACATCAGTACCAAAGTGGTTTCAGAATACTTCATACTTCCATTCATGCAACTCACACAAGTAACACCTATGTCTAGGAGTTGCATGCCACATTGGTAATCCCATCACAGTAACTACACAGAATCAAATTCAGATGTCACCTATTTGAAGAGTTAAAATGTGCCATTGTGATTGGATTAGTGGAAGTGGAAGTGGTAGTTTATATACAGAGAACTTCCCATACCAGTCAGTTGAACTGAAGAAGCTGCTGAGTAGTGAAACATCTTCAATAATTACTCAGCAAGTCCAATTGTTTTAGCATTACTTATATCAGAAGTAATCTCAGTTGTTCAACTGTCTACTCTGACAGTCTAGTAATGGGCAACTCTTACCCGTTTTGCTTTGCCAAAAATTAGCGAAAATTTACCAAAATGCATTGGAGTCTATGGGCATCATTTTTGCAAAATATGGCTATTTTCACTATGGCTGCTACTAAATCTCACCACCTGCAGTGAGATTTAACAATCTGTCTTACTAGTACTTGTCCTACTACTACTTAACTAATCCTAACAATTACTTCTCTGAGATGGCCAACATAGGCTCCCTAGATTCTCCGTTATTCAACATCTCATGCTTAAACCGGACCTGTCACCTGCACATAAAAAGCTGCATAATGCATGTCCTTTGCAAATTAAACATGGAACACACGTTCTTTTTTTCATTAAAACATCCATACCTGTTATAAAGGTGTTTAAAAATATGAGCTGTCAATCATATATTGCTTGCCTCGCCTCTATGCCTGAGAAATAGAGGTGGCCCATTACTTACACTTTCCTTTCATCAATTCCTACATGTCACTGCATTTTTCACAATCCACCTTCCCTCCTCAGACTCTACAATTGTGCAGGGCATTGCACATGTGCATTAGGTCCCCCATTCTGGTGCATACAAAGGTTTTTGGGGTGGTACCGAATTTGTCTTAATAGCAGAGTTAACAAAATGGCTCCTGCCTGCTGTAATTCCAAGATTGAAGGAAACAAAATTTAAATAATAAAGTGTAAGTAAAGTTGATAAACTAACATGATATAAAATAATTTGGTATTATTTATTAGGGTGACAGGTCCCTTTAAAGGGGTTGTTCACCTTTGGGACAAAAAAGCTAGTTTAAAAGCACATGTCATAAAAAACTTTTTTGTAATTTATCTTTATTACCTAAAATTTTGACAATTGAATCTGCACAGAGCATGCTATCTCTCTCTTCTGCTTCATTTGCATATCTTCAGTTCCTTTGGCTGGCAAGATTCAAAGATATGCAAATGAAGCAGGAGAGAGATAGCATGCTCTGTGCAGATTCAATTGTCAACTTCCTTATATGGCAACCTGTATGTTTTACACAGAGCCTGTTCCACAATCTCTGATTCATAGGAGAGAGAATGGAGAGTTTTTGCAGAGATGATCAACTTCTATGGTATGTATCTCTGAAAGCAATCACTTCATTACGAAAACATTTTTATGACATGGGCTTTTAAACTAGCTTTATTGTCCCAAAGGTGAACAACCCCTTTAATGTTGCCACCTGGCAGCCACATTAACAAATAGCATGGGTCTAGTAAACCATAGCAATCAATAAAGTATTTGCTTTGAAATAGCCAGCGTGGGCCAAACTTATAATGCACGTAGAGAATATATAATGGTATATACACACCAATTTTTGTGCTTTCTACTTAATTCACTGTAAAATGTTCCCTGAGTGTCAGCCCTTCAGTTAAACCTATCTGCATGCAGATTATTCCTTAATGCATAAGGACGCCTAATTTTGATACAATTTTACTTGATGTATACTGCCAAAACGTCTAACTGCCTTCTTAGTCTGTGTCAAATATATGCAATGACAACCACTAATTCTTTAAAAAAATGTATATATATATATATATATATATATATATATATATATATGTTCTAACTTGAATGAAACTTACTTTTTTTATCAAAGTGTAATGATGTGTCTGATGCTTAATAATACTAAATGAAAAATTCCATTGTATTTGTCAAGAATCACTGAGGAGGCAAATAGCTTTCTGAAGCATTATAAAACCCAGCATTAATCTTGACATTAAATGAAAAGCATATAACAGTGGGCTACAAAATGTTCTCTTGATATATGTAATAAAACTATAACATCTGAGATATCATCCACATTTCTAAATCTGAAAACACACCATTATTTTATGTATATTTCCAATTACAGTAAGAGTGCTTATCTATAATAGTGGCATTTACCTTTACCTGTCTACTCCATGCTGACTTGTGCCATTAACCTTTAATTTTTAACCATGCCTTCAGGGAGAGCACACTATAGCCCACCTACTATGCCACGACCCCAATTACTGTACTGCAAAAGATTTATCACACAAGATTTATTTGGTAGAAGACATAGGAAAAACTATAGTAAGACACACCATAAAAACAACCTACAACTGGATGTCAAAGAGCCTTTCCTTATCTGGCAAAATGTAACAATGTGTTATTATCATTAATATTATTTTTTCAGTGACTCTATTTCCCCATCCATGCAACGCTACCATTTTTTAGAACACTGTAAATACTTTGATAGAAAAATACATCTCTTTTTACTTTTTTATACTCTTTGTAAAAAATTAACTTATTATAAGGCTAAAATTGATTTTTCTTTTTATAATGTGCTCAGTATCATACATCACCAGCCAAGTCATTACTGTCAGCCACTGGGGCATAAAGTAAAGCAGAATTTTCAGAGTGTAAAGAATTACAAGTCAGGTACTGAACAAGCCAATGAACTTTTGTGCACAGTGATGCAGGAGCATGTTTAATGAACAACTTTTTATGTATTAAGGAAACTTTTCAAAGAGACATTCCATCCTTCATCCCTTAACATCAATGTACCAAGATACTTTTCATCTACTTTATGTCTTACCTATAATCTTGTCATTGGGGAAATATGAATCACAGAACTCATGAGGAAGTTAACATACTTATATAATGAGAAATAAAAATGCAACTATGCATCAGAGCTCAGATTTAGTCACACCTGAACTGTCTAATATGTTAGTAAAGTCCTTCTTTACATCAGAAGTTTATTTCAGTCATGTTTATACCTTTATTAAGCATCTTACAGTGCTATTGAAGAGAAGGGTAAGTACAGATGAAGCCACTTTGGATTGTGCGTTTGACACAGAATAACTGTACTCAGACATCCCATTTAACTCACTTGACACAGAATATTGTGTCACAGCATCCCATCCAATTAAAGAGTTCACCATTGAAAACAATGGTGCTTTGGTATGCTAATAAAATTAATGCATTAAATGAGTTATGATGACTTTAGATAACACTGTTTCTTCAATTAACCCCGAGTCACGACGTATTTAACACACAAATCCAAGTGGCTGCATCTTTATAGATAGAGGGTCTTATTTATCAAAGTCTGAATGTTTTTGATTTTAATGAAAAAAAGTCCAGCCAAACTACAATCTACAATTGTAAAGTTTATTTTAAAAAAGTCAAGATTTAGTTGGATCAGGGACAAACATGAAAAAAACTTTCGAAACTCTGAATTGTGTTTTTTCCCGATTCACTTTTTTTTTGAGGTTTTTTCCCCAAAAATCATACATTTTTCAGATTTTTCCCTGAAAAGTTATAAATAGTTTGGGCCAATGCAAGTGCAGACCACAGAAACTTCCAAACAGAATAGGGACATCTCCCATTGTCTTACATACAACCTCGGTAGGTCTGAGATGCCAGATTTTCAGATTTGGACTTTTTTCATCCTTGGGGTATAATAAATCTAAAAAAATTTGAGCTTTCTTTTCTACTAAAAATTTTAATTTTATGATGAAAAAAATTTTTTTTTTTTCTCTCGAGTATTTGGCATTCAGAATTTAATAAATAAACCCTTAATTATAATGTATTGTAATAATGACAATAAAAGTATATTGGATATTTAGAGGTGATTTGAGATGGGGTCATGGTAGAACAAGTTTTGAAATTAAGGCATGTTAGAGAACACCTAACGCATATTAGATTCTTATATAATTTAACTTACAGTATATCTAGGTTTGCTGAATGTCTTTCCAAGGCCATCAGTTTTAGAGAATATAAGGTAGAGCCTGAATTTATCTCCAGTTTATACTGATTGCATGGTCCTCTTAGGCACCACTGCATATATACTGTATGTTTGCTGTCCTGGATTGCAAACTAACCTGTAACCCAAGTCAGGGCACTGTGCATGTGCTAAGTAAAATATAAGAAAAGTTTAAGGTTATATCAGTACAGACAGTATATAAATTAGTATTTTAATATCTATCACTAATCAAAATTCCTAGAAAATGTTATCTTATGGTTTCCTTGTCTATACATGTTTAGAAAAAAAATAAATCAATGTTTAACCTCAATAGATAAAGCCATGGGTTTTATAAAGGTCAGAAGATGCTGTCAGCTACTTGCTGCTCAGGACAAAAATAAAGATGTTGTTTCATGAAAACATTATTGGAACAAGACAATGTGCATGTCTAACGCTGCAGGGAAAAATACCATGTCTCATATAGCACAATTGGGAATGACTATGTGATAAAGCAGGTTATAAATCATCCCGGATTTATTGCTGTAGGGATTGTCTAGCTATAGTATGTAATATCAAAAGGATATCATTAGGCAGCATTTACTAATATGAGAGAGACTATATTCATAACAAACAGAAAGCAAACCCCTTTTGTTTGATTTTCTCTGGCATTAGTGACCTTGTGAAAATAAACAATGTGGCAAAAATGGCTTTGTGTGCTTAATAATCTAGATTACAGAAATGAAGATGGCTAGAAGAAGCCCCACAGCTTTTTATATACCAAAATAGGACTCAGTTGTATTCTTGTAACTTGTAGCTGCATCATTTACTCTAATAAGTTTAAATGTCATGTTAACAGCTGTATTGAACTGATAACATACTGCTGCCTGTGTGCAATTCAATTTGTAAGTTTTTCTTTTTCCCTTTTTTATTTAATTTCATGAACCAAGAAAATCATGACTAGAGAGATGTTTGGAGTTTTTATTGTACAAAAGTACAATAAATGAAAATATAAATGTCTAATACAAAATATTTTACAGCTACAATGAAAAAAATGTAGGATCTAAGATTATGTATCATTTTGTAGGTGCTTATGAGTATGGAAAAGAGTATAGTGACAAAACTCCTGGTGCAATCTTTGCCATTATTTTGTTTTCAACTTTTATCAACTATTGTTAAAACCCCCATGGCCTCAAAATCCAAGTCATACCTGTGCAAACATTGAACAATTATACAATTATATGCCACCAAAGAAAATCATACTGAAGTATATAAAAGACACAATAACTCATTTTTGGGCAAGTATAATGCGCAAGGTGCAAAATGGGGCTGTTTTTTTACCACAATGTAGTGTTTAATTGAGAATTGGAGCTTTATTTCTGGTACCCATGAAATATCAAGCACCATAGCTATGCAATATCAAGCAACATAACTGTGCAATTTATCATTGTTGACACAAATTAGTATCTGCTTTGGCAAATCACATGCATGTTGCAGTTCACATATTTCTGACTGCATTTGTGTGCAAATTACATCACTTCTGGAACATTAATAATAAACATTACTGTCTGACTCACTGGGCACAATAAGTTACATATGCAGAGGCATTCTACAAAAGGGACCAGCTCAAAGCTGTAGTTAATTCCAGATCTCACTTGTATCTACTGGGCCCTAAAATTTGCATATGAAAGAATTTCATGAAAGCATCAAAGATGCATTGGAGTTTGGTGCAAGATACTAAGGAACATGTATAGACATAAGTACCTTTGAAATTATTTTTTTAAGGCATACTTCAGTGAACACATGAAAGTGATGTCAGATGGTGCATTATACTTATTAAATATTAACATTGTCAGAAATTTTGTCTCATTACCTTGAAAAAAACTGGTCTTCCTATTTATTATCTTTATTCCTCCTTATTAACATTGGAATGCAATTTAATTTTTCAATCTGAGCCAGTTAAATACTATCCAGATTGAAACCGTAATTGTAAGCTAGGTTAAAATAAGTCTTATGTGCATTCAGGTCAATGTATCATAAAAACTTCATGATTTACAGTGTTCTCGGTTTACACTGGCAATTGCAGCCACTATTAGTGTGGAAGATCATCAGAGCAGTAACATACACTGAAAAATTATGGGAATAGTGGGGAGGTAAAATTTTACCGCAATTCGATCCAATATAACAAATTTGATAGATAGAATATTCGAAATTGAATATTCAAACGATTTTATTTGATCGATCAATCGATCAAATCTCAGCTAATGATTCCCAATTCGGTAGCTTGATCCTGGTGAAGTAGGTGGTCGAATAAAAATTTAAAGAGGAAGTTATTCAACCATCGAATATTCTAATACAATTTTATTAGAATATTTGAATCATTCGAATTCGAATATTCGAATCATTCGAATTTGAATATTCGAATCATTCGAATTTGAATATCCGATGGTCAAATTTGCCTAATTCGCATATTCAAAGATTCAAATTTGAATTTATATTAAATTCGATCGAACTTCAAATTATTCCTGTGAATTTTGTAAATCTGCCCCTAAGTGATCTGTCTTTAAAGCAGCTCACCAGCTTGTTTGGTGTGGTTGCCAAACAAGTGGATTTCAGTATGATTTGGGCACTATTGCATTGGGCCAAACTTGGAAGATCTGATTTATCAGATCATACAACAGGCCTACAGAAACTCAACAGATGAGGTTCACATCAATGTACCAATGCGGTCAATGTGCCATGGGACTTTTCTATTCATCTATTAAATATATGACTCTTGGCCAGATAGACAAGTCTATCCAATGGCACCTTACATGAGTCAATAAGCTGTTGATTTTGATTGAGGAGGAAATTGACGTCTTAACTCTGGAGGGACTATGTTGGCAACTGGTTGCTATAGATTACAAGAAATGTAGACAGCCTTAGGTTGTAGAACACATTGCCCCTATTAATATCCTGGTGTCCTACATGTGCACATGTTAGCAGCTGTCTCAGCTACTGTACAATACTGTACAGTAGCTGTTGTGGGAAATAGTATGTATTCTAAAAATGTTGTACAGTTTCAATAATTAAGATAAATTGATTAAGCATATCTAAAAGAATAGATGTAAAATTGATCCTGCTATCATTCTAGTTATATTTAAGACAATGTATCTAGTCTCTAGGCTCTGCTGAATAATAAAAAAGCAATTCCTATATTTTCTTTTTAAAATGTGTTTTCAAAAGTAAAAGTTTCATGTAAAGTTATAGCTTGACATTTTTAGGAATAGAATATGAAAAAGAGAAGACATAAAGTCTTTAACAATAACATTCATGCATTATATTTATAACAACTGCATGTTTATATATATAACAACTGCAATGAGATCCACACTCGCAGGACTTATAAAAATATAAAGAGATTTATTGCATGGGACTAACGTTTTGGTCCCAATAGAATATTTTATACTGACACATTGTTAACATATGGACCCAATCCATCTATACGCCACCTTTGTACACAATATTCCCGAGAATAGACCTGAGACCCAGTAATGGTCTAGCCCTTGTCCCTGTGGAACAAACTTGTGGTATATGAGAGACACACAATCAACTAACCAAAGTAATTTGAGTAGTGTAATACAGAGTAAGCCCTTAATGAACATACATGGTATATGGGAAAACAAAAATTCTATTTAATGAAGTAAGGATCTAACAGCCCATTGCATTGAGGTAAATTGCTACATTGTGCTAACATAGTTGCAATAATGTATTTTTATTGTTTGTATGAGTGAAGGGAATGATTGTTTAGTTTTGTATGTATGTATGTATCACTGATTGACCTCTGATATTGATGGTTACCAGCTGTCTTTTGCCGCATCTTTTGTATATTTAAGGCGGTCTTTGTACTCTGTCACTCAGAGGAAGGCCTTCGGGACCTCGGTCCCATGCAATAAATCTCTTCTGAGTGCAGTGCAGATCTCCTTGCAGTTGTTACAGATTAATTACTTGCTCTGCACCCAGGCATGCTATACAACTTTATCGAGAGTGCCGGCAACACTTGGATTTATTTATATATACAGATGAAGCCACTTTGGATTGTGCATTTGACACAGAATAACTTAAATCATCTATCCCATTTATCCCACTTAGCACAGAATATTGTGTCACAGCATCCCATCCAATTAAAGAGTTCACCATTGAAAACAATGGTGCTTTGGTATGCAAATTAAAAGGTGAAATGCATTAAATATGTTAAGATAACTTTAGATAACACAGTTTCCTCAATTAACCCTGAGTCATGACGCATTTAACTCACAAATCCAAGTGGCTGCATCTGTATATATATATATATATATATATATATATATATATATATATATATATATATAATCTGAACATAATAAATAATAGCATAATAAATCATTTTTTTTAAACAGATGACAGATGGCTAAAAAAACAGCTGGACTGATAATGCTGCACAATTTCAGTTTTGAAGAAAATATTTTTACAGGCTAGAAATAAGAACTGTCAAGTAAACAGCATCCTATAAATGTTGTCCTGTATTACTGTACTGTCATTAGTCTAAGGGGCTGATTTACTTAGGGTCGAAGTGAAAATTCGAATAAAATTTTAATTTAAAAAATTTGAATTTTGAAGTAATGTTGGGCTACTTTGACTATTGAATATCCCAAAATTCAATTTGAATTGTTAAAATTCTAATGTCGAAGTATAGGCCTTTTAAAGTTCCTTCGAATTTGACTATTCCCCAGTTTAAAGCTGCTGAATTGCCATTTTAGCCTATGGGGGACCTCACAGAACTTGTCCTGAAAATTTTTCTAAGTCCTGAGAAATCGAAGGATTTTGGTGAAAAGTGTCCGAATCGTTCGATCGAAATCGAATGATTCGAATGATTTTCGTTCAATCAAAAATGGCCATATTCAATCAAAAATGACCCCCCAAAAATCTGATTTTCGAAATTCGACCCTTAGTAAAACAGCCCCCAGGATTAACTCTCACTTCATGAATTCTCTATTATAACAGTCACCTCCTTATAAAATGGCCTTCCCTAATTCAGCACTTTCTAGAAAATGTATATCTGTATAAGAGAGCCCAAACATTGTTACATTTAACATACTGTATTAGTCTTTTGAATAAATAACATTCAAAAACAAAGATCTGTTTTTATGTATTATTCTTTTATACTCATTTTAAAAGTAGAAAGTATATCTTACCTTCATAGAATATTTTAAAACCATGGGCACTAACAGCAAAATCACTTGTCAAGCGCAATGAAAATACTGATCCTGTACTTGTTACAGGTGGGGGAAGATGAAATCCTGTAAGCCTGAAAGATAATTAAACACTCTATTTAGTTTATATGCATGATTTCAATCTTTGTATAAAGGAAACATTTAAATTCACATGAAAAAGTCTCCCATAAATCAGGTTGAACATTAGGCTCCTGATGACTACATGGCAGGACTTATTTTTGTTATAACATCTGTTTTCAGAGCAACAAAATATTTAACCAAGCTTAAATCATTGATTTTTTTTTCAGGCTGACTGACCTATCAACATTTATTTTCTCATTCTTTCATTATAATGCTTTCTTGCAAAGTAGAGAAATTGTTTGCCACCTCAACAATGGTTGTTTCTAAACATAGTAGGACAAATTCATCAAAGTAGTCTTCTAATTTATCATGTGGTAATTAATTGTCTTCATTTTTAGATTGTTTAAAGACTGTTTATAACTTTGAGTTTGTCACATGAGCAAAACATTTCAAGTCAGCAAATAGCAATAGATAAATGGAAGAGGTTAGTAATGAAATTCCACTGATAGGATAACCATCTCATTTATCAAAATAAAATGGATCAATAAGACAGATTTATTTAATTACCACTATAGAATACCATTATATTATTATATTTTGCTATTTTCATTTGGTTGCATCTTTTGTCCATTTATTGTCAATTGGTAATTATAATGCCAGTGAAGGATGGGATCTGTATTCCAAATTATAATTTAGCCACTATCCATTTTTATGATAGTCTTGATTATGAACCATTGGATTTTTGAAGAGTTATTCTTTATATGCAATGTGTTCAATAGCCATTAAAATTCATTTTGCAGAAGTAGAGTAGCATTCATTACTAGCTGCAATGGTGAGTCAGTAACTTCATTTCACATAAATGGACTAGAAATGTTACACTCCTCCTAAGAAACCTTTATATGAAATCTTCTCACAAAATATTTACCAAATATTCAAATACAAACTGTATAGATATCATATATATATATATGTATTTATATATTTCTTGAACCTTGAGAATTTTTACTATTTTTATATTTTTAGAGTTTTTAGTGTTAATAAATAGGCCCCATAATTTTGCATCTATTCAGAGTTGAACTGTGCAGTTTAGCTCTATCATTGTTCATTTCCATGAAAAATGACATTTGAACTACAATAACTATCTGCTGGAGGTAGCAATTCTTCTCTGTAACCAAATCAACAGCCAAATAGAAATAAATATGTGCCATGTTATGCGCATTGATGAAGCACTCTTTTCCTAAGTACAAACTAAATTCAAACATGTGCAACAAAGAATGAGGAATGAAAGGACAATGCTGTATAAAGAAATACAAACATTAGGAAACATTACAGTATCTAGTAGAAATCCCTCCCACTCTATTGAAATGAACATACTGATCAGATGAATGGTGAAACATTTTCAAGAATAGTCAAAAAGTTCAGTTGCTTTAGACCTATTTCTACTAGATATTGCATATCATGACTTGGAGGAATGAAACTCTTCATAGACATTAGTAAACAAAATGCTTGATATTACTGATGCATTGAAATTATAGCTGGTTGAAAAGTAATTTGTTGAATTATGTAAATGAAATTAAGAATTGGTATGATTTGTGATTTCCAGAGAATTATATAAACAAGACTTGGGGGCAGATTTACTATGGGTCGAACTAGGAATTTTTTGGGGGGGTCATTTTCGATCGAATATGGCCATTTTCATTAGAAAAGTAGCCCAAAATAACTTTGAAATTAACATTTTTTAAATTCTAATTTTATTTGAATTTTCACTTCAACCCTTAGTAAATCAGCCCCTTGGTAACCCTAGCGACTAGGACGTATTACCAGAAGCTTTCACTGCACCATACATTGCTAAGCAACCTGTTTTCCTTATAGCTATGGGAAAAGGAATATAAGAGCCTCTATGGCACATGACAGATCAGCATATGCTGTCAATAGAACCGCTATCATTTTTATGAATCCTATTTCTAAAGTTTCTGATATTACTAAGCCACACTGATTCCTAATACATACAGAAATATTTTGTTTAAAACTCATGAATCCATAAGAAATTGGCTTCCATTATGCATCTTGCTGCATAATTAGTTGCTATATAAATGAGTCTAGACTTTGTCTTGATCAGTTTGTGCTGTTGCTTACTGCCCCTTTAAATTTAATATGCCATATGTTGGTGATACAGCATGGATTTCAACAGAAAAAGATAATGATACTAATAATAAACTTAGATATTTATTAAATTAATGAAAAGCTTTAGCCATATACAATGAATTTCTGCTCTCATTTTCATTATAAATGAGTGCTGCTATAATTCTTCTTGCCTTCTAAATCAATAATAACTTGGAACCATTATCTAACAAACTGATTTTCAGGTGGAAATCCAATGATCATTTTAGTACAGATCTGGAAATGTTCCCAGAGGAATGAAAGGCAGTCAGTCTCTGTCATTTTTGATTTAGTATTCCAATAAAAATGATTAAGAAAGTGAAAAGAGGTCAAATGTATATTTTGTTCTGCACAACTTATCTGATATGGGAAGTGACATTAATCCCCTCAGACTTTAAAGAACAAACAGACAACACTGAATCAACATGCTCCTAAAATAATTTTTTTACAATTTAGTAATTTATTTTATGAAAAGAGTTAGTGGCCTGTTAGACTGCTCCATATCATGAGCAGGCCCGGAATTTGTAGCGAGACCGCAAAGGCCCGGGCCTAGGGTGGCAAGTTTCTAGGAGAAGCATGCCAGCCAGCCGCAACCTAAAGAGCACCAGGGATGCATAATTACCAGTGCTCAAGAGCATGTGCATGCTTGTGGTTGCGGGGGAGTTCACTCGTGAGGTTGCTAGTGCTAGGACCCAGCAGCCCTAGGGGCACCCAAGCCAAAAATCCAAAACAAGCTCAGTGTATTGTAAATTGTTCCCTCTAACTTCCTCTTTATCTTTCCAAATCCTTTTGAACACCCAACAAAAATACACATACTGTCCCTTTCCTGCAGGGACAGTCCCTCTTTTGACAGATCAACCCGCAGTCCCTCATTTCTAATGGAAAGTCCCTCTTTTCTCTGCACTGAACAGCCAGAAAAAGAAACAAAGTTTTTAACTTAATTGGCTTTTGGCAGAGAGACCAGAACAGTTAACAGGTGCAAATAAGTTACTTTGTAACACTTTTGAGATAAGAAAATAAGTAACAGGAGAAATATTTTCAAACTTTCTGCCAAATGAACATGGTAATTAGGGGGTGTGGCCACAAAAATGGGCCACCAAAACATTTAGCCGAGCTACTTGCAAAAAAACATTTTTTGTCCCTCTTTTTACTTCCAAAATGTTGGGAGGAATGATATATACATTTGTCTGGCAAGGAAAAATGTGTTAAGCCAGATTACATTGTACATTGGTTACAATGGTTTAAATCTACAGAAAATGTTGTGCAAGCGTGGCAATTCTAACTCCAGGTAATTGTATTCAGTGTCCTAAATTACTCCACTATGAATGATTACTGTGTTCTAGCTTTCAGGTTTTTATTATTAATTTATTCACAATCAGATTTCAATTTTTGAAAATTTAAACCATAGTATGGTCATATGTTCACAAATGTATCACTGAAAATACTGAGACATTTACAAAGCATTTCCTGCTTAACTTATCTGCTAAACCGCTTTAGGGCAAGAAATGTAATTGCATGAACAAAAATCTCCTCTACTGTGGGATACTAATCCCCTGCAAATTCTTTTTCCCACCAACAATAATGTAAATCCCCAGTGTAAAAACATATTTGTTGCTGCATTTTTCCAAAGCCATCAAAAGTCCTTACTTTGAGTGTGAGGTACCAGGTTAAGCCAGGTTAAGCACTTGCTCCCCATTTGCACTTGCCCTTACTTATTAGTCATTAAAGCATTAAAGTGGACCCGTCACCCTAAAAAAATATTCAAAATCATATTTTATCACATTAGACAAGCAAAATGAGCATTAATTACACTATATAAATTATTTTATTCTTGTTTCCTTCAGTCTGGGAATTCATAATTCTAGCAAGCAGGCAGGAGCCATTTTGTGGACACTGTTATTAAGGCAAGCCTTGCATCATCTCAGAATCTTGTTTGTGCACCAGAATGGGGGACTGGATGTCTATCCCCATGTCCTGGCTACACAATAAAATGGTTAAGAGAACTGGGGGAATGTGTTGGGAGTAGTGGCATCTAGGAAGTGCTGAATGGAAAGTGAAAGTAATTGTCTGCCCCGCCTCTATGCCTAAGGCATAGAGGAGTGGCAGACAATATTTGATTGACAGCTGAAATTTTTAAATGAGCTTAAAACAGCTATGAATAATTTGATAAAAATTTTAAATTGGATTTCATGTTTAATTTGAAAAGGACTTTTATTATACAGATTTTTGTGTCTGGGTGACGGGTTTACTTTAATGACTAATACTACTATATTAATGAAAAAAATAACTCAAACATTGGTAAATTCTTGGTACATGTCCCTTGGAAAGTGGTAATTTACAATATTAAATATTTTAATTTCAAGACAAAATACAAAATAATATAAAATAGGTGATATGTATGCTAATGGAAATGAAAATACTACAATTAACATAAAGAATCTTATTCCCAGGGCACGTCTATGAATGTAATCACATTTCTCAAACTATCAAGGATTTCATTGGTGCAGCAACCTATTGTCTGGTTTTACCTGCAATGGTGTATAGGTTAAACCATTAAGATAGCTTGCCATTTCATAAGTGTGTATTTATTTAATTATCTATCCCTGTGGACTTATGTACAATTGTTAAACCACCACAAATTAATGGAGCACATTGCCAGTGATTGATCTGCAACCATTGTAACTTTGAAACCTACTACTAAGCAGTTGTGCAACAGAAATCTCAACACCCGCCACTGCAATCAATAAGTATTGACTTAATTGTGCCTTGAGAAAGTGATGCAAGTAGCCTAATACATTCTTTAGACAATATCATATTTCTACTGAATCATTTTTCTAGTCGAATAAGTAGTTTTATGTGATCTGCCACTCTTCATGTTGAGATATCTGTCCCAGTTTCCTGTGCAAAACAAAGTGATACTGACACTAAAAAATTAATTTTAACATATGAATGAACATTAATTGTTACCTATAGGTCATGTTGATCATTTTTTGCTGAAAGGTTTGTTTTTGTATATAACTGTTAGCTGAAACTTCTAAGCCTGACTCTCTGACACTCTGACACTCTGACTTTGCCAACCTAACAGTCCCATCTCAGTCTGTTCGTTACAGTTTCTAATGATAACAGATGCCTGCTGCACAAATATGGCAGCCCCCTCATACAGGAACATGGGGGATCAGTAATGTAAAAGCATCATGCAAATACCTTATGGCAAAGTTATAAGTAGCTTTCAAAGCCAATATTATAATAGATGTAAAAAAGAGTTTAATTTCAGGTGTCAGGATCTCTTTAAAAGGTTCATTTGAGGTACACACAATGGGTGCATTTCACTGTGTTTTTTTATCTTTAATACAACATTCTTTTCCAGAAGTTCAGCATAATTGTACAGTACCTACTTTACTAAAGCACAACATTTTTGAGGTCAGTATTCTATATTAGAAAACATTATGATAAATGTAATATTCTTATTGGATCAATAAATGGTCCTATAGAGTGTAATATAAAAGGAAAGCAGATTTATTAATAGTCAGAGCTAAATCTTTTCACATTTTCTTCAAAATTAAAACTGGAATAAACTGGATTTCTCAAAAAAATTTAAATTATCTTATTTATTGAATACATTTGAAATTGTGGGGAAAAAATAAAAAATGGATTCTATTGATTTTAACAAACTAGACTGTTTATAAAACTCAAAACATAAAATAGCTTGAAAGTTGAAAGTACACATTGACTAATATAAAAGCTTTTATATAAAAGGTTTTGGTTAACAAATTATTATATTTGAGTTTTTCAACTAGCAATATTAAAATAGTTGAAAACTTGAATTCAAACTTGTAGTTGTAATTTTCTTAAAGTGTGGAAAATTATTAACCATCAGCAGTTGTATCAAATAAAAAGGGGAGAAGAGGGGGAAGGATGCTCAGATGTATTTTTTTTTTTTTTTGCTGCTTTAGCTCGGTATTTTCTTTGGGAATGTGGTTGTTGTGGTATTTAATTTGTCACTAGTGATGGGCAAATTTATTCACAAGGTGCCAATCCACAGCGAATTCCTGTGGTTTACAGCCGCATTTGTGAAAATGCATACTGTTTTGGACGCCAGAGCCCTTTTTTGATGCCGACAAATTCTCAAAATGAGACCTTGGCAGCGTTTCAATTTTTTTTTGCCGTTTTGCAAACTTTCTCAGGAAATTCAGGAAAAATTTGGCGAAGTAAAACACCACATATTCTCAATCACTGTTTGTCACCTTTGTAGCATTCTGTAATGTAGACTTTACGGTGACTGGTAGTTACTAGGACTAAATATTATTATTATATAGAATTTGCACCTAGGCAACAAAAAGGGGTATGTTTATCAAAGAGTGAAGTTATAGATCACTACATTCATCTAGAGTAAACTTTTGCTACTCAACATTTATTTTCTATGGGATTTTGAAAGGCGTACAGTATTTATCAAAGGATGAACTTTCACTTTTACCCATTGATAAATACTCTTTTAAAAATCCCATAGAAATAAGTGTAGAGTGGCAGAATTTCAGGAATAATGGTGATCTGTAACTTAACTTTTTGATAAATATACCCCAAAGTCTTGTGTTTATTATCTATAATTTACGGATAAAATTGATTGTGCTTTATTTTTCTGTAAATGCTTAATGCATAACTACTCCAAATAACTTCACTTAAGAAGAACTAGAATTTTTTTTCCACTGTGTTTCTAAACATAAATTACCTCACCAACAGTATTTGTCCAGGCTACATTTGTAAGAGCTGCACTGTGTCTACTGTCAAGACTACAACTGAAGCCTAAGTCAATTTGCAAATGAAAAAGAATTATAATTAACAAACATATTCTTTGCATTATTAAATGGTATGCAGCATAAATACAATATATAAATGGCCACCACTCTTGCTGAGCTAATGATGATGTATTAAAATTACTTTCAATGTTACTTGGATATCCTATTCAATTTTCCTGACTGTTAATATAAATGTTTGCATCAAATCTTTCTTTAACCACTTTCTTGTAAAATATAGTTGTCCTGATTGAGATGGCTATATGGGTAAGGAAAAAGTGATGATGACATTAAAAAAAGTATAATAGTAGAGTGGTTGCTAACATTATGTTGGTGATGGTGTTGTCTTCCTTTTAGTTTAGTACAAAACTAATTAAGAACAATAAAACATATCTAAGATAATCTGGTTCCACCAGAATACAGATACACAACAGCTGGAATGGCAGCCACTGTCATTGCCTCCACTTATAGTGCCTTGTAGCATAAGGACATCTGCTGCCACTTTCTCTAATGATACCAATAACTCGTTTACTGTTTTATAATGAGATACATTTTCTATATGGAAGATGGGTAAAACACTGCAAACAAAACAGAAAAAAGCATGAATCATTCCATTTTGGACAAAGACAGTTGAGAAATGATTCATGTAGAAATCACATTGGAATCCACTGCATGACCCTTAGCAATACGATCACTTTATTAAAGCATCCATTTTAGTTCTATTACTGACTCATTTCAAGACCTACTGTAAATATAGACTCAAATATAGACTTTTCAGATGCATGCTAATGTATGTTGTTTATTTGCATTACTACAGTATATATACTGTGTTATTTAAAATGGAAACTTTTTTATTATATATTTTTATCTTAACATAACTAATAAATATTTCTAAGTTGATAAGCAGTGAAAACAGCATATACCATTGAAACCAATACTCAATGTTCTCATCACTCCATTCTAGATAAACTTACAGAACATTGCCTTTATAGACATGTTTTGAGATTCTTCACCAGCCCAAAGATACCCCCGTTTTTTTTGCTGATTCAAAACTTCTTCCACTTGCCTAAGCTTAAGGATTGATATATATATATATATATATATATATATATATATATATATATATATATATATATATATATATATAAACACTTTATAAATACAATATAGAATTAATAAAACAACCATGAATAGTAATAGTAAAGTGTTACAAAATTAAGCATCCTGACTATCCTAAACTGTTTTACTCATGACTGCTTTAGGCTTTAGTATACTTTCTCTAAATTAATTACCACATTCCATTGGGGTGTTCAAGTAATGTTATTCTTTATGTATACAGCATTGACATATTAGGCAACATTTTTCAAAGTATGTTAAATGCATCTTGTTGGTCTATGCACTTGTGGTACTTACAGTTCAGGAATGTGTTAGGTGTCTGAAAGGCCAAGTATTCTGCAATTAGGGGCAGATTTATCAAGGGGCGAATTTCAAAGTGCAAAAATGTTGGATTTGAATTAAAAAAAAACAACCAAAATGAAATCATTTTTTTTTTCAATCGAATAGGTCCGTATTTGATCGAATAGGTCCATATTCAATCGAATTTGAATCGATCAATATGAATTTTTAGCGCAAACAGCAATTTGGCAGGTCTTAGATGATGAATGGTCAATTAATTTTCAAAGAGACAGCATATGATGAATTTCAAAATTAAAATTTTTGAATTTGGACTATTCCCTGGTCGAAGTAAACAAAGGTAACTCGAAATTCGATTTTTTTTTTTTCATTTTAAGTTTCACTTCGACCCTGGAAAAATCTGCCCCCTAGTGGTCAGTAGTGATGAGTCAAACCTGACCAATTTACTTTGATGAAAAATTAGCTAAATGCAAATTGGAGTAAATCATTGTTTTCAATGTGAAACTGTACCAGGTGAAAAAGGTTTTCTGAACAAATGAGCAAAATGGCTTGTTCCAATTCAAGGAAAAATACTTTAAAATGGCTAAATTTCATGGCTATGCCATGGGAAGGAGAGGCTTCAAAGGGGAGGGCTCTGATCTGATTGGTTGATGTTGATGGAAGCAAAAGGGTGCATGTATTTTCACATAGAAACAAAGACATACATATCTCTACATTTCTAAAAAAAAAGTAAACTGTGTTCTTTTATCCTCACCCTGATAAAATAATTTTAAATAGTATAGCATCCAGTGGAACAGTTCCATCCATGCCATATTATCATAAAAATAGAATTGTTAAACTTTCCACTCCACCATTCTATCTTTTGATGAAGATTTTTTTTTTATAATTGTTTAGTGTAAAAGCCATCAGAATTTTCACAGTAGACAGCCTGGTGGGAATCCTGATTATGTTGTGAGGCCCAGTTAATTTCAGTTATGTCACTGTTCAATTTAATTATCCTGTAGGAACAAAATATTCAAGCTAGTTAACCCATTCTGGCAAGTGCAATATATCTTGCATCAACCAACTGTTGTTGAATCAACAGTTATGGCCCTATATAAAGGAAGAGTAACACTAAAAATGGTCAAAAAATTTTCTTAAACTAATGAAAATATAATGTACTACTGTACTGTACTGGTAAAACTGGTATGTTTGCTTCAGAAACACAACTATAGCTTATATAAGTAAACTGCTGTGTAGGCAGCCATTCAAAGCTGAAAAAGGAGAAAAGGCACATACAGCAGATTACAGTGTAGTATTACTAGTATTATTTAGCACTTATCTGTTATCTTCTTTGTATCCTGTGCTTGAATGGCTGCCCCGTGGCTACACAGCAGCTTGTTTATTTAAACTATAGTAAAGCAAACACACACATTTTACTAGTGTAGGGCAACAGTACATTATATTTTCATGCCTTTAACTTTCCTTTCTTTTTTGGTGTTACTGTTCCTTTAAGATTGCTCAAGCCTTCCAATTTGAGAAAACAATTTGAGAAAATAGATATTTTCAAGTTAATTGGGTCTGAATCTCAGCATGCGTTCCTTAACTTATGCAATATTTCCTTAATGGTTGCTCAGCTCAAAGGTTCAAGCAATCTTAACTACCACTATTAGTTTTAATTTAAGAAAAGATAGGATTGTTTGTTATGGGTAACTTGACTAGTGAACATTTAGGGGCTGATTTAATAAAGGTCGAATTTTGAAGTGGAAAATACTTCAAAATTCGACCATCAAATTAAAATTCTTCGACTTGAAATGTCGAAGTCGAAGGATTTTTCACCGAATTTAACATTCCTGCGCTCAAAGAAAAATCATTTGATGGAAGAATGAAATCATTCGAATCGAATAATTTATTTGGCAAAGTAAAAAAAAATCGAATTTTGAAGTTGAAGGATTTTACTATTCGACCATTCAAATCAAATGATCGAATTTGAACGTTTTGCATTTGAATAATCACTTTGACCCTTAGCAAACCAGCCCCTAATATATATGTATATATATATATATATATATATATATTAGCCCCTGTGTCTTGAAATAAAAATAACTAAATCCTGTAATATAATAAAATCTGACAAAATTTGTTCTTTAATTTTTTCTTCATTAATATACAGACAGGGAAGTATACCTTTGCAAAATGTACTGCTTTCATCAGGGATTAGTGATTCAAGGAGTAGGGATGGCGCGAACCGCGGAAAAAATGTTCGCGAACATATTCGCGAACTTGCGACAAAACGCGTGAATGGTTCGCGAACGTCGCGAACCCCATAGACTTCAATGGGAAGGCGAACTTTAAAAGCTAAAAAAGACATTTCTGGCCAGAAAAATGATTTTAAAGTTGTTTAAAGGGTGCAACGACCTGGACAGTGGCATGCCAGAGGGGGATCAAGGGCAAAAATGTATCTGAAAAATCCAATAGTCGCAGCCACTGAAGCACAGAAAAAATATGCCATATAAATGCTGAAAATAGTCGCAGCCACTGAAGTACAGAAAAAATATGCCATATAAATGCTGAAAATAGTCGCAGCCACTGAAGCACAGAAAAAATATGCCATATAAATGCTGAAAATAGTCGCAGCCACTGAAGCACAGAATATGCCATATAAATGCTGAACATAGTAAAATATAAAATCCCTCCAATACAGAGCAGTATCAATCAGATTACTAGCCAGCAAACTTTCAACTGTCCCTGAAATCACTAACAGGCAGCTCTCTCCCTACACTAGCTATTCCAAGCACACACAGGCAGAGTGAAAAAAAGCTGCAGTGCTTCAGTTTTTATAGGGAAGGGGAGTGGTCCAGGGGGTGTAGGGGTGGTCCAGGAGGGAGAGCTTCCTGATTGGCTGCCATGTATTTGCTGGTCTGTGAGAAAAAGCGCCAACTATGCGCGAACCCAAAATGGCGAACGTCGCGCGACGTTCGCGAATATTCTGCGAGCGCGAACAGCGGATGTTCGCACGAACAAGTTCGCGCGTGAACAGTTCGCGCCATCCCTATCAAGGAGTTATTAGAGTTCTAACACCACATTGATAGATTTGATATTCAAAGCAATCCCCAGCAATTTGTCTACTTAAACAATCTACCTACTGTTATAAATATTTCATAACACATTCCTAACACTTCTAAATGTATAAGGATTCTCCAGTTGCACCTAACTTTTTAAAAATGAATTTGCTTCACCTCCCTATATGTGTCTCAGTATAAACTCAGTAATATATAAGCCACAGCTGATATATACTGTTAAAACCAAAATATACCACTTTAAAAGGTTCATGAAATGGCTTACTGAACTTAAATGAGAAAGAGAATATGAAACAAATTAATTTAAAAAAATAATAATTTTAGAAAAATGTAAAAAGAAATTAAACTGCAAAAAAAGTCATTGTTTATGCAATGCTATTTAAAATTAAACTGAAAAATAGCTAAATAATTCAGTTCATTACAAATGAGTACTTTGACTGCCTCTGTCACAATTATTCAGCATTCAAATGTCTACAGCAGTGGTCCTCAAACTTGGCCCTCCAGCTGTTAAGGAACTTGTAGTTCCTTAACAGCTGGCGGGCCAAGTTTGAGGACCATTGGTCTACAGCCTTGAGTATGCAGTCTTTGTTCCCATGACAACTGCTAGGAGGGGCATCACTGTATTTAACATTTGTATTTTCTTCTTCATACTGGGTAATAAAATTGTTTGACCAGGATACATTCCTGTTCCAGTTAATAATTATTAATCTGTATTGCCTTGTGTGTCATTTTGCTATTCCAAAACTACAAACCAACAGTATATCACAGAGGCTGTAGGCATTGTTTCATGCAGTCAAAACTCTAGTTCAAGACCATTAAAACTCAAATGATTTCAATATACATTGAAGTAGATCATGATATTTATACCCTAGATAACTTACACTGCCGATGGCAGGAGAGGGGATGGTAAATAGATGTACAGCTGACAGATTAAAAAGTCTATTGATCACAAGTCTATATCAAATGTATTACATATTTTTAAATATATATTAAATATTTTATAAATATTATATAATATATACATCAATAAATATATTTAAATAAAAGATTTTAAAATAATAAAATATCTGTAATTTATTATTAAAGACTAAAGAGGAGTATTTCCCAGTACATGTCAGTATCATTTCAATATAAATAAGATTTGTGTGATATAGAGGAGTTCCCTCACTATATTTTATGTTTACCGGTTGTTTTTCAATTGGATTTTAATTTGATGTTAAATTCATATGCCTGCAAATTAGCGTACATGCAAACATTTTCAACATAAAAAGCTTCACTGAAAAATAGGCTATCTGAAAATACAAACTATCTACCAATTATGTAAAGAAATTTGTAAACCAAATCAGCTTTTTCTTTCTCCCTACTGGTTTCTACTAAAGTCAAAATTTGCCATGTTTTCAAGAAAAATAAAAAAACACATTCAAAAAAGGTAATTGTAGTAGGTTGAGTAGGTTGATAGGGATGACAGCTAACTTAAGTAAAATATGCAGTGTGCAGGTATATTTAAAATAATAATAAATACAAGAAGCCTATATTTCAAATAGTTTGAAACTTTAATCCAACAAATGGTATATTTGTTATAAATATGTATTATTTCTTATTAGTCTCGACTTCTGTATGCTTGTCTGTAGCTTTCTCAGACTTGACACGACAGGTAGAGCTGTAGAAATAAAACAATCTGCAAAAGGACTTTGGTGATTAGCTAATTATAGGTAATCTATCTAGTGGGTCTTATAACTATGTTATTCCATTTGGAGGATGTAAAACATAGAGTTTAAATTATAGGCCAGAAATAACAATATCAATGCAAAGATGTAGTGAGAAGCATTGTTGTTTCTGATTAACCTTAATGAAAAAGACTCCAAAGGTATTTCCCTTAAATGTCCGTGTTTAAAGGACCAGGGAATCGGGTGAACATTTGTTTGATTACCCACTATAATTTTCTTAACATAAATACCTGTAATAGAATTCTAATTACTTATTTTAAAGCTAATTTCTAAATGCAGCATTAGTAATTCTAACTTCAACCATGTCTGTTTACACAACTGCTTACTTTTACTGCAGTTATCATTATTTGCAACTGAATATAAAACAATTAACAATTGATTATATGCTGACTGAGTGGTTAAATGGTGTTTAGAGTATAAAACTGTTATAGGCTAGCAAACGAGCTGTGATGGCAATAAATGCCTTCCTACTTACAGTTAGGGTCAGATTTAGCAACATTCGAGTTAACATTTTTACAGCAATTTGTATGAAAAAAATTAAATATAAATAAATCTGGCAAGTTCATGTAGAAATCAATAGGAGTTGTGTAAGTAAACTTCAACCTATTTGAGATAAATTTGAAATGTGGAAGCCTCATAGAAAATGATAGGCAAATCTGATATTATTGTGTTCAATTTATTTTCTTCAAATCTGAAATTATTGTGTTCAATGTGTTTTCTTCAAGTTTTTAAATAATCTCATAAGAGACTTTGGGGATTTTGTTGTTTTTAGAACTAAAATGTTTTATTTTTGATAAACTGATCTTCAAATGTTCTGAAGCTTAAAGGAAAAGTAAATGTTTTTCTTTTTCTTTCTGTAAATTTGCTCTAAACAGCCCCCCAGATTAATGTACCTTAGTCCCTGCTGCAAGTCTGCTCTGGTTTCTGTGTTATCAGCAGCTTGTTTCCCTTCTTCCTGGTGCAGAGTGAAGCCCAGCCCCTTAGTTTACTGAGCAGTCCATTTGCTGCTGTTCCACAATAGAGAGGAAGAGGGAGCCAGTGTGTGCATTAGTAAGCTAGTTTCCCCAAGCAAAAGCTGCTACACACACTGCTCTCTGCTATGTCATAGTATGCAAATGATCTCCTGGACTAGTCCAAGATATAAGGTCAGCTCAGAAAGCTAAGGGGCTGGGCTTCACTCTGCACCAGGAAGAAGGTGAAACAAGCTGCTGATAACACAGAAACCAGAGCAGACTTGCAGCAGGGACTAAGGTACATTAATTTGAGGGGCTGTTTAGAGCAAATTTAGAGATAGAAAAAAAAAACGTTTACTTGTTCTTTAATAAACTCTTATATCTCTTGTATCAATCCACAAGTAGAAAAATGTGTAACATAAAAACAATATTCCTGGGATCACACTTCACATACATTTGCAGTGTATGTAATAACATTTTGTAATTGCAAATAATTTTTAATAAAACTCCAGAGCAGATGGTAAAGGTTTTCTATGCACATTTGTAACACAATAAAAACCTAACAAAGAATATTACATTGTGACAAACATATTTTTATTTGCAAAGTTTAGCTATTTGCAAATATTAGTACATTACCCCCTCGATCACGAATACTGCACTCTGCACCTAGTTCCAAAATGAAAACCTGGCACAGGTGCAGGCCAGCCACATATTTACCACCTTCCATAAGACTGGACCACAATGTTGGCCTGTGTCTTCTGTCACTCATCTAACCGATATACAATTTAGGGGATAGGTAGGGGGAGAGAGGAGGCCTGTGCCTCCCCTCCCCCTCACCACTGCAGCTAGATGAATGCAGTCAGCTTGTATTCATGGAGGTAGCCACACGTGTTCCAACAGGGAACAGAGACCTGTGCCCATTTTTAATGATCAGAAGGCAGTGTTCAAAATGTACTGTTACCCCTTACAATATTACATAGATGACAAGATTTCAAACAAATAAGTTTAAAGCTGGATTGAGACTGTAATTATTGACATAGTAGACTGCAGCTTCCCATCATGGAAATGACCAATGCAAAGAAAGAAATACACTTATGGCTGGTGAGGCAATGCATCCAATTATTATATTAATTATGAAACCATACATACTACAGGCCACTGTAGAGCTTCAGCTCTTATAGTAAAATATGCTCTGGTTCCAAAGTGTTTCACTATTGAAATAAATGCTAAAATGTTCTCTTTATAAAATACTGTTGCTGATTTCCTTAAGTCACCCAGTCATTTTGTTGACATAAAACACTTTCTATTAAAAAGTTAAATTCTAGAAAATGCACTAATTATAGTAGGGGAGTGAGACATATAATGATATTTGCCATCTGGTGAATTAAAATGGTAAATGGTGTTGGATAATGTTCCAATGAATATTGCAAGGGAATGAGGTGGTTAGTTAGAGCATTAATAGAGCAGATATAGGCCATTTAGCATATTTTGGGTTTTGGAAATGATATGGCTCGCTGGGCAAAATTATTTGCTACAATATTTCTCTTGGTTTTCTCTCTCTTGTTTGTTTGCATCTGAAACATTTTACAACGATTGGGTTATAAAATGATAGTGAGAAAAGAAAAATGAAAAAAAAAAAGTTTTCTGAATCTACAAAAATAGTTACTTCCTTTTATTGGTGCACTTGTAAGCTTCTTTTAGTTCTTAAAGTATGAATCTTAATAGTGTAAACATATGTGCAAGTTAAATCAAAGACTATAGTAAATAAACATCTAACTACTGTTAACTACTGTTAACTTTGATATAGATTTGTACTAATCAGTGATTACTTTGAATATTTAAAAACCTAGCTGCATTCTAGCCTCTGCTTAATGCACCATACGTCTAATGATCTTTTGTGTGGAAACTAATGTTGGTCCAATGGCAAACTACAGTATAAGGAATTAAAAGGTGAAAAAAATAACAAGGACAAAATCAAATTAACATACAGTACACCAATACATCTATACTGAAATATTTAGGCATGAGATCTATGATCTGGAAAGCTTAGGACCTGAGATTTTCCAGATAAGGCTGGCTGCACAAAGCAATAAAGCGATAAATATTCACTACTGTGGGAAAGTAATATACCCAAAATGCCTTCCCACCCACAGGAATGTGAAAAACCAGCAAGGTGCCATTGGCTTTGTTTTCCTGAAATCACCCTAAGTTTCCTTGTGAGGCATCTTTGAGCAACTTTGGGAACACGGAAGTAATGCGAATGCCATCCCACAGACGATTCACATTCTTGCCGGTTGGAAGTCATTTCGGGGGGGTTGGTCTCCCATAGTAGATAGATTTATCACTTGGCAACTAATCTCTCCATGTGCCACCAGCCTAAGAAGTATATCTGTAAAGACTACTACATTTTTTTCAAATATTAAAAAGTAAGTAATTTGCCACCAATATGGATTTATTTAGCGAAGTTCTCATAAAATACAAGGCACTGTTTTATTATAGAGGGAAAAAAATCAAGTATGCTTGGAAGAACACTGAAAAAGACATTGCTGTATTTTGGAGATTTTTAGACTTTGTATAATGGATTTCATAGTTATAAAATAAAACCCATCAATAATGGCTTAATGGTTTGCAGGGATTTTTCCATACAAATTTACCTGCCCCATTCAAATTAACCTAAATGCAAGAGTGCTACTGAAGTTTCGCTAGGCAGAAATGAATGCTCAACTCAATGAGAAATTTTTCCTCCGAAAAAAACTTGATTGTCCAAATTGGTCCCTGGACCTCTCCCATTGACTTATGCAAGAATTTGCCAGGTTTCAGGTGGCAAATAGTTGAGTTTGAGTTTTTAAAGGGCCAGAGTCTGATAAATCTTGAAATTTGAATTTGAATTAGAACTCAAATCGAGTTTTGAATTTCAGAGTTTTGACAATAATAAAAATTAAAAATTTGAATAAATTTTTTCAATTTGACCCTTAATAAATCTACCCCTAACTGTCTTGTTATAGGCATCCATAATCTCCCTACCATGCAAGAGAGTCTTTACCTAGAAATGCTCTTCCCATAACAATATTGATAACATATCGCTGGACAACATATTACAAGTGAATAAATGCATTAGCTTGTTTCTCAAAATGTATTTTTTTCTCAGTGAGGACGGAGGCATATTCATGTAAAATGTATTCATTCATAACTTTACTCTGTCTTCATTACAACATTCAACTAGTAATGAGTGAATCTGTCACGTTTTACTTTTCCGCAAAAATGGCAAAACTGCTGAAAATTGTCACAAATAGCAAAAAATCCATTCTCAAAAAGCTTTGAATTAAATAGGCTTTAAAATGTTTTTAAACATGGCGATTTTTTTTATGGGCGCAACTTTTTTTCTCTCTCCAAATTCATTGAAGTCAATGGGCCCTTTTTCTTACAGTGACTTTTTTGTCTTGGGAACTTTTTGTCCAGATGCATTTGCAATTGGTGTTTTTTTCTTGCAACTTTTTTATTGCAGAAAGTCTTTGAAGAAAAGATTCCCAGATGGCAAAATGCAGAATTTTGTAGAGAATCCATGCCTGGTCAAAAAAAAATAACTCATCACTACATTCAACAATGTCTTTGCTTCTGTGCCAGTATGGGGTTAATTGTTGGGCTGATGCACTAGGTATACATAGCAAAAGCAAACAATTAGAAGTTAGATTTGTACACTACAAATTAAAAAGTTAAATAATTAGTTGCTACTGGCAACTGCAATGGTTCAGTTAATGTTACAAAATCAGCTTTCCATGAATAATATGGCCTTGCTTGAATCAGTGCCTTAAATGCCTAAACCCAAATAAATAATAATTGAAGGACTCAGTATCCATTATTCCATAATCGAATAGTATCCCCAGTTCCATTGACTAAATGCAAGTTGCCTAAATTAGCTACTTTTCCAATTCAATTGAGTGAAAGACCTAAAGCAGATTTTAAAGGTTCAGTGAAAAAATGCATTTATTAAATATGAAACTGTTTCTTAAAGGATCAACATATTTTTCCCTTCACTGCAATGTAGGATATTAATCTGTGGCAAGATTCATAAGGGCCTCGTTGCATTTAACTAGGCAGTTATTTCCCAGCTTATCTATCAGAAAAAAAGCCTCAGTACTGAATAATAAATTATTTGTTTTTCTGATGAACATGCAAATATTATTAAAGAGTTACCTAAACACTAACATGCCACTCCCAGACCTTAATTACATACTGAAAAGACATTAGAGATACAAGTTATCTGCTATTTCTTTTTCATATTACCACAATAAATGCTTGAAACAATTGTAAAATGTTTAATCTTGCTGAAAATATTCTATTCTATCCATAAAAATCTGTTTTCTTAACAGAAAATATAAGATTTTTAGCTATACAATACATCACTAGTGATGGGCGAATCTGGGGTGTTTCCCTTTGCCGAAACTGTGAAAAATTCATGAAAAACACCACATCTCGTTTTGGAAGCGGCAATTAGTTTTTGGACGCCGGCGCCCATTGCTGGCATCGAAAAAATGGACGCCAGTGTCTGGTTTTTGGACGCCGGCAATGGGCGCCGGCATCCAAAAAGAGATGCGGGCGAATTTTTCCCAGCCAAAATTTTTCTGGCGTTTTGTGAATATATCAGATATATCAAAGTGTACAATTGGGGGAAGTTTTTTCAAGATTTATCAAGGGTTGAGTTTTAAATTAATGGGAGTTTCTAAAAAACCATAAAAACCATAAATTCAAAATGAAAAAATTTCGAAATTTATTTTTTTATAAAAAAATTCGGGTGAATAGGATCAACCCACAAACTTGTATCTGAATTGATCAAATTCACTTGAATTTGAGTCGTTTTTTTTTTCAACAAAATCTTTTAATACGTATATATACACACACATATATATATATATATATATATATATATATATATATATATATATAAATATATATAGTTCCAGCTGTGGTGCACTCCAATTAAAGCAAAGTTTATGCCTGGGTGCTGCCATATTAAGTGTAGATAATCCTTTTCGAAAGAATGACGCACTCCAGGACTTCATAGTAGAATCAACCAAGGTGAAGTTTATTTGTCAACGTTCGGTCCAGACTGAAATGTTGACAAATAAACTTCACCTTGGTTGATTCTACTATGAAGTCCTGGATTGCGTAATTTTTTTGGAAAAGGATTATATATATATATATATATATATATTTAGAAGAGAGAACTGCACTCACAGGTCTTAAAATAAAATGAAATTGTTTTATTGGTACACAAAAGACTGACGTTTCGGCCTCAACGGAGGCCTTTCTCAAAGTGTTTGGTGGAACGTGAGACTGCCTTAAATTAAAGTTATGGCGGGAAAACGGACAATTAATGCTGACATACTAAAAACGTCACTCAAGACTTAGTCTTGCGAGTGCCCAACTTAAACACTAACGTATAAAGTAATTATCTAAATACAATAAGGATGGTGGTAATTTGGACTGGATGTGAGTTGTAATTCTCTGCATGATAAGATTGCAAGAGTATAACTGCATATTTGTTTTAAATAAGGGGATTTTTTACACTCTCTACACATTTTGTATTGTGGGGATGTTCTTCACTTTCGTACATGTTCATTTAAATAATGAGTACAGGAGGTTTTCACATTGTTTACAGAGATATTCATAAAGTTGTAGAATATTTTTCAGGAGAGTATCACCAGCAATTTTACTGCACACACGTAGTACTTCTACATGAGGGGATTTTTTCATAGCAACTTACACTGGATATGATTTTTTTCATAGCAACTTACAATGAATATGATTTGACACTTTACAACCTGGGTCTTTATGTAGGCAATTATGCATGCAATTATATAATAATTGCTTAAACACATCCATAATCTAAATTTGCCATTGAGTTTAACAACTTAGGAGTCAGACACAGAAAGGGATACTGGTCCACTTAGATAATAAAAAAAGGGGGTTGGGAGCAAGAATTAATGTTGCCCTTATCCGATTGAACTATACCCGTTAGTTTATAAAAGAGTGATTATTGAAGGAATCAAGAATCTGCAGACTATGTGGTATCTTATAAATTTGTATGCATTATGATAAATGAGTGGACAAACTCTGTTCAAGCTTTACATCAACACTCAAGTTTGTGGGTATTGTAACAGTACCGAACATGGTTTGATACACAGTTAAAGTTATAACCAATAATATCATTAGATCTATACAATGTTGCAATACCTTTGATTTTAACTGCATCAATTTTGTATGTTTTTTAATTGATATACGTTGTTTATATGTATAACAACTCGTCGTATTATCAAGGTGTGTATTATTTAAATGACTACTAAGCCCTGAGTGATGTTTTTATTATGTTTTTATGTTTTCCTGCCATAACTTGTATTTAAGGCAGTCTCACGTTCCACCAAACACTTTGAGAAAGGCCTCCGTTGAGGCCGAAACGTCAGTCTTTCGTGTACCAATAAAACAATTTCATTTTATTTTAAGACCTGTGAGTGCAGTTCTCTCTTCTTCGATAAATCATTCATATATATCACTCATTCTCTGTGACCACTCAACTTGGTGGGATCCAGGCCACTTTGAGGTATATCTGCCCAGGGTATCAATGTACTCTAACTACAATACCTTATGGGAGTCACATCATTTCTGCTGTGTCATCTACCTGTTCTGCCAAATGTGATTTATATCTGCTAATACCTCTAAATACGTGAGTAAAAACTGTAGTTATTGTCTGGAACCAATAAAACATCCATTTTGTTGTTTCATTTTGAGAACCTCCTGGCATCCAATCGTTCCTATTTTTGCATGCACAGTAGCCTGAGCGTGGCAGTCACACTATACCTTTATGGGAAGCTTCTACTTAGCGAAAGCCCTGATCCTGAAGTGTGAGTCCAATGTAACTGCTGGACATTAACTATTTGTGGTCTGCCTAGACCAAATTAGTATTACACATGTACAATTATTTAGATTTTTATTAATATCGAGTGTATCTTTACTACACAATTTTACTTATCACTTATTCTTGAAAGCATGGGTGTCCACAGAAAATTTTCCATGGGGGGTTGACAAGGAAGAAAACATATTACACAAAGTACTTGGACAGGTATGGGACCTGCTATCCAGAATGCTAAACCTGGGGGTTTCCAGATAACAGATCTTTCTGCAATTTAAGGTATCTTCATACCTTAAATCTACTAGAAAATCACTCAAACATTAAATAAACACAATAGGCTGGTTTTGCTTCCAATAATTATATTTTAGTTGGGATCAAGTACTAGGTACTGTTTTATTATTACACAGAAAGAGGAAATCATTTTTAAAAATGTGGATTATTTGGATAACATGGAGTCTATGGGAGACAGTATTTCTGTAATTTGGAGCTTTCTGGATTATGGGTTTACGGATATCAGATCCTACAGTATACCTGCAACCATATTTTGGTTTCCACACAAACCTAGCAAAGATTTTCTATAAATATATAAAGTAGTAATTGTTGCGCAAGCATAGCATTGCCATTCTATTAGTGACACAAACTCACTGTTTTCCAGGAAAGCACTTGGTATTTTCTATTTTCTTAGCACAATTAATAGCCAAAATATTATTCCCTGTAGAGTTCTAGTTACAGCTGGATACATACAGTGAAGTCTCCATTTGAAGTTTTCCCTCATTTTAAGTTTTTACATATTTTATACAATGTTTGTGGTTCCAATATATAATGTATAATAAATTTCCCTGACTTTTTCAGGTCCCCTGAAAAATGTAAAATGGGGGTTCTACTGTACATAAAGTAGAGTAACAGCAGAGGCTGAGCTCAACAAAATATCACTAGTATAGAATCTTTGTTTATACATTCTATTGCAGTCTAGGGGAAAGCTGCTGTATCCCCAGACAGGATGAAGGGTTAAAAGATAAGAGCCATCCAAAAATAAACAATGAGGTGGATACGGGACAGGAGAAGGAGAGGGGGTGAGGTGCAAAAATATATATTATAGTATTATAGAACATATATCTATACAGATATATAGAGCGAGGCAGAGGGTTATTGGAAACAGAGTATGGGGGTAACTCAGCAGAATAAGAAGGTAAAGGTTAAAAAAGGACAGTGTACAGAGAGAGGTAAAGGGTTACTAGAGACAAGTACAGAGAGGTGAGTGTGAGAGTAACTCAGCAGAATGGAAAGAAGGGAAAGGATAAAAGAGAACAGTGAATAGAGTGAGGCAGAGGTGTATTAGAGAGAGAGTGGTGAATTTAGGGGTCATTTAGCAGAATGAGAATGGAAGAGGTAAAAGAAGACAGTGAATAAAGTGAGGACATGCTTAGGTGGGGGATTCAATGGGGCATCAGTTCAAGGAACTGTAGGGGCTAACCGAGAGAATGGTTTAAAAAAATGAATGTAGTTACACATCTATACACGTTAATTATAGTCTCTATAAAAGCTCTTACACATGAGCGCCTGAAGCTCCACTCCCCTGCATTCCAGTTTTATGTGTTCAGCCGCAGGAGCAGACAATTTCAATTTTGTTTCAGTGGGGGGCTGTACTCACACAGGCGCATGTAGGAGCCGAACACAGATTGAGACTCAACATGCTGCTGCGCTCCCCTGTGGCTGAAGCATAAAACCGGGACGCAGCAGAACACAGCTTCAGGCACTCATGTGTAAGAGTCCTTACGCACACACACAGTTTGTCAGACCTTTTTACACACAGTTGCCCTTACACACATTAACACTAAGGGGCAGATTTATCATTATTCACCAATTCGAGGGCCTTTAGACATAAACATATTTACACTCAAAGCTTACCACCAGGCCCAGATTTGTGGCGAGGACCCAAAGGATTGGGCCTAGGGCGCCAATATTTTAGGGGCCGCATGCTGCCCAGCCACATTGGGAAAAGTACTGGGGATCCGATGACTGCTCTCAGCCAGTGCTCCACCAGTGTCCAGGAGGTAGACTGCATGTGTGTGCTCAAGAGGGGAAGTGGATGCGTTCGCAAGGGGAGGGCAATGGAGTTTTCCCCTTTCTGACCTCTGGCCTAGAGGCGGGCCGAAACTGAAATCCAGCCCTGCTTAACAATGATTCACACTCATCTGTCCTGGGAAGCTGCTTCATCATGAGAAAACTCTCTGATTCTCTCATTCCTCATGCAGCTGAGGACCAGGAAGTGTCTTACAGAGGGAAGGGGCAGAGCTAAATAGGCATTGGGATGGTCCATTATTTGAAGGGGTTCTGACCATAAGATATAAGTCTTTTATAAGCTTATTGCAGGTTATCAATGGTAATTTTAAGAAATGTGTTCATATTAAAAAGAACAAAACAATATATA
>CM044442.1:125072233-125260963 GCA_024363595.1 Xenopus borealis
TGTATCAGGGATAGTTTTGTATACAGAATGTATTTGGGACAAACGGCACCCCATAAAAGAGATCTATTCCTAGTAGGTTCTTGAATGAGCTTGGATAAAAAGTTGTCATTTATCATATTTATAAACATACTAGCTTTATCTGTCTTGATAGCCCAATTACCTCAGTCAATGTCCAGTTAATTGAAGTCACCCATAATAACTACTTGACCTAGTTGTGACTTTGTAAAAGTACAGTAGTTGGGCTTCATACTTCAGACTTTACATACAAGCACACACTTCCCCCGTTTTTAATCACTCTATTCCTCCTAAAAAGGGTATAACCATTTAAATCCACAGTCCAGTCACATTTCATCCCACCACGTCTCAGTGATACCAATTACATCATAATTTTTAGAGCATGCAATTAATCTAGGTCTCCCATTTGACCTGACAAACTTTGTGCATTTGCCAGCGTACAGCAGAAGTTATTACTTTTTAAATGTGCATTACTTTGAGGAGAAGTATATGTTAAGTTTGTATTAATCTGTTTTCCTTGCAACAGAGGGCCCTCCATAGCTGGTAAACTGTATGCCCCCCACACTACTCCCCTTACTATTCCCACTACCCCATCTACCCTAGCTTCCCCATAATTCTTTATCTCATCCACCCCCTTGCCTATTTTAAACACTCATCCAACCTCTTGGCCATTCCTTCCCCTAGCACAGTGGACACCCTTCCATTGAGGAACAATCCATCACGACTGTATAGTTTGTACCCCAAGGAAAAATCAGCCCAATGCTCTAGGAACCCAAACCTTTCCTTCCTAAACAAAGACTTGAGCCATGAATTTAGCTCCCTAAGCTCCCCCTGTCTACCTTAAATAGCATGTGGCACAGGCAAAATTTCTGAAAAAATTACATTGGTAGACCTTTCCTTAATCTTGGAGCCTAGATTCCTGAACTCACTCTTTAAGGTCTTCCATCTACCATTTATCTTGTCATTAGTACAGATATGTACCGAGGCTGTTGGGTCATGCCCAGCCCCACCCAATAATTTATCTACCCAATCAACTACATGCCGAACCCTGGCACCAGGTAGACAGCAAACTGTTCAGTTGTAGCGATCCGGACGACAGATTACCCTATCAACTTTCCTAATAATTGAATCCCCTACAACCACAATCTGCTTAGGCTTGACTCTGCTCAGTTCACACTCCCATCATCTTCACACAATCTGGCAAAGCTGTTGGGATGTATAAACCCAGCTTAGATTGTCTGTCACCCAGCTAGCTGCCTCAACATCCTGGTGCTGTTTTATTCCCCCCAAACTATCTGACCGCACTAGGTCCTGCTCAGTGAGCAAGAGACTCCTTTCAAGATTGTCAATCGACCACAGTGTTGCAATTTGTTCCTCTAGTGCTCTAACTCGAGCCTCCAAAGTTGCAGTTTGCTCACATCCAACACAGAGGTAAGCATTTTGGATCTGTTGATCCAAATCTGCATACATATGGCAGACTGTGCACTTGGTCAGACCTTCATTATTGCTAGAACTCATTATCCCAGTTACAGATCAAAATAGGAATAAAAAAAAAATAGGGTTTAGACCAAAAGTTTGACCTAGTTTGAACCTCCTTTAGTTTGTAACTCCGGTGTTTGCAACTGTCCTTATAGATCTCCCACTTAAAGAGCAAACAGCTTTGTTAGGAATAGAAAATAAATGTATCAAGGTAACAGGAAACTAATCTTAGGACAAATGATATTTATTAATTTATTTTTTATCAACAGAGAAAAAGTAACTGGTCAAGGCTGGTTTTCCTTAAATATTGGGAAGCATTCTGAATAATGGGTTTCCAGATAATGGATCCCATGCCTGTATATTATTTCAGGGACTATTAATGAGAGATTTTAGTGTAAAATATAATTTAATGATTATATTTTAATAAAACAGTATTGGCCTTCTTCTGTATTATATTAACTTAATGTTGTCCAGCACCAAAATGAATGTTGAGATTATCAGGCACCTACTGTATATGGTAGACTGTTATGTAGGGTGTCCTCTAACTATCTCCAAATGGTGAAAGTGCACTGGCCTACACCTAGAAACTATACTTTTAAAAATAGGGTCAGGCTGTTTGACATGTATATCTGTTGCATGACCATTATGGATATCTTAAACACAATAGTGATAGATCATTGGGTGTGGAGTGTAGAAATCCACATAAAAAAGCATGGTACTGGTAATGGAAATGTTGGGTTATGTGGATTAAAACTACTGTATTCACAGTGTTTTGCTATCTTTAACCTAAATAGATAAATAACTGACATGGATTATCATGAACTTTAAACACAATACTGCTATGCATAACCAGAATAAATGCACATATTTTATGTGCTGCAACCCACCAAAGCCATAAAATTATATTGCATGCAAAAGGTGCTTTCATTTCTGCAAAGCCCCAGTGTATTTTCTAAAGCTGTTCAGTAGGGAGCTATGTAACTGTCTAAGATGTAGGGAACTGATTGTTTTGAACAAAAACAGCAAAGCAGCTAAAATATTTACTCATTATGACTTACAATCTATATTTAATCACAAAATAAGAACATAACTATCTGGCACTACAAAAGCACAGTGTTCTGTAGTATTAGAACATATGGTACATACAGTAGTAGACAAATACTTTGGCATGCTATTTTTCTAAGTTTAGTATTAAATAAAGCAAACTTGTTTTTCATATTTCACATTTGAAATAGAGCTATACTTTGCTCTGTGTGAATAAAGTGTGCACCCCGTTGAATCACAGCAATACTTTGTTCAGGATTAAACCAAACGGATGGTACTTTTGTTCCTGTACAGTTGCTTCGAAAGTCTTAATATCCAAAAACAATGCAGTTGTCTTTCAATCTTGTGTAACAAGAACGACTGATTAGAATTTTGTACTCTTCTTGCTGAATAGTTTTAATCAACTTTCTAATAAGCAGCTTCATTTTATCAACAGTTTTCATTATCCCAGCCTAAACCTCTCCAATTGATTTATGTAATGATCTATGTTTAACTCCACCAAACAAGACAATAACAACATATCCCTCTAAATCCCTAGTTCAGTTTTATCAACAATGATTCATTACAGTCAAAGCTTAATTTTATTCTAATTGGCATAAAAATGTTGTCACTGTCTGGTTATATTTCCTGTAGGGAATGGCATGATAGATGAAGTTACACAATGTTTACAGGGCACTTTGGTGTTTCCTGGACATTGCTAGAGACACAATTTTTGAAATAAAACATCTCTACTCAACTTCAAAGCTTAATAAAGGGTTTTTCTTTTTCTTTATTAATGTTTAATGTTCAATACATCATAGATCTCATATGAGATTTAAAAATAAATGTATTTATTAGTAGTCACACTCCTATGCATTTCTTAAATTTGTCACGCTTACATCAGTTAGTAAAAAACAGCATTTTGACTGGCTAACAAGAAGCATGAAGACTTTGGCTTTTTGCAACACATTCATTCCAGCACTCCATCTGTAGCAATAAGTCAAATCAACTGGCATTGCTGTGTTTTTCTTTAAGATATCTCACCAGTCATTCCACTGGCTTTTTCAATTCAATCTGAATTCTTTCACAATTCTGAAAAAGCCAGTCAGATGACTGGTTAAAAGTTTTCAAGGAAAACACAGCAAGTCCATTTGATTTGACTTAGTACTACAGGTACACCATGACCTGGATGAATGAGAATATTCAGAAACACATCATCACATGTATTTCCTTTTTATTTACTATGATAAAATGTGATTGGGATGAAACCATTTAAAATATTTGCATATATCAAATATGGCCCTAATTTAAAAAAAAAATGCTAAACTTATTTCTAACATCTTTGTAGGATGCCAAAAAAACAAAAAAAGAGAAAAGGTGCATTATTTCAGTAGGCTTTTGTAGCATCCCCTAAAAAATGTATTGCCTGTTGCATTCTATGGATAGTGAGTTAATTTTCAAAATATATTTCTTATTTTACATTTCTTGGACTTGTTAGTGTTTGTTTTCAGGACTGTCTAAAAAACCTGAAATTAAAGGAAACAAATTTTGACATGCTGAAAAGAAAAGGAAAATAACAAATGGTATCTTAGGCATTGCTCCAGTGATATGTCCTGCAGTACCTCAGAATGATATGTACAGTATGTAAATTAGGTAAATGCATATAGGCAAGTTTACTGGCAGTGTAATATGTGTACAATACTGAACTGAAAATATCAATATGATGGAAATTCCACATGCTTGGTGTATGATATTCTGTGAAATATGTTGGCGCTATATCTTATTATTATTAATAATAATAATAATAATAATAATAATAATAAAACATTTAAGAAAAATCAATGCCGTACACAGTTTTATTTATTGCTTAGTAAAAAAAGGAAAAGTCTATTTCTGAAATATACATTTTGCAACTACTCAGTTATGGAAAGTCATTTTATAACATTTTGGCATACAGAGGCTATTATATGAAAATTATTCTTTGTATAAATAGGAAAGCAACCAACATGACAAGCTATACAGAGTATACAAATATACTGCACTAGATAAACACTGGAGTCTGTTCAAATAAAGGGATACTGTCATGGGAAAAAAAAAATTAATAGTGCTCTTCCAGCAGAATTCTGCACTGAACTCCATTTCTCAAACAAGCAAACAGATGTTTTTTATATTTAATTTTGAAATCTGACATGGGGCTAGACATATTGTCAATTTCCCAGCTGCCAAAAGTCATGTGACTTATGCTCAGATAAACTTCAATCACACTTTACTGCAAGTTGGAGTGATATCACCCCCTCCCTCCCCCCCAGCAGCCTAACAACAGAACAATAGGAAGCTAACCAGATAGCAGCTCCCTAACACAAGATAACAGCTGCCTGGTAGATTTAAGAACAGCACTCAATAGTAAAAACCCATGTCCCACTGTGACTCCTTCAGTTACATTGAGAAGGAAAAACAGCCTGCCAGAAAGCAGTTCCCTCCTTAAGTACTGGCACAAGTCACATGACCAGAGGCAGCTGGGAAATTAAAAAAAAATGTCTAGCCCCATGTCACATTTGAAAACTGAATATAAATCGGTTTGCTCTTCTGAGACATGGATTTCAGTGCAGAAGTCTGCTGGAGCAGCACTATTAACTGATGCGTTAAAAAAAAAAAACATATCCCTTTAAGCTAAAACTATGTTTTAACTGTTTTGGCTGTTTACGATGCTATCATCAGTTTCACTGAAATTATAATTAATAACAGTGCATACAAACACTCAAAGATTTTGCATATAAATTACTGTATAGCAAGGTTATTTAAAAATTGCATTAACCCCAAATTCCATATAAGAAGATTAATGTACAAACCACCTTTTTAATTAAAATGCCCTGCTTTACATTTGCTGGTTATATCTAAGCCTTTCTACCCTTCCATTAGCATGGAAACCCCAAAGCCCAAAAAATGGGCTATTAAAATTTAAGTCCCTTTACATATTTTTTTTATTTTAAATATAATTTTATAATCAGCTACCACCCCTCCTTCCTCTTGTGTTAAACCATCACTTAAAATCAATAGCCCTACAAGTAATTCAAGACAACTTTTATACAAATATCAATGAACATTTAAATGGAAATAAATATAAATCAGCAGATAAATGGATATTATGGATAAAACATAAATCAGTGCTAATGTAGTCCACAAATAGGCTAATTCAAGTATGTCCATTCAGTGATTTCTCTAAATACACAGGTGGTCAGATTGTACTGAACTAATCATATAGGATACAGACTGTATAAAAAGAAAACAGATATATTCCTAGGCATTACTAGTCTGGCAGTGACAGCCAAACATACCAGTGTGGGGTAATGTACTACAAAAATTATAATGCAGAAAAAAAAAAATAATGTCAAAAACCTAACAAATGGAACAACATCATCTCTAAATTGTCAGTTGAGGGCCCCACAATTGTTTAGAAAACAACCAACTGGAATAACTTGAAATCATTTAATATAAGCAAATATAAAATATTGGGATAGTTCTATCTAATGCTAATATGATATGTTGAATGGGAGTGTGTATAGGGAGAGAAAGCAAACATCTATTAAATGATAGCCAAAAAAATGTCCATTGTATAGTAACAATACAAGTGTAACCATGAAAAATGTATATTTGTGTCAGTGGTTTACATTGCACAACTTCAGATGGCTATCAAAGAATTGTACAGTGAGACGGAATCAAGCAATCAGCTGGAAGAAACATGCTGTTTCAATCTAATATTCCCGAAATAGCATGCTTTTTTTCATGTATCTTCTTTGAAATGAGACATTCATGCAAGAAAAGGTATTAATACTTCCAACTATTTAATCTGTAAAATATCTGAACACAGCTGAGCTTACTTATCAGTGTTGAGGAATTGTAAGCAAACTGACTGATACTTTTAAACAACTATGTCAAATTTAAAAAGTGAAACATATTTTCATCAAATATGAAAAATCTTGCCTTTCAAGTGGTGCTTTTAGACTTTGAATGTATTCCTAAGACAGTGACAATCAATCTGATTGAGAGGCACAATGCAATTATGCAAAGCCTGCATTTCAAGCATGGTTTTTTTGTATATCTAAGAACAATATGTCATCAGTTTTAAAATGACAAACAAGCAATGTCATCTGAATGAAAGTACTTTATCTTGTAAAAAACAGAGTGCACCTAAGCATGGTATAGGTAAATAGGCTAATTTGTTATTCAGATACAAATATAACATATTGAAATTGCAGTCTTCACAGCGTGTAGTACATTTCTTGTGGGATACAAGCCAAAATGAGCTGCTGGCTATAAATTTGAATTTCTGGCTCACCAAGGTGTCGCTTGGCAACTAAACTCATGAAGGAGGAAAACCTGTTGTACCATCTGAAGACTTAGAGGAAAAGATGAAGAGTATTAAAATAAAAATGTTAACATAACACACAATAAAATATATCTTCACATAGATAAGTATGTATAGAGTGGATAGAATAAATATATATATATATATATATATTTGTATTTAAAGTGGGAACTAAAGTCTAAAATGGCCATACACAAATAGATCCGCTCATCTGGCATCACCAAACGAGCAGATCTTTCCCCAACATATGCCCACCTATGGCAGGGCTGTATCTAGATAATCGAACATTTGGCCCTAGGGCCGAATGATTGGATTAGAACAAGGAGCAATGGGCTGCAATGGGTCGGTCGCCAGAAAAATTAAACCTTCCTGAATAATATCATGTCCAGATATTGATCAGGACAGATAATCTGCTAAATTGATCTAAAGGACCGATATTGGCAGCTTTATCTGCCTGTGTAGGGCCACCTTAAAATAAAATAATGCTAGTTAACATAAACATGAACTTACTGCACCAGATGCCCAATTAAACAAATGATTTATGCTTTCAAAGTTGGTTGCAGGGGGCTGTCATTTTGTAACTTTGTTAAACATCTCTACAAGACCAAGTCCATGCACATGCTCAGTGTGGTCTGGGTTTCAGTTTGGAGGTTAAGCTTAAGAATCATCATAAATTGTCAAAACAGCACAAGTCAAATAATATCTGCCATAGAAGTTTCAGCAAGACTGACTAATAATCAGAATATGCAGACTACACTGGGTCTGCAGATACAAATCTCTACACAGTCACCACTACTCTACAGGGAAACAAACAGAACTGCTTGAATCAGCTGGGAATACAGGTGGGGGAGCCCCCCTATGCCATTTGAAAGTATGATTAGTTTCCTGCAGAGCAGTTAGGGACTGTCTGAAGTTTCCTATCTGCAGCTATCATTGCAAGTAAAATGAAGGGGGGATTACACTTCATGCAGTCAGGTTAATTATACAAACAGTACACATTTTTTATTAAAGTATATTGGAGATTTTTTTTTCATTAAAGAAAGTAAAAATGGCATTTTATGGTTTTACCTTTACATCACCTTTAATAACAAGCCTAAAACCTGCACTGCAGATGGTGAAAGCCAAAACATTTTGGCAAACCCATTTAGAAAAGGGCACTTTTTTCCTGTCAATTGAAATGGAAAAAAGTGTGTAATTAATAAACTGATCACAACTAAAAAGCTATTTTGCTTAAAATAGAATAAAATAGAAATCAACTGCCATTGAAAATGTACATTATTTGTTGAGGTTGGGCGAAATCACTCGAGGGACAATTTAAGATTGCTTGTTCCTTTTGGCACAAGCAATCTTTACGGAAACTATGCAAGAGTTTACTAATCACATGAGGTTTTGTGCCAAAAATGACAAAGATTGTGGGGGAGGGTACAAAATCCTGCAATATTAGTAAACTCATGCAGGGTTTTCTTAACAATTGATCTTGCAAAACGGTATGAGAAATCTTAAATTGGCAAATTTACATATACTGCAACTTTACATTTTTGTGGTATGTAATAATCTATATTTCCTGTCTGTATATCACCAACATTTAGGTCAGCAAGATCAAAGAAACCTGGAATGAAAAGGATTAAAACACCATATTACAAGAACATAATTATGTACTGCTGATTGAAGTCAATTCAATGGGCATTTTTCGTTATATTGTTTTTGGCCAAAATACATCAAAGTCATGGGGCATTTTTCTGCAGCTCAAACAAAATGTATTGAAGTCAGTGGACATGGACAATGGTTTTGGACTTTGGCTATGACCCTGAAAGCAGCAATGTTTCAGACTACCTGGTCTTTAATCAAGCTGATCTTTCATGTGGTCTGAAACATTGCTATGGGTAATATGGGTTTTTAAGAAGATTTAATTTGGAATAATTAGTAAATTACAGACACCTAAGCAGCAATCTATTACAGCCAACTACTTTTGCAGCTATTTTTCTAGCTGACTGAAAAACAACCTAATCCTTATTGGATACTAACATTCAAATTTATTTTTATTCCACAAATCTCTAAAAATCTATGCTTTTTCTGTATTTCTTTAAAAATCAAGATTTTTTAAAGCTTGAAAATCACAAAAAAAACTCAAATTCAAAAATTCACCAGGAAATCAGTGGAAATATCACTGATCCTATTGCACAATATTTTATCAATTCAGACTGAGGTTTTGTGATTATTCTTCTGCCGGTAATTGCTTGAAAAACGTCCATATGTGCCATATGTTTTACTACATTTCCCAGTGTATTTATGTAATTTTAATAATTGGAACTTTTAATAACTGTCATGGCATTCTTGATTTTAGCAAAATAGAGTTTAATTGTGGTTTTAAAAACTTCCAAAACCACTACAATAGCAAACCCATTCAATCTTGTTCATATTTCCCCTTTGCCTCTGTGGCTACTGACATAGGTGAGGAGTGGAGGTGGATTATTGTGACTTTTTATGCAATTTTTGAAATATAAATATTTGTTCCTAGGCCTAGAATGTCATGAAACATTATCGGGCACCTGCTATATTCCTTAATGGTTGTCAAACTGCATTATGCATTATTCCATTGAAAGTTTGGGAGTTGTGTTAATTAAGATTCTGCAGACACATCTACTTAAATCACTGTGAATGAAAATACCGTAACAAATGCATTTATGCAAATAAAGGAAATAAATGACAATAAAGTTAATATATGAACATCATTTGTGAAGAGCAAATGATTTAGTTACAATATACAAGTAAACATAAACAAAGCAGCAAGCTGAATTTAGTAGAAACATAACCATCACTGTTAAAGCCTTCCTGCTTCTCTCTAAGCCATTATATGGTGCTTGTGCTTACACAATCAATTCTACTAGAACCTGTTCACACATAAGGAATATCAAAACTCTTTAAGACTTTATTCGGCCCTTCAGTTGCTGATTCAACTGGATATGTTTTAAGATGCCTGGGATCAACAAGGCCCCAGAGTAAAGCTGTGATGCCTTAGAGTTACCCTACCTCTAGTGAATGTCAGGGAGCAGGGACCCCTTGAGTGAGGCTTTAGTCAGTGACAAGTTTCTTCGTGTAATAGCACTTTCTGGGGAAATGGAATAGAAAGATGTAGCTATAAATAGAATCATTGGCTCCAACCAAAATTGATAGCAGGGAGTAGCTATCCTCATTTGCGTAAATGAAGGGACTGCAGTATTGAAGAGGGATTCAAGCATCTCCCTGATCCATTTCTGCTGTATGGGGTCTAGACCACATGGTACTTGAAGCCCTCAGGATGACACTTCATGTCACATCATGTTGACATGTTACCAAATGTCCAGACTATTATAGTGTCTTGTATACTGTCTTGTTTTGCACTGCCTCTGTGGATTTGTGAGTAATACATCTGTGAGCATTGCCTTTCACATAGCAAAGGCCCATTCCTGTGTGTTAGAGTCTATTGTAGCTCATGCTCTGCTGTTCCCTAGCTGGACAAAAACATTTTATAGTCAAAAATACTGTTACATATATTTCACTGGCCCAGCCCAGGTAGAACAATGAAATCTGATGCTTGATTGGTAATTAGGGTTACAGTACCAGGTTTTACAATAGCTTCTGTCAGTTTTTGAATGTTTGAGCTGTTTTTTAATCAAGAACCCTGACAGTTGGTTGTAACAAGAAAAAAAACTATGTGAAGAGGAAATCAAGTGATTTTTAGTTAGCTCAAGATAAATACAGCCAGACATTCAGATGATGAATTATAATTAAATATCTTAAAGTTTCAAGACATCCTTCCTTGCTGTACTAGAAATGGTTGTCTGTTTGTTTTTAATGAAATTGTAATACTCATGAGGATACAGGGAAATAAAGAGCGCAAATACTATAAACGGTTCTCAGCATGATACTTGTAAAGTCAAAAAGAGGACATGTATTTGTGTCTGTGGTTTAGAGCTTGCAAAGAGAAATGTATTAAAGTTATTTTTTTCAAAAGGTATAATGGAGTTCACCAAAGAAACTGACAGTTGTGATGTTCTCCTCTATTGGGTACTGAAGTCTGTTTTCAACCTTTAACAAGCATGGCATTTAAGGGACAGAACTATATTTGAGTTTCAACTTTTTACCATGTTTGTGGCAAAATTTGCAATTGAATATGAAAACTCAAAGATAAAAATTTGGTATCTAACAGCTGTCGAGTTTTACGTAGTTAATTTGAGCTGTGATAGCTAAAAGTTTTTCTTCAATTTGGTTTTTCAAGATTTATTCTAAATTTTATAAGAATGATTGAAAATTATGTGCTTTCACTTTGCTTGAGTTGTTTTTTTTTATATTTAAATTTTATTTCAATGCAATCAAGTTTTTGAGATGAAAGTTTTTTTTTTTAATAAATAAGTGTATGTTCAAGATTAAAGATTGTTTTGGAAGGCAAAATGCTGTATACTATTTAAATATTAGCACTGCAATTACTGTCACAATACAAAAAGTTAGCAGTAGAAATAGTTAATAGAAACACCAAAATGTTATTAAAAATAATTTAATACTTCTATTTATCTTTCATAAAATCATCTAGAGACAAGAGGGCAGGTTTATTCCAACCAGGAAAATCCATAAGAAGCAACCCTATCTATGTTACAATATAACATTTAACTTGTCTGTGAGAAATATTTTTAACAAATTGACACATTTTCCAAAGCAGTGTTGAGCACTATGAACTGTCTTAGTGAGAAACAATTAATCAGTTAATTTGGCTACCTTTGACTCATATTTAAACATTTAATACAAATAGCTGTGGTTTTAGGGCAGTTTTAGAACATTTATAGAAAATACCAGGTGCTGTCTTATTGTATAAAAAATGCAGAGAAAGAAGCAGATACTGTTTAATTAATTGGAATATGAAAAATACATTCAGATGTATAACAAATGTCAATGACAGACACAGAATTTGATATAAATGGTAAAAGAATTGTTGAAAATCACATGTAATTAAGCATATTTCACACAAATCTAATAATTGGTGTATAAATTATTATAAGATGTTATTATTTCATGGTTTGGAGAAGTTCATTCAGAACCTGATTTTAGTATCATGGTTGCTACATTTTAGGTCATTCCACTTCATATTTTACTAGACTTTACATAAAGATACTCACCTCTAAATGTGAGTTGAATTATATTTTTAAGGGATGTCAATACTTTGATGCATATGTTCCGAAGTCTTAGAGGCAGATATTTAAAGGTACGTATGAAATTAAAGTTAACCACATTAAAACGCCACAGCTTTTCTGTGACTTTTATAACACATTCACTTTTTCATGTTGCTCTATGGACACACTTTTCACTCTTTCTTGCTGCACTAACCAGTCAAAGGGGATGACATGTATTTGTTTTTAGATGTAGGGGTTCATTGTCAGTCATTGACTGACTATTTCTCTCATTATTTCCAGGAAAAACACAAAGTAAAATACCCTTAGCCCTGGGCAGCAGTTTTTATTCAAAATACATAGTTACATTGTTAAAAAGTCCATCAAGTTCAACCCCTCCAAATTAAAACCCAGCCTACACACACCCCTCCACTCTTTCACACAAACCATATATGCCCATAGCTATACTAACTGTAGAGTTTAGTATCAAAATAGCTTTTGATATTATGTCTGTCCAGAAAATCATCTAGGCCCCTTTTAAAAGCATCAACAGAATCAGCCATCACAACATCAACCGGCAGTGCATTCCACAACCTCAATGTCCTCACTGTGAAGAACCACCTATGCTGCTTCAAATGAAAGTCCTTTTCTTCTAGTCTGAATGGGTGGCCTCTGGAGCAGTGATCCCCTTTATGGGTAAAAAGGTCCCCTGATATTTGTCTATAATGTTCTCTAATATATTTGAAGTGTAATCATGTCCCCTCGCAAGTACCTTTTTTTCCAGAGAAAACAACCCCAACCTGGACAGTCTACCCTCATAATTTAAGTCTTCCATCACTCTAACCGATTTACAGATGAAGCCACTTGGATTTGTGAGTTAAATGTGTCATGACTCAGGTTTAATTGAAGAAACTGTGTTATCTAAAGTTATCTTAACTCATTTAATGCATTTAACCTTTCCATTAACATACCAAAGCACCATTGTTTTCAATGGTGAACTCTTTAATTGTATGGGATGCTGTGACACAATATTCTGTGCTAAGTGGGATAAACAGGATAGATGAGTTAAGTTATTATGTGTCAAATGCAATTGGCTTCATCTGTAGTTGCATGTCTCTGCACTCTCACCAGCTCATTTACATCCCTCTTAAGGACTGGAGTCCAAAACTGCACTGCATACTCCAGCTAAGATCTTACTAGGGATCTATAAAGAGGTATAATTATGTTTTCATTCCTTTAGTTTATGCCCTTTTTTATGCAGGGCAGAACTTTATTTGCTTTAGTAGCTACAGAATGACATTGCCCAGAATTAGACAACTTGTTATCTATAAAAACCACAAGATCCTTCTCACTTAAGGAAACTCCCAACACACTGCCGTTTAGTGTATAACATGCATTTATATTATTTTTGCCAAAGTGCATAACCTTGCATTTATCAACATTGAACCTCATTTTCCAGTTTGCTGCCCAGTTTCCCAACTAAGACAAATCACTCTGCAAAGTGGCAGCATCCTGCATGGAACCTATAGTTCTGCACAATTTAGTATCATCTGCAAAAATAGAAACCGTACTTTCAATGCCCACATCCAGGTCATTAAAAAAACAAGTTGAAAATCAAGGGACCCAGTACAGAGCCCTGCGGAACCCCACTAACAACACTGGTCCAATTAGAAAATGTTCCATTTACCATCACTCTTTGTAGTCTTTCTTTTAGTCAGTTCTCTATCCAGGTACAAATACTATGTTCCAGGCCAACATTCCTTAATTTAACCAGTAAACTTCTGTGTGGTACTGCTTTAGCAAAGTCACATAAACAGCCATCACAGAATCAAGGTCCCTGCTTACCTTCTCCTAAAAATAAATTAAGTTAGTCGGGCAAGATCTATTACGCATAAAACCATGCTGGAACTAACTCATAGTATTGTTATTTGCTATGAAGTCCAGTATCCTATACTTTATTAATCCTTCAAAAAGCTTTCCTACCACCGACATCAGGCTAACTGGCCTATAGTTTATTGGCCTCCTTGTACCTTACAAATGATTCAGCTGTCCCAGCTAACTTGAAAGCGTCTTTTCCTACCCAATGATGTTCCTTGCTTACAAGCAGAATATACTGTATATTTATTAAGTAGCATTTTAAAGACTTCCCATGTTACTCAGTGTTACTCAGTGTTTAACCCTGTGAAAATCATTTCCCACTTAATATGCAGAGCTGCCCTTATACTGTCAAAGTTTGCATGCCGGAAATTCAATGTTTTAGTTACTCCCTTATAGAGTTGCCTCTGCAACAGAATCTCAAAGGAGAGCATGTTATGAACACTATTCCCTAAATGCTCACCCACACAAATGCTAGAGATGAGTTCAGTATTATCAGTTATTACAAAATCCAAAAGAGCATGATTCCTAGTAGGTTCTTGAATGAGCTGGGATAAAAAGTTGTCATTTAGCATATTTACAAACCTACAATGTCCAGATAATTGAAGTCACCCATAATAATAACTTGACCTAGTTGTGAAGCCACTTCTATTTGTAAAAGTAGCTGGGCTTCATACTTTTCACTTATACAAGGTGGTTTATAGCATACACCAATGAAAATTTTCTTTGTAACCTTTTGTCCATTTGAAATCTCTACCCAGAGGTATGCCACACCCTCACCATTTCTTTAGTGCACGGCTTTAATTCAGGCTTTAGATACAAACCTACTCCTCCGCCCTTTTTAATCCCTCAGTCCCTCCTAAAAAGGGTGTAACCATTTAAATTCACAGTCCAGTCACATGTTTCATCCAACCACGTCTCAGTGATACCAATTATATCATAATTTTTATAGCATGCAATTAATTCTAGGTCTCCCATTTTACCTGACAAACTTCATGCATTTTCCAGCATACAGCGGAGGTTACTACTTTTACTTTTTAAATGTGCATTACTTTGAGGGGAATTAAATGTTAAGTTAGTCTGTAGTGATAGGCGAATTTATTCGCCTGCGTGAATTCCCACTCCAGGAACCCAAACTCTTCCTTACTACACCAAGACTAGAACCACACATTTAGCTCCCTAAATTTGCACATGGCACAGGCAAAATTTCACAAAATTTACATTGGGAGACCTTCCCTTAATCTTAGAGCTCAGATCCCTGAACTCACTCTTTAAGGTCTTCCATCTACCATTTATCTTGTCATTAGTACCAATATGTACTAAGACCGTTGGGGCATGCCCAGCCCCACCCAATAATTTGTCTACCCAATCAACCACATACAGATCCCTGGTACCAGGTATACAGCAAACTGTTTGGTTGTAGCAATCTGGATGACAGATTACCCTATCCACTTTCCTAATAATTGAATCCACTACAACTACAATCTGCTTAGGCCTGACTCTTCTCTCCTCCCCACCACTACTAGAGAAACTAGTGCTGCTCTAGTCAAATGAATAGGATGGTATAGAGAGCAAAGGGTGAAATGCCTGCCTGCTGAACCTCACATCATTTCACCAACAGAAATATATAGATATTTATGAATACACCTTATAATAGTTTACACATAATGAATTCCAATACTATGTCAGGGTTTGTCACTCATGTTCCTTGTGGCAGAATTGCATATGTATAAGAACAGTTATTCCCAACCAGTATGTTGCTCCCAGTGATATCGCAACTGGTGTTTTTAAATTCCTGGCTTGGAGGAGCTCTTTTTACAATTTAATGTGGCTCACAGTTAAAAATGGTTGGGGACCCCTGATTTGGAATGTAAGTTACAAATGAAAGTGGAACATTGAAGACAAGGAAAATACTAAATGAATGAATAAAATTGTGGAATAAAATTTAGGGTTAAATGAAAACCATGAAGATAGGTTATGCGAAACTGGGAAAGGTCAGAAAAGGTGCTAGACTGTAAAAAGGGCTCTTGAATACTGTGAAAATTACATTTAAATCGCTGTGTGCTGTGATCTAACCTAACATGTTTATACTTTTTGACTCAACACTAAGGGGCAGATTTACTAAGTTTCGAATTGATTTGAAGTGAAAAGTCGAATCAAATTAGAATTCAATTTTTTTTAATTTATTTTGGGCTTATTCGACTATCAAATAGCCCAAAGTTTGATTTCGATTGTCGAAGTACTGGCCCTTTAAAAAAAATTCCATATAACAATTCGGCAGATAAAACCTACCAAATTGCTATATATCCCTATGGGAAGCTCCCATAGGAATTTTACAAGTTTTTTGATCGAATATAAAAAATTTGATCGAATGGTTAAAATCGTTCGAATCGTTCTATTTGAACGATTTTATCGATTGATCAAAATTTTTATATTCAATTGTTCGATAATTCGAATTGCATAAAATTCTAATTAAATTAGAGGGTCAAATTCAAGGGTTAATTAGACCCTTGATAAATCTGCGTCTAAATCAGTTTAGATTTTAAAATATCAGATGAGTAACACTAGGCTCCCACACATGTTATTCACTAAATTCACAGTGTAAATGTTAAGAATTATTGTAAATATAAAACCAGACACATCCTTAATGAAAAATTGTTTTCCCGTCTAATGCTCCATTATTTTTAAATAAATAATATAAATTAGCTCTAGCACAAATTAGTAATAATTTATTGAGTTATGGTGTCTGTGTACATAAAACACAAACCTTATAATGTTCAAAATGAAGCTTCTTATGGAGACACATGATAATTGTGGCAGGTTGAATTATTTTAGAATTAATGTAGCCCTAAAGAGGCCTTGATTAATTTATGTAGCAGAGCTTTGTGGCTGTAAAATATATATAATTCTGCTTATCTGATGTAATATATAATTTGGTCTAAGGCTGTGGTTGTTCTTTTTTTGTTCAAGTTCACCTTGGAAGACCAATCTTTTTCCTGGGTCACCCATAAATTGAAAACAAGATTACAATGAAAACATTGGTAAATCTGCTATTCCGCCATAGTTTCAATAGGACAGCAAATAAACATTGCCCCATATCTCACCCTAACTGACCTTCTAGGTAGGATTTCAGGAGTGTCTGTGAGAGAAATTATAAAATCTCTCATTTATGCTGAAACTTGCACTTTACTGTACTCCTTCAATCTGCAACTCTTGCAGGCTTCTCAAGGTCCCCTGTTGTAGAAAAGCTTGTATTTAGGGAGCAACCTTAAAATATCTTTTAAAAAACATAATACCTTTAAAGTAACTTCTGACACAAAATTTTAAATATTAAATATAGATATGTTTGTAAAATTTATGTTTGTAAAATACATACATTTTTTTTAAATGTTTATTTCAACTAAGACATTTACCAATTCTCTCAGTTTTATTTTCAGTCCGAATAAGTCTTAACAAATGTTACTCCAGTATTAAGAATAAGCTGTTTCACATAATCAGGCACAGAAGCAATGCTTGTCTTTACCTGTCTGATTTTAAATGATGGATCAATACAAACATTTGTTACATGATCACACCGCTACTGGGTTTTCTTCATCTATTCCATTTACCTTTTCATGCAAGATCTACAGACACTTTGTTTAAGCTTGTATCACACCATTTGATTGTAGGTAAAATGTTTACTTCACGATTTTCTAATTGGAAATATATTTTTTAACTTAAATTTCAACTTTACTGCGCCTACACATAACAATAAGAACAGGCCACAAGTGTGGCTAAACTAATTCTAATGAGAATAATACTAATCATTAATTTTAATTCTAATGAGATTGCCATCTAGATCTGTCTGTTGGATATACTAAACCCCAGCTTATTTGTGGCCAACATTACAATGAAAATTTAATGGCAAGATATACCATATGTGTACTGCATCAAGAAAAAAGGCAGTTGTCCGGATTTCTGATCCAGATACAGTAAGCAATACAGTAAGCAGTAATGCATCATCTGGGCTTACATGGTTATATATGACTGAGCAGACGCATACACAAATATTAAAATTATGGTGATTGAATAAAAAATATTGGGTATTTGCAATGCTGTTCAATGGCATATCTTTTCTCCCATTCTTAAGCAAGCACTGTGCTTAGTACAGGGGATACTTAGGATAGTATTAACCATTGTTAAGGGTTTGCCAATAAGCCAGATGACTAGAATAATTTAAGTTACTTTAATGAACTGTAGGCACAGGAGGCAATGATGATGCTACAGATCAGATGTTAAGAAAGATTATTAGGTAAACAAATTAGTATCCAATCACAGCTGACCTGTAGAAGATTCTAAAAGCAGACATAATAAAGAAAAAGAAAAAAGCCTATTTAATAATAATTATACATTTTATATTTTCAAATTTGAATAGAATTTTGGGCTATTCAATAGTAAAAGTAGCCCAAAATTATGTTGAAATTTGAATTTTAAAAATTTTAATTTTATCCGAAAATGTGCCCCTATGTACTGTATTATTATTTTTTTTTTTAAGTTTCAAGGTATTCATATTTGTTTGTTATTTTAGTCAGCTGTGATTTTTATATTCAAATTCATAAATAAATAAGTTAACATTTGTTTTTTTTTTACATTGTGAGTTTATTCAAACTAAAAAAACCTCTAAAATTACACAAATCTGAATTTTGATAAATTGGTCTTTCCATAACTTAATGGAAGGAATACATATATAAACGGTTACAATAATATAAATGAACATGAACAATGATATATAATTATTGAGAAAAGTAATCATCATTTTAATGAATTAACATTTTTATGTCAACAATTTAAGAATTCACCTACAAATTGTGTAACTAATTTCCTTTTGTGACTTCCTGTCCCTCTGCTCAATGATGTGACTTAAAGTAGATTACACCCTACAGTATAAGCAACTTGTTTCAGAGCACTTACAAAAGACATCTAGTAAGGATATGTTACAAGGTTACTTCTGCCGCATCTCTTAAGTACTTGTCCACTTGAATGAGTTATTATCCTGCACTAATATGGTGAGAAGGGTTGTGCAGCATACACAATTGAGTCCGGGGTGCTATGACATTCTCATCTAAGCAAATTTGACCGCTTTTGTTAAAATTGATAAAAAAGTTTGTCAATTGTACATTGATGTGCCCTTTGTTTTCTTGCACAATTGAGCATTATGATCCGATTAAGATTTTCTATGAAATGTATTATGCAAGAATTATTTCAGCGAACAGCCAGTGAACGTAAAATGCCAGCTTCTGACTTGACAATACAGTAAAGACACTTAAATGAAGCTTCTATGCATGTAAAATAATACAATTCCTGGGTTACAAGAAAAATCTTATCTTGCTCATACCATTAGTTTTAGAGCATAATTATATGATCTTGGCACTTTTGGTGGGTCAAGATCTGTCCTGAAAAGCGTTTTATGGACCCTTACATGCCTGGATTTTTCCATATAGCAATTTGCTCTTCACCAATTTCCACATAATATAAATCAATGAATAAACAATTAAGAATGTGTTACAATTCAACTGAGAATAGAGGGTTAACCTGGTAAAATATTTTGCAGAATGGTTCACTCTTTCCCATTTTGTTCTAAATGTAAGCAAAATACATTTAGATCAGAAACATCATTTGTCATAACTAATCTAGTCACAATGTCTGCTTCAATATAGCATTTCTGCTAAATAGAAAAAGAACATTTAGAAACTACAATAAGCTGTTTACTGTTTATTTATTTTAATTTTTAAATAGTATAATTCTGGAAGAGATAGGCAGATAGTTACAAGGAGAAAACTACAGAATCAAAAGTAAATATTGTTTGGCTGCTACAAACACCAGCAAAATGCATTTTGCAGTATAGAATTAAGAAAATAACTAATACAGGTTTAGAATCCATCTTATTTGGAACATGATATTTTACTAAAAAGATATTTAAACATTAAATTAACCCTGAAGGCTCCTGAGTCACCAGTTCTAATATCCTGCCTGGAGTTTCTGGGCTGTTTGACTTAGACAGGTCTTGCCCTGGATCACTCCCATTGCTATACATGTAACTGCAAGTAAGGCAGGGCTTTGTTCAGCTGTTATCTATCTGACCCATGTGATCAGTGTAAGCCATTATACTGCCTATAAAGACCCCTGCCCTGCACTGAATCATTGCCCAATATAGGTTCTGCTATTGTGAGTTCCTGGGTGTGTTTCTACTTTGATTCTTGTTTTTGACCTTCTTGCCTGTTCTGGATTTTGATTCTCGCTGCCTGTCCTGACCTCCTTGCCTGTGACCTTGACTACGCTTCTTGTCCTCCATTCCTGTATCATGTGCAGTTCCCTTGCTCGCCCAGAACTCTCCCACTGGTCCTCTCACATTAAGACCTGGCAGCATCCAATTAGCTGAGAGCTCCTCCCAAAGGGAAAGGCGGCTGTTAAAGGCAGAACAGTGAGCCGGGACCGGGACCTTGGGGTTTGTTCTGGGTTTTGGGATACCAATCATTACACCAGTGAGCAAGTATAGTTAGATTTAAGAACAAGTAATGTTTTATTATTGAAGTGAAAAAGGAAATTTAAAGAAAAATATTTGTTCTTAAAATGTATTCTATGGAGAATGGCCTTCTTATTGGGTTTACAGATAAGAGACCCCATGTCCTGTCTAGGTAGAGGTCTCTGAAAATAAAACAAATGCTTAATGCAGAATCTTAATTGGGCTATTCCTGGCTTCAACCATAAACTTTAGAAACAAAATGACATAGGATAATTTCTGTCATTGTGAATAACTGCCTCAATAAAACTTTAAATAATAGCATTCTAGTTAACAATGCACATAATTGCGTTATATCATAAAAATGCAGATGTAATTTTTATTTATGTATTGTTTTAAACTTACATTATATAAATAAATATATCAGCATTCACTGGAGATTAGTGCATCTCAACAATGCCTTTCTCTTAATAAATGGATCACCCCTATATTTTAATTATTAAACATAACTGACATTGTGCTGATTGTGAGTGCTTCCCTAAATAGTAACAGAACTGCAAGATGGCATGCATGAGTGATGTCAAGATCAAGAAAGGGGATCATAAGTAGAGTATTAGATAGACAGAGAGCCAACATACAGTAAGACAGAGATGTTTAAAATTGCAATGAAGGCAGGTTACGAATAGTGATGGGCGAATTTATTCGCCAGGGGCGAATTCGCGGCGAATTCCCGCGATTCGCCGCTGGCGAATAAATTCGCGAAACGGCAGCAAAAATTCACCGCCGAAAAATTCACCAACAAAAACGAGGCGCGCGTCGGAAACGATGCGCGTCTCGTTTCGCGAATTTTTCGCCAATTCGCGAATTTCTCTGGAAATTCGCGAATTTTTCGGCGAAGCGAAACGCGGGAGATTCGCCCATCACTAGTTACGAATAGTGATGAAGGAATTTTTTTTTGCTAGGTATGGATCGCAGAGAATTTCTGCATTTTGCCATATGCCAAGAAAAAATTGTTACAGAGACAAAAAAGTCCCTATAAGAAAAAACAAACACCCATTGACTTTAATACAGTTGGAATAAAAAGTCGCTGGGACAAAAATGTCACCTAGGCAAAATAATTGTTTGCACAAAAAAGTTGCCACAAGAAAAATGTCCTTTGACTTTAATGCATTTAAAGTGAAAAAAAAATAGTTGCAAGTGTAAAAACACCCATTGATTTTTTGCCGTTTCGCAAATGTTTTCAGAGAAGCGAAAGAGGACAGATTCGTTCATTACTACTTATGAGTATTATTACTATTCAATTAGAGTGCAATAGGGTGTATTACATTGTAGGTCTTGTTAATCATTTTTTTTTAGAAAATTCTAAAGTTAAGCAGCCACATACATGTAAATAATTTTTTATAAAATAATTTTTTATAAAATAAGATACTTTTTATTCAGCTTATAGTTTTAAGTATATTAAATCAAATGTAGTTGGGTTCCCAATAATCATAATCATTACCAATTATAATCATAATTATTAACTTTATTAAAGATGCTTTCATAAAAAAATTATTTTGTCAGGTTTCATTTAGAAGCATCACATGCAAGCGTTATTCCTTCAAATACAGCTTTTGACTGTAGATAACTCAGCAAGACTGATGGCATGCAGAACATTTTGGCCCCAAACATAGGGGCAAATTCAATAAGCGCCAAAAATTCGATAGCGTTGCCTTCGATAACGTTCGCCGCACTTCACCAGGTGAATTTTCACCAGCGCTACGCAAATTCACTAAAGTGCAAAGTTACGATAAGGTTGGGGAACTGTAGCATAGTTGCGCTAGTGTTACTTCACCAGGCAAAGTGAATTTACACTAGCGATGCCTAATTTGCATATGGCGCGAATTTCAAAGTATAATAGAAGTATATGTTACAGCCACTACATTACAGTACACAAGCCCAGGAAACCTTTAATAAAAAAAATTAAGTTGTCCTATTGCCCTAAACATGTGCCCCTGTATAGTTGAGTTGCCATATGTTAGGAAATGTAGGGGGAAGGAGGGTAACCCCCCAAAAGTTTCTTTTCAGGCTATCACCCTAGAAAGGTAAAACATGCCAGCGTTTTTTTGGGACTTAGAAAAAATCTCCAAATTTTTTTTCAAACTCCTATCTATTGTATTGAACGTGTAGTGTAAGTGGTAACGTTCAGTTAAATGGTCATCTTAGTGAATTTGCGTAATTACAATCCTTCATCAGTGCGCAACTTCACCTTGTGTAAGGGTGCGAAGTTGCGCTAGTCTATCTAGCTATCTACTTCACTAGCGAAAATTCGCCAGAGTCGGTTTTAGTGAATTTGTGAAGTTACAAATTGACGTCACGTTGGCGAATTAGCGCTAGCATTAGACGCTTTGTGCTTTAGTGAATTTGCCCCATAGACTTCAATGGAAGCTGACAAGTCTCACTGGTACAGTGACACAGGTTGGTTTGGATGCCTCACTACCATTTATTTACCAGTACATACTTTCACAGCTTCAAAAGATCTAAAATACTGGAGTTTCTTTACTGATTGTGATAATACTGAGCTTTCCTTTAATTACTCAGATAATACATATAGTTTATTCTTTTGTCTTAATCCAGGTTTTATCTTTGGTAGCTGGCTGACGTAATTTGTCATTGTTATTTCCTTTTTAATAAATTATTGTGCATTAAGCTTCATCTGAAACTCTTGCATTAAATATTTAACTACAATGCAATAATGTTTTACTAATGGTATTGAAATAAAAAGGTCTACATATCTATTGCAAGATTTAATGTACTGTATAAATCCAAATGGGAATATTTTTAGATATTTTAACAATAAACTAATTAACTTACAAAATATTTCTAGGTGGGTGATAAATATGTATTATTTCAATGTGGTTTTGAAGGCATTATAGAACTACTACTAACTGTTTAAAGACCAATACAGGAGCTTTCTTTGCAAATGTAATGGTGAGTTTTTAAAATATAATTTGTTTGCACATCTTACACAAGAAATTGTGTAGAATGCTTCTCATGTTTTTTCATTAGTACAAAAATACTAATTCACTATACCCCCATGTCAACGTCACCTCATAAGGTAGTCCTACATATTTATATCTGGTCATATTTTCATAGTTTGGCACCTCATGCATTGCTGTATTTGCTTGGAAAAATAAATTGGACAAAGTATGGAGCTACAGTATTGAAGTTCACAGTTGAATAGATAGAGAAGAGATGAATGTGAAAAATGTCAACAGGTCAGGCTTCTCTGGAACATCTGTATTAGTCTTGGCCACTTTAATATGATTTACAGTCTGATTAGAGCCCTGTAGCAGTAAGGTAGGAGGTGAGGCTTCATGGACCAGTTCAGCTTCACTAGTGAGGTTACTTCACAATAAGAATGGGGAGTTTAGTGACAGAGGGGAGGAGTGGGCATACAGGTTGAAAGAAGAAAGGGTTGGCTAGCCACCAATTTCTTTGGAAAAGTCCCCATCCTACCCTAATATTTGGGTGGTGGTTTTAATTTGGGTTTTGTTGTTTTCTAGTTGTCACTCATGTGGCTTTGGAGTATTAAAGGGTACACTAGTTCTTAGTTAACTAACGGGAATTTGGGAAAAGGTAGGTAAATTGGTGGAGACAGGCTGGCTGTATGGTAGTTGTCACAGCTTTGTTGGGTCCTTGTCAGTCTGCAAGGAGGAATCTGTTCTGATATACCAGATCAGGTCAAGTGGGATGGTTTAACCCCTAAAATGAGGACAGGTGGTTAAAAGGGGGATCATAAAGGTCCCAGATTGGTGGCAGGTATCCTCTGAGCTAGGGATTTGGCAGCTTGAGAATGGCTCAGACTGACACACACACACAAACACACACACACATATATGTGTGTGTGTCAGTCTGAGCCATTCTCAAGCTGCCAAATACCTAGCTCAGAGGATACCTGCCACCAATCTGGGACCTTTATGATCCCCTTTTAACCACCTGTCCTCAGGGCTGCCCAACATTTTCAAGTGAACCGTTTAGTACCTAGCTCAGAGGATACCTGCCACCAATCTAGGACCTTTATGATCCCCCTTTTAACCACCTGTCCTCAGGGCTGCCCAACATTTTCAAGTGAACCGTTTAGCACTTGACCTGATCTGGTATATCAGAATTGATTCCTCCTTGCAGACTGACAAGGACCCAACAGTCAGTCTGATCTATTGTCAACCTGCCAAAGCCCTAGCTCATAGTTTGATATCCCTGGGGGGAGAGTAAAAAGGGCTTAGTGAGAAGCCTGAATATTACTGAGTATGGAAGCAGAACTAATTGGTGAGAACCCCAATGTGGGGAAAAGTTTGAATGGGTGAAGCTAAAATGCTGTTGGAAGAGAAGACACTGTGTCCCTTTCTTTCTGCTCCTGATCCTCTGCTTACCTGCTTACTATAGCTAATTTCCCCCAAACATTGTGTACAGACAGCCAGCTTGTCACAATCTATAAATAATTATTTATGCACTGTTTCAATTAAGCTGTGTCCATTAACATTGAAATGACGATATTGTCATACCTTTTTATTAGTAAGTCAGGTGAGAGTGTGTAGAATAATGCATGGGTGATGTTTTCTTTTTAAAATATTTTATATTTAAAATATTATTTTTAATTACATTCAGTGGTACTACAGACTTTAAACTGGATCCTTCTGGCGCATAACCCCTTGTGCCCAATTACAAGCCATAATGACAGCTTCCAGGTTCTGTTAGATTATCTATTATTTAAAAGTCCAAATTTATATCAATATTTTCTGTGGGAAAAAATCCTACTAAATCTGCACGGGTTTTTTAGGTTATTTATTAATGCAATTTCAGGGAAAAAAATTAGCAGGAAAAAATCAGAGAAACCTCATAAAAATAAGAATTTCAGGAATCTCCACCCAAAACCCCCAAATTTCACAATATTTTTTTTACACAGTTATGGAGCGCTCACCTCCCACTGCAGACCACTTCTGTTGTGCCAGGTGCTGAACAGGAAGACCCAATCCTGCCCTAGGGTCACTTCCATACATCTAAAAACATCTAAAAAAGTGCTCAAGTGCATAATTTATTCAGCCCACAGCATACAATAAAGGCAACGTTTCGGGCCTACCAGGCCCTTTATCAAGCCCAGTAGTCCTTTTAAAACGAGTGCATAAGGGTGTGTACAAAAGCCCCACCCCCTCATCATGAATCCTCCAATCACAGTGCAGTATTGATTATACATTTAAATCTGTCAGTAGACTTGTATAATAGGTATCATTTGTGATTACAAAATCAAAAATAAATAAAAATAATAATAATTGACAATAAGGGGCAAATTTACTATTATTCCCCCAAAAAAATTTGTTTCTAATCAATACTCGATTAGCATTCGATTTTCGAATTTTGTTAATCGAATAGTTCTAGGCTACCTTTTATTCGATATTCGATCATCGAATAAAAACCTATTTGATCAGTCGAATAAATCATTTGCTTGAATGAAGTAAAACATTCGATCATTCGAATGATTCGTACGATTCAAATGATCGAACACTTCGATGTACGAATCCTATTCGATCAGGACTTAGTCTCAGAAGCCTATGGGAGTGCTCCCATAGGCTTCTATTGCAATTCGGTAGGTCCAATCTGCCGAAGTAGGCAATCGAAGAAACTTAAAAAATAAAATCCTTCGCTGATCAAATGATTGAATATTCGTCCATTCGAATCTATTCGAATGTATTCGATCGTTCGATCATACCTTATTCGATGATCGAATATGCCAAAATTCACATATTCGACCAAAAGAAGAAATCATATGTTCGAACTTCAATCGAACTTCAAATCATTCACGTGATTTTAGTACATCTGCCCCTAAGTGATATTACCCAACTTTTCAATTCCATATTTTGGGTTCCAATTAAAGTCCTTAGATGTGAAGGCGATATCCATTAGTATTTAAAAATCCATGATATATAGAAAATATTTGTAGTATATACATATTAAAAACAGACAAGTTAATATATATTGATTTCATATTGATTTTGCATAAGGGCCTGGAAGGCCTGGAACGTTACATTTATTGTATGCTGTGGGCTGAATAAATTATGCACTTGAGCACTTTTTACAACTTTAAACAGTGTGCTGCTAGGGGAGTTTTTGAAAAAAAAATTTGTGATTTTCACCTGAAAACTCTGAAAACTTTGGATTATTGCACGAAACGGAAAGTTCTCCCATTGACTTATATGCAACCTTGACTGGTCTGAGATGCCAGATTTTCAGATTCTGACTTTTCCATCCTCAGGGTTTGATAAAATGCAAAAAAAATTCTAGATTTTTTAAAAGTTAAATTTTATAAAAAAAATCATACATTTTTCATGATTTTTGCATTCGGAGTTTAGTAAATAACCTCCATAGTGTTGAACCCTAGAAAAATGGTCAGATATATAAATAAATAACAAGATAGATAAATAGATGACCTGTAGATTAGATTGCCTATCCACACAGCCAGCAGAGTTTCGACATTATATATAGGCTGAGACACAAAGCTTGACAGGTTTTGGAAAGCTTAGCTATTGACATATAATAATAGTAATGAATAAAACCTATGGTCAATAGTTAAAATGACTCATTAAATTAAATCTATAGTTTAACTGATACAAACAATGTTCTTAACATGTACAAAATAATTGACCAGCATAATTGACTGACAGATAAATGTGAACATACTGTTAAAAAGAATACGACAATGCTGTGATACAGGCTTGTGCTTACAATGCATTTTTCCAACAATTATGTAGAACTTGATGTCAATTTTGTTTGACCTCATGGTGTGGATTTATTATGGATTGAAATAGGAAATGCCAAACATCTTAATCTGTTTTACAATCATTTCAGTAATGTTTTCCTGATAATCAGAAACGTTTTAACAAAGTAAAACATTAAAAAAAACTGATAACTGGGGGGCGTGGCCTGGACACTGTGGAAGATGGCTGCCTAAATCCTAGCTCCGTTACCATGACCCGCCTTGAGCCCACATAAGCACCACAAGTCAGCCCAAAACCACCCATTTACCTTGCCTGTTGACCCCTACAGAGTCTGCTGTCACACAAGACGGAGAAAGAGAAGAGGGCAGCATTTCGGAGAGAGGAGAGCTTAGTGCGTATAACACATGCAACGCAGGCCTATGCCAGAGTGTCCAATAGATCAGTGCAGCCACGACCTGAACAGCAGTTCAGCTTTGGCAGCATCAACAGATAAAATGGGCAGCACTCCGGAGATCCTTAAAATTGCCTTTATTTTTCACTTGCAGGGCAACATTTGCTTTATGAGTAGATTCCAGTGCTGGAGGACACTGTGGGAGGTGCACCCGGTCTAAACAGGAGTGTGAGCTAAGTGTGTGCTACTCAGAATTCCTAAAGCATCAACAGATAAAGCAGCCGATGTCCCAACACATGCACAGAAGTCTTCATAAACCTGGTAAGTACACCACAAGGTGGGGAGGGGCCCTTCGAAGCAGTACCAGAGCAGTGGGGACACTACTCCAAACGGCCGGTTACCCCATACACCGATTACAGGCTAAATACGGAGGTCAGAGGGGGATTACATATATTAAGTAACGGGGATACCCCCCACCACCAGGCCATCTCCCCAGAGGATAAGGCCTAGTCCGGAAGTCGGTGAAGGGCCCCAACAAGACCAAGGGCCAACACTACTCAAAGGACTAAATGCGACACTAGGCCATGGGACAGAGGATCAAAAGCACGATACCTACTAAAGTATTAAGGAGTACAAAACAAACAAAGACACATTAACCATGACGGGCGGCAGGTAAAAACAAGCTACCAACAAGCAGAAGGAACAATTGACTTCTTTAAAGGTAGGCCCTCCGATGCAAAGGCCCCAAAGCAAATCCCCTCTCAAGCGGATTTAGACTCAGCGGCTCCATGCAGAAAAAAGATATGAACGAACTAAATCACTCCTTCTCTGTTTTAAGGACGAGATTTAAGGGGAAATAAGACAATCCCTCACAGAATTCAAATCAGATCTCACAGCAATGGACCACAGAGTGCAAAACCTGGAACACACCCAAGGATCAATCCAGGAATCAAACTCTAACATGGAAACCTTAATACAAGATCTACAAACCCAACTGAGAGAACTCCAGGATGCCCACAAGGAACTCGAAAACCACAACAGTAGAAATAACTTACGATTTCGAGACATACCAGAAACAATACAAATGGACTCATTCTTACCTAGACTTTTCAAAGACCTGGTTCCAAATTTGAAGATAAATATTTTCTTTTGGACAGAGCACACAGAGCACACAGAGCTAGGCCAAAACCAAACTCACCTCCTAGGGATATAATAGTACGATTCCACTATTTTCAAACTAAAGAGGCTACTGTATATTGAAAGCGTCTAGAACTTCCCAGGTGGAACTAGATGGAATATCTCCAAAGGTCTACACTGATCTTGCCCAAACCACCCTACAAAAGTGGAACAACCTTAGACCTCTAACAGAGAGAAACTAAGGACATATTCACCAAGCTCAAAACAGACAAAAGCCAAATTTATACAAAAAGACCCTTAGGTCACCTCTATTTCTTCAATAAACACTGTGACAACAGGATTTAAAATGATAGAAATCATAACTTAACTGTTATAATATGTTGGTGAAACATTATTGGTAGACTCCTAAATAAATGTTAACAGAAAAATGCAATAGCTCAGAGAGACATTCTCGTGCTGACAGGATACTAATGTGAATATCTATAAGGCGGGGCACACGGACAGATTCTCTTCTTTGGCTCCGTTCCGTGACCCCCCTGTAAAAGGGTTTTCCCAGAGGGGAGCAATTGAATTGCACCCCCCCTTGAAAACCAGAAGTCGCCTCTAAATAAGAGATGACTAAAGTTTATACGTAAGTGTTGTTGTTAGTTAAAAATTTTTCCTTTCTCCCTTCCCTTTTCTTCTCCCCTCCCCCCTTTGTTTTTCTTTCTTCTTGCTGTTATATTAGATACCCTACCCTAACTGCAATTCTATTGATATACCCCCAACCTATATCTTTTCTAATTTCAGCTTCGATTCTACACATCATCACCCCAGAGTTCCCCAGACAAAATCGTGATGGGACCTCGGACTCCCTCTGGCTCCTCCTCTTTTGACTTAAAGGTAGGCTCTCATAATGTCAATGGCCTAAACACGCCACAAAAATGCACAATGGCCTTTTCAGATTATTACAAACACAAAGTGGATATCTTGATGCTGCAGGAAACCAAAACAAAAGGGGCGGCTATTCTTTTGGCGAAACAGGTCAAATTTCAACTTAAACAAAAACAAGTTGACCCAGAAGGTCGATATATCATAATCACTGGCCTACTTCAGAAAAATATAACTACAATAGCCTCAGTTTACTCCCCTAATACAGCCAAACAGACCTTCTTCAAAAGTTTCTTTGACAAAGGGCAAAATCATAGAGGCGGGAGACTTTAACACTACCCTAAATAACAGCATGGACAGATCACAAGACATTTTTGAACCTCAGACTTCCAAAACCTACGACCGGGACTCCAAAAACTTAGCCAAACACTTAACCAACGAGCTACTAGTAGATGCCTGGAGAGAAAAACATCCAATAGATAGGGATTTCTCATACTACTCCAACGTCCATAATACGTACTCCCGTATTGACTACATTTTTACTAGAGCAACACAAATACATCATATTCAGTCGGCCAAAATCCACGATATCACCTGGTCAGACCATGGCATGGTGGAACTTATATTCACAAAATGGTATGAACTGAGAGGGACCGGGAGTTGGAGACTAAATGAATCTTTATTATTAGATAGGGACACATGCACCAAAGTCACTAACAGTATTAAAGAATGCTTCAAGCTAAACGGCCCAACAGAAACATCCACAGCAATAAGATGGGATGCCCACAAAGCAGTGATCCGAGGAAACCCGTCCACAGACAACCTCAGAAAAATACAAGATACGAAAGCACAATTAATTCAAGTACTTTCAGACAAGACAGCATATGTAATGCAGAAAACCAAGCACTTATACTATGAATATGCAAATAAACCACATACACTGTTAGCCCGCAAACTAAAAGCTCTACAAACCTCACAAACTATATACACCATACGAACATCTTAAGGAACGCATTCCACACCTTTTATTCCAATTTATATACTGCAGACAAAGCCCCAGAAGCGGCATTTTCAAGCAAATCAGATTTTTTGACCAAATGGACTCCCCCACGTTAACAAAGGAAGATCAGGATGTGCTAGTGGCACCTATAGGTACAGAAGAAATAGGATCAGTGATCAAAGACTCTAAATCAAATAAAGCCCCGGGCCCAGATGGCTACACAGTAAAATATTAAAAAAATTCTCCAAACATCTGATCCCGCACATGAAAGAGTTATTCCAAGTGCTCATGGAAGGATCACCCCTAACACAATACATACAAACAGCAAACATCACCATGATACTAAAACCAGGAAAGGATCCCCTAAATTGTGATAGTTACCGAGCCATCTCCCTAATCAATACAGACATCAAAATTTTCACAAAGATATTGGCTAATAGACTCACCACAATACTCCTACAACTAATCCACAAGACCAGGTAGGCTTTGTGCCAGGGCGACAAGCGGCGGACAGTATACGGAAGGCTATAAACCTGATAATCCTAGCCCCAAAAATATCAAATTCCTCACTTATCCTGTCTCTAGATGCACAAAAAGCATTTGACAGGCTGGACTGAAGATACATGTTTGCGGTCCTGGAAAAAATTAAAATACCAAAAGAATTTTTCACAGGACTCAAACAACTATATGCAGCCCCTTCAGCCCGAGTGCTGAATATGGGTCTCCAGTCCGATTGCATTGAGATTAAGGGTGGGACACGACAGGGCTGTCCTTTATCACCTTTAATATCCCTTGAACCCTTAGCCCATGCCATCAGGCACAATCCCAACATTAAAGGTTTTCAGATGGGAGAAAAGACACATAAAATCAATCTTTTTGTGGACGACATACTTCTTACACTTACAGCAGACTCAAGTGTAAGATCAATTACAACATATTTCGGGATATAAGGTCAACCCCTCAAAATCTCACGCACTTCCATTGAAAATGTCAGACCCCCAATTGAAATTATTACAGCTTAACTTTGATTATAAATGGGAAACAGAATCCCTAACATATCTGGGAATCCAGTTGACCACATCATATGATACTCTATACAAGGCTAATTACCCCAAAATGATAGACAAACCTAAAAGAGACTTACTTACTTGGCACACATACCATCTTTCCTGGTTTGGAAGAATAGTAGCAATCAAAATGACATTGCTATCAAGACTATTATACTTATTCAGAACATTACCAATACACTTGCTATATCAGACTTTATATGGGGAGGTAAAAGACCCAAAATTAAAGCAGAAAATATGACCAAACATAAATCTAAGGGAGGTCTGGGAGTCCCGCACATACATAGATACTATATAGCTAGCAGACTAGAAGCAATGTTACACATACATGCCCCAACCAGAGAACCATGGAAGGAAATAGAGAACCATTATACAAAACCACTGCAGTTAGATCACCTATTCTGGATACCAAAGGCTTCCAAAATTACCTCACCGGATATCCTACCCACATCACAACAAGCACTAGAGACTTATGGGATACAGTATTCCTAAAAATGAAACTAAGCACTACTAAATCTAGATATAGAATCATTTTTAATAACAAGAACTTCACTCCAGGATGCACTCCATCAGACTTCTCCCCCTGGATAGCAAGAAACATGCTCACACTCAATGCCTTTCTTGTAGACCAGAAGGTGATAGCATTGCAACACTGCAAAGAGAAATACGAGAAATACACCAACCATATATAGACATAGGCCTTACAATTTCTGAAAAATCATGGTCATACATATGGTAGGCGGCCAAAAAAACATATATATGCGCAGTCTCCAGCGAAAGAGCATACAAGATAATATTCCGATGGTATTACACCGCAACACGCATAAGTAAACTGAGTGGCAACCTGTTTCAGAGGCTGCGGGGAACAGGAATCCTTTTTTCACACTTGGTGGACATGCACAGTTGCCCAGAAATTCTGGAGGAAGGTATCGACTCAGCTCTCCGAGGTTCTACACTGCCCTATACAAGCAGCCCCTCACACATTGCTTTTGGGAATGATAATCCAAGTCTTACACTTCCAGAGCTCACACAAAATAGCCACACACATCTTAACAGCAGCAAGATCTCTAGTAGCAGCGAACTGGAAAAAAACACAAATACCAGGAACCCAAACACTAATCACCAAGGTGAACTGGATAAGAGCAATGGAACCCATAAGAAACAGACTGTTGGATAGAAGCTACGAGAGGGCGCTGGAGTGGCATCCCTGGTCCCAACACTTGGAAACCCTTCAGATGGGGACAAGCACTTGAATCTTCAACTGTATTTAAGAAAATCAATAAAAAACTTAAATAATAAAAAAACTGATAACTCTCTCAGTTTTTTAGAATGTAATCAAACATTTTGAGAATTCTTGTTTCTGCATATTTCTAGTGGATAGAAAATTATTTAATTTATTCCAGTATGGAAAATAAATGGTTAATTCTTTAAGGGGTCCATTTACTAAGGATTCAGGTTAAATTTTAATTAAAAATTTTTTTAATTTCGAAGTAATTTTTGGCTACGTTGACTATCAAATAGTCAAAAATTTGATTTGAATTGAAAAAATTTGAAATACTGTCTCTTTGAATTTGAATTCAACACTTCGCCACCTTAAAACTGCCGAATTGTGATTTTAGCCTATGGGGGACCTCCTAGAACCTTTTTTCTATGTTCTGGAAATTCAAAGGATTTTCACCAAAATCGTTTGAATCATTTGAATCAAACAGTGCATTCAAACGATTTGAACGATTGATCGAAAACGGACATATTCGATCCATTTTCGATTGAAAATCGCTTTTAAAAAAATGTGATAGTCCAATCTCTATTTTTTTTAATTCAAAATTCGAGCCTTAGTAAATCTTCCCCCAAGTGTTGCTAATGTTCCACCACCTACAGTAAAATTAATTGACCTTTGTATCTATATATCTGTAAGATCTAGGGGTTGACCTATGACAATCTATTTTTTTTCTACATGATTGGGAACAGAGATTAGGAATAATTTGTAAAGCCTATTCTCATCAAATGTAAAGTGACAGTATGGACCAAACCAAAATAGCAATGTGACTGTAGGTTTAATAAAGGTGGGTAAGATTTTAGCTGTCTCAGCTAAATATATATATTTTTTATTTTACTTTCACTCTAAACTATATAAAAACTAAGTTCCATATTTACTAAATTGCTACCTCAACAACTTGATGTCGTGTTGACTGGCAAAGTGCTCTTCCATGATACATTTTCCATTACCTGTGATTCTCTTTAATATTGTACAAGGCAGATGTCATTTTTCAAAGTAAACGCAAAGGTTGAATTATTTAAACATTTCACCAAGGGAAAAATCTTTGAAAATTCTCTTATTTTGATGAATTGAACAAAGGCTCCGTTACCAAAAAAAACACCATGAACAAATATGTGTGAATGGATTAATTATCTAGCAATTATAGAAATAGTTTTAAAGAAAAATAAGAACCAATTTCACTGTAAAGATTTGCAAAATCACATATCCCTGATGATGCACATTAGTATTTTTCAGTCAAAACGAAATCCAGATAATAATCTCTTAGAGAAGATACATTTAGGGGCAGATTTACTAAGGGTCGAATTTGAGGGTTAAAAAATCCTCGAATTCAACCATGTGAATAGTTAGGGAATAAAAATTATTCATATTCAAATTCAGAGGATTTTTATTTATTCGATTGGTCGAATGATTGGATAGTAAAAATTAGAATTTTTTTATTCAATAAAATGTTTTGAATCTGAATTCTGTAGCATTGATCAGGCGAACTAGGCAATCAAATACAAATTTAAAGGGGAAGTACTTCGACTGTCGAATATTCGAATAGATTTTTATTCAAATCATTTGAATCATTCAATTCAATCGAATTTTCAAAATTCACTGGTCGAATTTGTCTTCAAAAACATTAAATTTTTTTTAACTTTTTGATAATTCGATCGAACTTTGTATCCTTCAAGTGAATTTAGTAAATCTTTACAAAATTCGTGTGAAGGATTCGAAGTTCGATCGAATTCGATCGAATACCGATCGTACAATTTTTTCAGAGGATCGAATATGCAAATTTGGCCTCTTCGATCATCGAATACCAAATTATCGAATGGATTGAATGATCGGATTTTCAATAATTTGATGATCAAAGGATTTAAAATAATTCGAATTCCTACTTCACCAGATTGAATTTACCGAATACCAATAGAAGCCTATGGGAACCCCCCCGCATAGGCTACTTTTGCAAAGTCCTGCTCAAATACCATTTGTACGATCGAACGCCTCGATCGTTTGAATCGTACAAAGGCGAAAGTATGTTTTTTTATGAAATCAAACGATCGGTATCCGATCATACGATTTCATAGAGAAATGGAATATGGAGCAAAAAAATTGCCTAAAACTAATTGATACAGAAAATAGAGTGCTCACCTGTTACTCTGTTAACCCTTTCGGGTGTCTGGTGCTTCACAGCATATAAATCCCCCTGCTCCAGGATAAAACAATCAGTATATACAATCCAAAATTGCTGAAGCACACAGATCCGTTGTAGTGAATAAAACAAGTGATTTTATTGGCTCATAGTAGACCTAAATTATGGCAACGTTTCGGGCCACTCTGGGCCCTTCATCAAGCCTTGATCATCAGGCTTGATGAAGGGCCCAGAGTGGCCTGAAACGTTGCCATAATTTAGGTCTACTATGAGCCAATAAAATCACTTGTTTTATTCACTACAACGGATCTGTGTGCTTCAGCAACTTTGGATTGTATAAAACTAATTGATAAGCATTCGATAGTCGAATGCTTATCGAATTTTAAATAGATTCGTCGGATTTTATGTGAAAAATAGTAAATTTGCCCCTTAGAGTAGTCTCTGAGTTTTATAACTGGCAACAGATTACCTTTTTTGAATAATGGCACTTTTCCAGACTGCAAATAGTCCTTGATGATTAAAAATAGTCCCCATCACAAACTAAGCTTCCCAAGCATAGATCTATAGAATCCATCTGGTCATGGTTCACCTTCATTTATCTAATCTTTGCACTTCTGCTTGAATCAATGAAACATTATTAGTACTAATAGATTTAGATTTTGTAGCCATAGGCTCTTTTTTCTATAATCCCAAACAAAACAGTTGTCTTATAATGGCGTCTCAACACTGCACATAAAGTTTTCTTTAATAATATAGGGTAAAACTGGAATAGAGTATTGAACCACAGCCAATAGACAGACTTTTCATTATTTAAACTGTACTGTACTAAGTTACTAAGTCACAGTACTAAGTTCATTATACATGAAACATTTAGGAAATATGTCTTGCTGTTCATGACTATACTGTATGTTTTCTGTTTTTGTATCTTAACTGCCTTTTTTCAGTTTTTCAAATAAAAATACAAATTATTATGTAAAAGTAGCAATTGTTTAGACAAATATGAAAGAATGTAGGGAAATGATGCTACAGTATTTTATCAAATACCTTTTGATTGATAGTGACAGCATAACCTATCCACATTTTTGTTAAAATCATAAGATGATAAATATTATAGAGAAATATATTCTGTTTTGGACATGAGCTCATTCAGTTTATGAATACACCAAAATTAAATATAAACACATTTATTTTTCTTACACAGACATACCGGATTCCATAAATTGAAAATAACCCATCATTCTCTCTCTGTGCACACTGGGACCAGTTCCCCACATTTTTTGTAAAACTCACAGTGTAATGATTCTGGGACTTGAAGCCCTCTGTTTTCCATAGTGGGTGGTGCATAGGTTCTTTGGAAAACAGAGGGTCATCAAGTCCTAGAATCCTTCATTTCATGGCGGAAAGAGGAAGCTTGGGGCACTGAAACTTTACCTTAATAGATATTTAACTTAATAAACTGTTCTGTTTACTTTAATAGAACTTTTGTATAAAATTAGATATAGCCTCTTATAAAGACATAGCGTGTTCAGACTTGTTTACCCTGGCATATCCTGTACATATAACAACTTTAAATGGGTGGAAATATACAACATTCAATGTAAACAAAATGTAAGCAATACAAATAGAAAGCTCTTCTTCAATTCATCAAAATGAATATTAAAATATAAGAGCTGTACAGTCATATGAAAAAGTTAGGGAACCCTCTTAATTCATTGGCTGAGCTTTCAAAGTAGCAGCTTCTTTTTAATATATAACATGCCTTATGGAAACAGTAGTATTTCAGCAGTGACATAAATTTTTTTGGATTAACTGTAAATATGCAATATGCATCATAACAAAATCAGACAGGTGCATAAATTTGGGCACACCAACAGATATATTATATCAATACTTAGTTGAGCCTCCTTTTGCAAATGTAACAGCTTGGGAAAACTGGGCAGCAAACTGGAAAATGAGGTTCAATGTTGATAAATGCAAGGTTATACACTTGGCAACAAGTTGTCTAATTCTGGGCAGTGTCATTCTGTAGCTACTCAAGCAAATAGGGTTCTGTCCTGCATAAAAAAGGGCATAAACTCATAATTATGCCTCTTTATAGATCCCTAGTAAGACCTCATCTGTAATATGCAGTGCAGTTTAGGACTCCAGTCCTTAGGAGGGATGTAAATGAGCTGGAGAGAGTGCAGAGATGTGTAACTAAACTGGTTAGGGGAATGGAAGACTTAAATTTTGAGGGTAGACTGTTGAGGTGGTTTTCTCTGGAAAAAAGGCACTTGCGAGGGGACATAATTATACTTTACAAATACATTAGAGGCCATTATAGACAAATATCAAGGGACAGCACCAGAGACCACCCCTTCACACTAGAATAAAAGGACCTTCATTTGAAGCAGCATAGGTGGTTCTTCATAGTGAGGACAGTGAGGTTGTGGAATGCACTGCCGGGTGATGTTGTGATGGCTGATTCTTTTGATGCTTTTAAAGGGGGCTTGGATGATTTTTTGGACAGACATAATATCAAAGGATGTTTTGATACTAAACTCTACAGTTAGTATAGCTATTGGCAAATATGGTATGTGTAGAGGTGTGTGTGTATGTGTGTGTATGCTGGGTTTTAATTTGGAGGGGTTGAACTTGATGGACTTTGTCTTTTTTCAACTCAATTTAACTATGTAACTATGTAACTAGACCCTCCTATAGCCTTCCATGAGTGTCTGGATTCTGGATGGTGCTTTTTTTGACCATTTGTCCATACAAAATCTCTCTAGTTCAGTTAAATTTGATAGCTGGCCAACATGGACAGCCCACAGATTTTCAATGTTATTCAAGTCTGGCGACTGTAACGTCATTCCAGAATATTGTCCATCTCCTTCTGCATAAATGCCTTTGTAGATTTTTAAGTGTGTTGGAATATCCAACCCCTGTGTAACTTATCCTAATTATCCTAAATAATTTGTTGATATTGGGTTGAATTCAGTTAACCCTCGACTTTAACAAGGGTCCCTGAACTAGCCACACAGCCCCACAGCATGATGGAACCTCCACCAAATTTGACAGTAGGCAGCAGATGTTTTCCTTGCAGTTTTCTTCTTCCTCCATGCAAATTGCTTTTTGTTATGACCAAATAACTAAATTTCTGTCTCATCAGTCCAAAACACTTTGTTCTAAAATGACTGTTGCATACAACAAGCAACTCTGTTTGTGGTGTGAGTGCAGAAAGGGCTTCTTTATCATCACCCTGCCATGCAGATGTTCTTTGTGCAAATTGCGCTAAATTGTATAATGATGTACAGATACACCATTTGCAGTAAGATGTTCTTGCAGGTCTTTGGAGGTGATCTTTGAGTTGTCTGTAACCCTTCTGTAACCATTTTCACAATCCTCCTCATATGTTGCTCCTGTATTTTTATTGGCCTACTAGACCAATAAAACTGTGCATGTGGCCTTCCATTACCTGATTAAATTCCTTACAGTTGAAAATGATAGTATAAACATCTAATATAGCTTTTTGTAGCCTTCCCCTAACCATGACACTGAACAATCTATGTTTTCAGATCTTTTAAGAGTTGCTTTGAGGATCCTGTTGTAACTCTTCAGAGGAGAGTCAAACAGAAGCACAACTTGCAATTTGCCACCTTAAATAACTTTTCTCATGATTGGACACACCTGCCTATAAAGTTCAAGGTGTACTGAGCTAATCCACCCAATTTGTTGCTAGTAATCAGTATTGAGCAGTTACATGCATTCAAATTAGCAAAATTACAACAGTGCCTACATTTTGCACATACTGTTTTTCACAGTTGATCTAATTTCATACAGTTGAATATTGCTTCACTAAAAATCTTTGTTCAGAAAACACCCCAGTACTCAGATGTTCCTGGGAAATGAAAGACATACTACTTTCACCCTTTTTCAATTGAAAGTGTAATAACGTATTATGCAGGCTGTGAGCGGTCCCAAACTTTTTCATATAACTGTAAATAGACAAAACCAGTTTAAAATTTACACTAGTACCAAACCAGTTTAATATTTTAGATTAATGTGCCAAATGAAAACACAAAATGAAATGTGCAAACATTCATAATATATTCATGATTTAGCATTTTAACTCATGAATTTTATTACAATAGAATGAATCAGAAACATTTGTTCTAATGACCAGTCCAATATTGATAGGTCTGCAAGGAAAGTGTTCATTTCATCACATTTTATAGCCATCTAAAAGATTTTACATCACAGAGAAGTATGTTTTTGCTGAGATAAGGAATCCTGAATGCATAGACAAAGAAAAATATCAATGATATCCAAATTGATCCAACTGTCTTATCAAATTATTTGGGCAGTTATACTGATTTCTATAACATTTTAGCAAAGTTCATATATTTGGGAATCCAGAAGACTTCCATATGGAATTTTAATATGTCTGTCCCTAAGAATATTCACAACAGTCACTAAACATGGCACATTTATAAAGAAGGAAACATTTTAATAGCTCATGTGAACTCATAACACAGCCCTACACAATATATTGACACTATATACATACAAGTTAACAATAATAATAATAATAATAATATGAAGGTTTAGATTATTTTAAAATGACAGTTTTTTTAATGTTCTACATTGTATTAAAGTAAGCATTGCAGAATAAATCACACTTGTAACTGACCTGCATCCTTACCTTGTTCTAAAATTTGTAGGATGAGGATGTCCATCATACAATGATAAATAATCATATTCTTCTTCCAAGGCAAATGATTGAAAGGCTATCTGAATCCTGTTCTGTTCTTCTCCTACTATTACCCATGTACAATTTGCACCATTTGGATAACCGTAAGGGAAACCTGGGCTTTCTATAGTTCCATTCAATCCTTTAAATGTTCCACCACAAGTATATATATATCCTGAAAAAACAGACAAAGATTGAAATTTAAGAAATGGATAAAATGTATCAAGAATGAACATTTCTATGTATATAGGCCATTATTGTAACCCTATTTGGTCCACAATCTATAAACCCCATTGGGCAGCTAATATGACTGGCATATCAAAATGATCAAATGATCATTAATAAATGACCATTTGCCCTCATGGATTTATGGATTTTAGTTCACAGCAAGTTATAAACAAATAACTTATATACAGTATAAGCAAAGGATAGTTTTAGATGTAGAAAGCTGGCAATATAAATAATTTGTTGAATCAGACATGTGAAAAACAATTCATTTAATGACACGGTAACCACTTTCCAGTTTTTAAAATCTTCAGCAATGAAAGCAATGTGCCAATTCAGTTATCTTTAATTCAGAATACTTACACATTCCTGCATGAATTACTGAATCAGTTATTTTGATCTCTTCATTCCCATAAAATCATACATAACCTACTAACTGAACTTTGACTGTGATAACTGCATGTCTTTAGTGATGGTCATATTTACTTTTTAGAATTTCTACTCACTTATTCTTGCTTGACGGACAATTCCCATAAATTAGAATACTGATTACTAAACTTAAAATGACTGAATATAAATCTTACCATTTTACACTCTTAAGCAATACAATTAAATATCCGTGCCTTGTGAAATTAAAGGGCAATGAAAGGACAATACTGCCAGGGGGCCTATCGGCTCCCAGCAGGCGTTGTCAGGCCAAGGAGGAAGCTATAGGCTCAAGATTCAAGGTACAGGCAAGGATTCAGGCAATATTGTGGTCAAAGTTCAGGCAATAGTTCACATAGGCAGGCAGAATAGGTTCAAAATCAGGTTCAGGCAAGAGTTAAAAGTCCAGGAATAAATATATATAGAAATTAGAGCACCCAGGAACATTGACAAACAAAACCTATACTTGCGTGCCAAACTCACATCCTGAAATTTAGAATTTGGTGCCAAGCTGTGATATCATCATTGCGCCGGTCGCCGAAGAGCCCATGTGGTGTGCATGGGCACCGTCATCTTTGACGCGACCGCCAGGGAGGTAAGCTACGCTGCTGGGTACTCTCGGCAAATACTCCATCCAACTATGAATGGACAATAATCAATTCAGCTCACAGATGATGTCACGTGGGGGAAGATTTACTAAAGAGTGCCAGTAACGGCTTGGCAGCCAATGCAACACTTTGCCAGGTGAAAATTCGCTCAGACAATGCAAATTTACTAAATTGCGAAGTTTCATCCCAGACGCCGAACACTGGTGAATTTTCGCTAGTGTTACTTCGGCAGAGCGAGCAAATCAAAGCGAAGATGCACTAGGGTTCAATTCTATCTAGAGCAACATTGCTAGAGGTCTTGCGCTCAGACTAATTTGCAGACAGCGGGAAATTTAAAGTGGAATGGTGTATCTAATTGCATTATCATTTACACTGATATCTAGACATGCTAAGGGAACCTTAATAAAATTAATAGTTATTTTAATGCCCTACACATAAGCGCACTGTAAAGTAATGTGCCATATGGTTTGAAAATGTATGGGGGAAACCAGGTACCTGGAAAAAAAATTATGCCTTTTGCAGCCTAACACCCTAAAAAAATTAAAAGACGGCAGCATTTTTGGACTTAGAAGATATTCTACTCTAAACATTTTCTACTCAAAAAATTATTATGTAAGTAAGATTGAGAACAGTATGTTCTATGCACTCCAATGCACTTCACCAGGTCATAGCTGGTGAGGGCAAGTCTGGAGATAGAGGTAACGTTCAGTAAAATCCTCATCTTAGTGAATTTGCTGAGTTACAGATGTAGACACTTGGATTTGTGAGTTAAATGCGTCGTGACTCAGGGCTAATTGAAGAAAATATGTTATCTAAAGTTATCTTAACTCATTTAATGCATTTAACCTTTTTATTAGCATGCCAAAGCACCATTGTTTTCAACTGTGCTAAGTGGGATACATGGGATAGAATAGTTAAGTTATTCTGTGTCAAATGCACAATCCAAAGTGGCTTCATCTATACATCCATTTCCCAGAGTGAAAATTCCTTCACTAGTGAAGTGACATCTGCGCCCGTTAGTAAATCAGCGAAGTGACTGAAAATGGTAATGCTGGCAAATCGTCAACAGCGTTAGTCACTTTGCCCTTTAGTAAATCTGCACCATGGTGTCCTGTACCAATATTTAGGCCCAATGCCTACACTCAACTTGGGGTCTTCACTTCATTTCCTGTACAGAGATCAATTTTAGATAATGACTTTTGTGAGATATTCAATAAGGATAATTCAATTAGAAGCCAAAAAGAATGAACAAAGCCCTTTGGGAATATGCAGATTGTTAAATCTTTTTTAGAAATGAAATTATTTTGCTTATAGAATCAAACCATTAAACTAGGCTAGTTACTGGATTTCCCCAATTGAAGAAGAAATTTTGAAAAAGGATATGCAAAGTCAGTGCAATCAATCTCCATTTATTTTTTTTTCCTTTATGATTGCAGGTTTCATTTGTATAGCAACAAGTATTTTTCATGATACACTGAGGGGCATATGTATTAAGGTTCAAATAATACATGCAAATTCAAATTTTGGTCAAAACTCACAATTTCCAATTTAAATTTATTTGAATGTGAGATTTATCACACCTCAACCCTGGAAACAACTCTAATTCAATACTTCACCACCACCTAGTTTATGTAATAGCCAATGGCAGAGATCTGTTGAACCATTTGAAGAATATTGGCTCCCAGTGGGAGTTAATCAGGACCAAGGAGGAAGCTAAAGGGTTAAAGCAGTGGCATAACTAGCGAGGAAGCAGACCCCGCAGCTGCGGGGGGCCCGGGAGGAGAGGGGGCCCGGCCGAAATTGCAGGGCTGGATTACGCCACCAGAGCTGGTACTTGAAGACTTCTTCCAGGCCACTGTAAAACAACATCAATGGATAAATAGACCTGGTCATTAGAGTTCTGGGTACTAAGAGATGCAGAGTGGACAAGCTTACAATTAGGCTTAACTGGGCAGTCATTCAAAAGGTGTCCGGAAGCTCCACAGTAGAGACACAGGTTCATGTGACGTCTGCGCAGTCTCTCCTCAGGGGACAGTGGAGGATGAATAACATTAATCTGCATAGGTTCAGGGTCAGTGGTAGAAGGATGTGGGAGAGCCCTTACTGGGGGGTAAACTCTGGGGACCACCCAAGTTGGCTGAAAAGCTCCGTCCCTCTCCAAACGTCTTTCTCTAAGACGCCGATCGATTCGGATTACAAGCTGGATGAAGGGTTCAAGATCTTCAGGTGCTTCTACCCGGGCGAGCTCATCCTTGATAGCTTCGGAGAGGCCAATACGTAGTTGGTGTTTCAAAGCTGCTGGTCCCCATTGTGTATCAGCAGCATAATTCCGAAAGTCTGTTACGTACTCCTCTACAGGACGTCTCCCTTGAGTCAAACCCCGTAAGGCAGCCTCAGCAGTAGCTTCCCTCTTGGGGTCATCATAGAGCAAAGCCATAGCCTGACAAAAGTCTGAAAAGTTGCCCAGCAGTGGGCTATGTTGTTCTAGGAGGCGATGAGCCCAGGCTTGTGGTTCCCCCAGAAGAAAAGATATGAGGAATCCCACTTTAGCTTGTTCCGTGAAATAGATGTGGGAATTTAATAGGAATTCAAGCTACAGCTGTTCACAAAGGCCCGGAACTTCTTGCGATCCCCGGAAAAACGCTCCGGCGGAGCCAGCTTAATCTTGGCCGGAGGATAGGGAGCAGAAGGTGGAGCTGGAGTAGAACTGGAGGAAGCAGTTGCACCAGAACCCTCAGGTGGTGATGAAGGATTTCCAACAGGGAGCGTGGGAATACTTTGCAGCTGAGCTTGTATTTGCTGGTAACCCCCTTGGAGATCCTGTACTGCCTGGGTGAGGTTTGCCAATTGTTGTGTCAGGAGGGTCAAAGCGGATTCACCTTCCAACTCTTCCATGTTTTGGCGAAGTGTTACTGTAATGACCAAGGTATTGGAAGAGATTTTGTAGAAGGGTGACCTCTCCTACACCTCCCACTGAGGATAAACAGGCACTGAAGATGAAACAGGACTGCCCCTAGTGGAGGAGTGGCAGGAGTGCCGGAAATAGTCCAAATAACAAGAGCAGCAAATCGTGAGGCTGGAGAGTAGTCAAGGGCAAGCCGAAGTCGAATGGAGTGGAGAAAACAGCAGAATCCAGAAACAGGCCAAGTCGGTACACAGGAAATTCAATATGGAGAGTAATAGCTTAGTGACTTCACAGGAGCGACGAACACTTCGCAAAGAACTGCTCCAAGTGGCGTCTATTTAACCCCCTGCGCCGAATTTGGCGCCCGCCTGCGTAAGGACGCTCGTGTATCGACGCTCGCGACGTATCGACGCTCGCGACGTATCGCCTGCGACGTCACGTAACGCGCGTGCATTGACGCCCGCGACGTACCGCCTGCGACGAGACGCGCTCACGATGACGCCCGCGGAAAGAGGCTCGGGAGACGGAGACACCATTTTGAGGAAGGGCAGAGGTACGTTCATTACAGATTCTGTTGATGTTTTTAAAAGGGGCTTGCATACTGGGTTTTAATTTGGAGGGGTTGAACCTGACAGACTTTGTCTTTTTTCAACCCAACTAGTAACTATGTTACTATGTACATTACAATTTAGAGCCACTTTATTAAGGTAGATTCTAATAGCAAGAATGATTGCCAATGGGGACCAATTAGTCATTAACTTTGAGCAATCTATAACATTTTAGAAAAGGAATACCTGACATTATTTACTTTTTTCTATTTGAGGAAGGTACAAGCTGATTATGGACATAAAAAGTAGTACAGTTACCACTAGCAATCTATTCTTTGAATTGGTACACTTATATTGTAAACAGGTAAACATATGTTTATCAGTCAGTACTGCTATTTAGCATAAAATGAATAGCCCTATTCTGTATATTTTATTTAACAAACATCTAGACGTGCAAAATAGGTCATGGGAGGGTGGTTATTATAGCATAGGGTACATATTCATTTCATTTAGGTGTCAAGCTTTATTACAGAAGACATTAGCTACAGAATCAGTAAATGTGATGCAACATATTGCATACATTTTGGCATATAAAACTACAGGTTTTTCATTTTTCCACAATGTTTGTGAAAATAATGCAAGACATTAACATACAATATTCCTATTACCACGTGTTAATAAATAGAACATGTATTTAATTACTATGTTAATTTTTACACAGCTTTAATATACATGGTGATTTGCACAATTAAAAGAATAAAAAAATATGTCATGAGGTTTAGCTTTTGCCCAAATGTAACTTTATATCTCAAGCTCTGCTGTAGTTGGTTTTCCTATTCTTAAAGTGGACCTGTCACTCAGACACAAAAATCTGTATAATAAAAGTCCTTTTCAAATTACACATGAAATCCAATTTAAAATTTTTATTAAAGCATTCATAGCTGTTTTAAGCTCATTTAAAATGTCAGCTGTCAATCAAATAGAGTCTGCCACTCCTCTATGCCTTAGGCAAGGAGGCGGGGCAGATAATTACTTTCACTTTCCATTCAGCACTTCCTAGATGTCACTGCTCCCCACACATTCCCCTGTTCTCTTAACCATTTAATTGTGTAGCCAGGGCACGGGGATGGACATTGGGTCCCCCATTCTGGTGCACAAACAAGATTCTAAGATGATATAATGCTTGCCTTAATAACAGTGTCCACAAAATGGCTCCTGCCTGCTTGCTATTATTATGAATTCCCAGACTGAAGAAAACAAGATTAAAATAATTTACATTTTAATTAATGTTCATTTTGCTTGACTAATGTGATAAAATAGGATGTTGAATATTTTTTTGGGGTGACGGGTCCACTTTAATAAGGTTTTCAAATGACCATTTTTAAATACAAAAGTAAAAAAATGCAGATACCATTGAGCTAATCTGCAATGACTCACAGAAAGCTTTGCTTATATTCATAGAAATCAGAATGATTCATTTGTATCCAGATGTGAGTCAAGATCTGGACAGATTCATTAGTCATATTTAAGCTGGCCATAGACGCAACGATCCGATCGTATGAATCCTCGATTCGTACGATTTTCGGATCGTGTGTGGAGTGTTCCGACATTTGTCGTGCCATGCCGATCGGTCGTTTGTTCGGTTAGAAAATTTTTGTCGGCTGGCGATAATATCTTCGCGTCTATTGCAGATCGTACGATTTTCAGTGGGAGACCGTCACTAGGTTTTTAATCGTACAACTTTCGTACGATCCTTGTCAGGGGCAGAACGTCAGCTGTCTGTGCTTTTTACTACTTTAGTTGATCTGAAGGTTAGTGACAGGTCGGGAGATGCAAAGATCCGATCGTTGGAATCATCTTACGATCAGATCTTTGCGTCTATGGCCAGCTTTAGAAGCAACAGGGTGCCATGAAAAGTCATAAATTGCAAAGAGGTTTAACCTTACCTTTTGGAGGCCCAAGGCACATATTTAAATACCGATAATGATTTAGTTACTGCTTTGCTTACCTATCAGTCAATCAATGCAGAAAATTTGATGTCATATCCACAAAATTCAGAATCCAACTTTACAGCCAAAGCTAATAAGTATATTTATATTTGGCTCAGCAGTACAATCCCTAATGACTAGTGATGAGCAAATCTGCGCCATTTCATTTGCCAAAAAATTCTGAAAAATGTGCAAAGTGGCAAAAATTATAGCAAAACAATTTTTTTTCTCGGTCAACAAGTATTTTTAAAAGTGTGACAATTTTTACTCACTCCAAATGCATTAAAGTCAATGGCCAGTTTTTCTTTTTTGTCTCAGCGACCTTTTCGTCCAAATGCATTAAAGTCAATGGGCATTTTTTCTTAAAATTTTGTCTGGGTTACTTTTTTGTCACAGCAGAATTTTTTTGTGGCAAATTTATGAGAAAACATTCACAGATGCCGAAATGCAGAAATTCACTGCAAATCCATGCCATGGCGAAAAAATTAGATCATCACTACTAATGACATTATGAACCATGAACCCTAAAATTGAGGACATATTGAAGTCATTCTTTGATGAAGTCCAAAATTCCACTTTGCACACTGCTTTACATCTTAAATGAACCACAGTATGTGCAGTATCTGTGCATATCCACATTGTATTAATGAATAATATAAATCAATTTATACAACAAAGGCATGCAAACTGAATTTCATAAGGCCCCTCTTGACTACTGTGTGTGTGTGCACATTATTAATTGGTTGTAATATAACCTTAAGTAAACTAAGTACGTGGAGGGCATTTTAAGAAACATCTATCTTTTAAAATGAGACTGCTCTTTGCATTGTAATTGTAAACATCAGTATATTAGTATAAGCTGTTTTTATAAAGCACAATTCATCAGCCAAAAACAAAAGGTTGTCATACATTAACACATAACTGAGTCCTTTCTTTAACAGCAATTCACAGAAGAAAATCGCTAGAGACTTCCCACGCATTCTGTAACGCGAAGATGGATGAGTTTCTACTTCCTGAATACTACTAATTGAAGATTTGAATGTATTCTTGAATAAAACATCTCCTGGAGGGAAAAAACCCAAACCAGCAACATCTTAGCTTTCATACTCATGCAAATTGGACATTGTTTAGAATATTTATCTCTTATTGAGTCATTTATGCTGGTTCATTGTTCACTCTTCACACAGGATTAGATTTCCATTGTTTTTGGTAACAATGGCTTTCTTCTCAGAGTTTGAGCTTTTCCAGTAAGTGTATTTGGGTTCCCAAAATGTGAAGTCCCATGTAGTTCCAAAGCTCAACCCCCATATGTAATATAAGGCACTAAGTTTGCCCGGGAGCAGTAACCCATGGCAACCAATAGGATGCTTGCATTTAAACTGGTGACTAGTAAAGTCTACCTGCTGATTGGTTGCTACACTTTACTGCCCATGGGCAAACTTTGTGCCTTTTATTACATAACCCCATAAGTGTTTTATACCAAAATAAAGTACTATTAGAGTAATAGCCTTTTAAGCAAAGTCATGTGTTTAATTGTATTATAATTTTTGCAACTTCTGTATAAATATACCCAAAACAAAACTGAATACAGATGTGGCAGGTGTGACAACATATTAAATAACTGATAACTAAATTTTGTAAATTTCAAAAAGACAGTTTGAAGATGCTGCCTTATATATAACGTTAACGTTTTCATAAATGTCTCTTCCTAAACATGGTAAGTTGCCATCTCTGGAGTGTAACATCTGTTCCCAGTATGAATCTTGAACAGGAATCTATACAGTATCCTAAGACCACAATCTAGCTTCCAGTATTTATGTCACATACTGTATAGCAAACTCAGACCCAAGGGGAGTGACTAGATTCCTGTCTAGAGGTGATCTTCAGCCAGGTGTCACCAGTACTTACCACAAGAGAATATACTCCTCCCATATGGGTAGGCAATGGTGCTAAATGTATACTTTGTGAAGGAGTTGTATGTAGTAAAACAGGACCAGATCACAGAGGGGGGACAGGAGCAGATGTCAAAGGAACATAAATCACAGGAAACAGAGCACCTTGACCTATAATGGACAGTAAATCAGTGCAGAGCAGGGGGTTATATAACAAAACTAATGGTTAATAATGAGTACATCTGGCCAGATTAGCAACAGCTGAGTTCACCAAATATTTCAAATGTTAAAATATGATTACCTTTCTCTCTGTAATAATAAAACAGTCCTTTGTACTTAATTCAAACTAATATATAATTAATCTTAACTGGAAGCAAAACTAGCCTGGTGTGTTACTTAGGGGCAAATTTACAATTGATCGACTTTCGAATTAACAAAAAAAAAATTAAATTCAACGAAGTTGAATGGTTGAAATAGTGGGGAAGTAAAATCCTCTGAATTTGACTATCGAATTTGAACGATTTTACCACAATTCGATCAATCGAACTATCAAATTTAAAAAATTTGATTGATCGAATGTTCGAATCGATTGATTTGAACGATTTAATCGATTGATCTAATTTTTTATATTCAATCTCAGCTAACGTTTCTAAATTCGGTAGCTTGATCCTGACGAAGTAGGTGGTCGAATAAAAATTTAAAGGGGAAGTAATTCGACCATCGAATATTATATTAAATTTGATCGAACTTCGAATTATTCACGGGAATTTTGTAAATCTGCCCCTTAATTTTTATATGATTTTCTAGTAGACTTAAAGGGATCCTGTCATGGGAAAAACATTTTTTTCCCAAAATGCATCAGTTAATAGTGCTGCTCCAGTAGACATCTGCACTGAAATCCATTTCTCAAAAGAGCAAACAGAATTTATTATATTTCATTTTGAAATCTGACATGGGGCTACACATATTGTTAATTTCCCAGCTGCCCCAAGTCATGTGACTTGTGCTCTGATAAACTTCAATCACTCTTTACTGCTGTACTGCAAGTTGGAGTGATATCTTCCCCTCCCTTTCCCCCACCCAGCAGCCCAACAAAAGAACAATGAGAAGCTAACCAGATAACAGCTGCCTAACACAAGATAACAGCTGCCTTGTAGATCTAAGAACAGCACTCAATAGCAAAACCCATGTCCCATTGCGTACTATTCAGCTACATTGAGAAGGAAAAACAACAGCCTGCCAGAAAGCATTTCTCTCCTAATATTCTGGCACAAGTCACATGACCGGGGCAGTTGGGAAATTGACAAAATGGCTGGCCCCTCAGATTTCAAAACTGAATATAAAAAAATCTGTTTGCTCTTTTAAGAAATGGATTTCAGTGCAGAAGTCTACTGGAGCAGCACTATTAACTGATACGTTAAAAAAAAAAAAAAAGATTACCCATGACAGATTCCCTTTAAGGTATGAAAGATCCTTTATTTGAAAAATGTCAGGCCCTGAGAATTCTGGATTACAGGCCCCATACTTGTATCAAGTGTAGCAGTTTAACACTTTAACTGCCAAGCATGTACAGATAGAGTCACTTGGATTTGTAAGTTAAATGCGTCATGACTCAGGGCTAATTGAAGAAACTGTGTTATCTAAAGTTATCTTAACTCATTTAATGCATTTAACCTTTTCATTAGCATACCAAAGCACCATTGTTTTCAATGGTGAACTCTTTAATTGGATGGGATGCTGTGACACAATATTCTGTGCTAAGTGGGATAAATGAGATAAATGAGTTAAGTCACGACGCATTAAATTTATAATCCAAAGTGACTGCATCTGTATATAAGACGTGCTGGCAGGAAAATTCTCTGACTGCCCAGCACGTATTATATACGTGCTCAGCAGTTAAGCCTCTCCTTGCTGCACTAGTTACATTTGCCGCTGCAGCGAGTCCTAGCTGTCCCCAACCCCTTAGACCAGGGGTCCCCAACCTTTTTTAACCGTGAGCCACATTCAAATGTAAAAAGAGTTGGGGAGCAACACAAGCATGAAAAAATCCCTTGGGGTGTCAAAGAAGTGGTCTAATTGGTTATTTGGTAGCCCCTATGTGGACTTACAGCCTACAGGAGACTCTACTTGGCACTATACTTAATTTTTATGCAATTAAAACTTGCTTCTAAGCCTGGAATTTAAAAATAAACACCTGCTTTGAGGACATGGAGAGCAACATCCAATGGGTTGGAGAGCAACATGTTGCTCACAAGTAGAAAATAAAGCAGCAGCACTCCGGTATATTTTGAAAAATTGTGAAAAAACTTTACTCACATGCCATAGGCAACGTTTCGGGCTACACAGGCCCTTTGTCAAGCCATCAATTAACAGTGTCTAAAACGTGTTTAAATACCCACCAGGAGTCATGTCATTATGCCTCCCAAATTACCCATAAATCACAGTGAACTATTGACACATGTTGCTCACAAGCTACTGGTTGGGGATCACTGCCTTCGACAATGAGCCTAGGGGGCTGCCATGGGGTCCTGGGAAGCGATCGTTGCAGGACCGGACTTTTTACCTGCTACTGTCGCATCAGTCTTCTTCCTGCATCCTGAACCCGACCTTGTGTGATCACCACTCCGCTATATGCTAAAAGATCTTGAGACATATTGAAAAATGTATACTGTATATAACCAGATTACTAAATATATTAATAAGAATCCAAAGGGATTCACAACAGTTCAATATATTTTCATGTATTAACACTTTCCTGCATTTACTGCTTTGATCAATGTCTCAGTTTGGCAGAATTCATATGCCCCCTTTGAGCAGATGGCATGCCCAATTAGTAATAGAGTTTCCAGACATTATCTGAAACCCATTTCTTGGGGCATATTTATCAAGGGGCGAAGTGAAAATTTGAATTTCAAAGTAATTTTTGGGTACTTCGACTAGCGAATAGGCCAAAATTCGATACAAGTTGAAAACTTTGATCATTCGTAAAGTACTGTAAAATTCAAACCTTCGCCACCTTAAACCTTCTGAATTGCTGTTTTAGCCAAGGGGGGCCTTGCCTCCTATAACCTTTAAGGAGCACTTTTGAAAAATTTTGAAATTCTAAAATTTTGGGGGGAAAATCGATCGAATCGAACCATTCAATTGAATGATTCAAACTATTTTAATTTGATCGAAAACGGTCCGTTTTTTCGATCAACAAAACAATTTTTAACAAACTTGATGGTTGAATTTTGAAGTTTTTTAACTTCGAAATTTGACCCTTGATAAATCTGCCCCTTTATAGTAATACAGGGTTTTTAACCCGCATCAATCTTAATTAGCAGAGTGTGTAAGACAAGGAAGGGTGAAGGGTGCAATTGCACTCATAGGTGAAAGTGAAGTCGGAATAGAATCCCCTTAGTGCACCCAAGCTTGAGCCTTAAATTTATGTAGCAGGAGACCTTTTTACCATATCCACACCAGGGGCCACCCCTTCAGACTAGAAGAAAAGGACTTTCATTTGAAGCACTGTAGGCGGTTCTTCAAAGTGAGGACAGTGAGGTTGTGGAATGCACTGACATGGGATGTTGTTATGGCTGATTCTGTTAATGCTATTAAGAGAGGCTTGGATGAGTTCTTGGACAGTCATAATAGCAAAGGCTATTGTGATACTAAACTCTATAGTAAGTATATGGCCATATATAATTTATGTGAAGGTATGGAGGGGTGTGTGTGTAGATGCTGGGCTTTCATTTGGAGGGGTTGAACTTGATGAAATTTAACTATGTAACTATGCATGAACCCCATAGTATCTTGAAATATATTAAAGATAGAATTATAAATGCTTGCCAGTATGACCATGTCCATAACAGATCTTTATATATAAATATACGGTGCACATTTCCAAAGGGTTGAAGTGAAAATTCGAATTTTGAAGTACTGTCTCTTTAAAAAAATTTGAATTCAACTATTTGGCATCTAAAACTTGCTGAATTGTTGTTTTAGCCTATGGGGGCCTCCTAGAACCAATTTGGAATCATTTGGTGAGCTTTGAAAAATCAAAGTTTTTTTTTTTTTTTAATTCGATTTGAATTTGATCGAATTTGATTCACATTTTTTGGTACAGACTAGTCACCTGAATTTTAAAAATTCGAGTTTTCTTATAAATTTCAATTGGTCATATTTCAAGTTAATGGGAGTTTAAAATAACTCCCATAAACTTGAAATTCGAGCCTTGATAAATATGTCCCTAGGTGTTGAGGAAGAAATGAATATGCTAGACTTAAATCAATATAGTAGTTGTATAGTTTTGATATTCCACAATAGAGATTTATAATAATAGTCAATATACAGTAGTACCTTGTACTTGATGACACCTAAGCTACATAAATCCATAATGATGGAAAAAATTCTATTGGTTTATTTAAAGTTTTTAGTGGACATAAGGTATTCTGATCAAAATTATGGGAAGAGCCTTTTTTTGGAAAAATACAGATATTCGAATTCAAAGGATTTTACTTCACATGGTCCAATTTCGAATTTTTTTAAATTCTAAATTCAACCAATAGTAAATCTGCCCCTTAATGTCCTGTAAGACATGTTACATAAAAACAACATCTGCTTTATCTGTAACATTTATATATTGATTTCATCAATGTGATTATTTCATTTAAGTGTTCTTATTTTTATACTCCTGACCTGATTTTGTTTTGTTTACTTGACAAAAATATGATAATAAAAAAATAAATCGGCGCACTTGGGTTATACCACCGTTAATCCAATCTAATTACAGTTTGTCTAGACATACACAGTATCTGCTATACATTTCACTCACATCCTATATAACCAACCTCTTTTGAGATTTGTGTGGTAAGGAGTGATAGTCAATACTGATACCAATATTCAGTATTTGCTTCATGAGCATTTCTAACTTTATAAACACAGATGGCAGTCACCAGTGCATCATACTTGGGAGTTTTTTCTCTTTGTGATTAAGCAAAATTGGTTTGATGATTATCTGCCAAGAACTAATATTTATAGTCATGATTTAATATTGATGCTTATTGATGCTACTTACTTGGGGGGCAGGGAGCAAACACAAGTGTACTGCAGTACCTGTTATATAGCTTAAAATTGGATGATTATCTACAAAAAAATAGTTTGCACTTCTGATTTTGACAAAAAATACCGCTCAATTCATCTACAATTCCATGATTTTTTGTTAAAAAAAATTAAATATATATATACATACACAATAGCTAACAAATGTAACATAGTAATGCCTGGTCATTAACAACATAAAGACAGAATGATTATTATATGATTATATTATAAATTGAGAACTCCAGTATGGAGAAGACACTAAGGGGCAAAATTATCAAGGGTCACATTTCGAAGTGCAAACACTACGAAATTTGAATTAAAAAAGACCAACCAAATAATTGTTTTTTTTTTTCCATTTGAATAGGTCCGTTTTCAATTCAAAGTTTCCAATTAGGTTGTAGGAGGTCCCCTATAGGCTAAAACAGTAATTTGGCAGGTTTTATATGGTAAATGGTTAAAGTAGAATTTTTTTATAGAGAACATATGATAAATTTCGAAATTTCCAAGTTTTTGCAAATTTGAATCAAATTTGGACTATTCCCTAGTTGAAGTACACAAACATCTTAATTTTTTAAATCAAATTTCCACTTTGACCATTGATAAATCTGCCCCTAAAAGTCGCTTGTTTCCTTTAGGTACTTGAGGTAGCTTAAAGAAGTAGTTCAACTTCGAGTTAACTTCTTTATATATGCTATAGAAAGACAAATTCTTAATCAACTTTTCAATTACCCCTAATTTTTTATTTTTCATAGTCTTCTTTCTTCTTGACTCTTTTCAGATTTTAAATATTGCTCTGTGAGTTTTGTTCCGTGAGGCAACAACAGCAAAAAACCAACATCTTTAACAACCCCTTTAATATATATACTACTTATACAGTACAGTGCTGTTACAACAGTACAGTAACATAACAAATAGTGATGGGCGAATCTCCCGCGATTCGCTTCGCCGAAAAATTCGCGAATTTCTCTAGAAATTCGCGAATCGGCGAAAAATTCGCGAAACGAGTCGCGGGACAATTTTGTCGCACGTCGCATCAACTTTGTCGCGCGTCGCGTCAACTTTGACGCGTCGCGTCGTTTTCGGCGCGACTCGTTTTCGGCGAATTTTCGGCAAGCGAAATTTCACTGGTGATTCGCGAATTTATTCGCCAGCGGCAAATCGCGGGAATTCGCCGCAAATTCGACCTAGGCGAATAAATTCGCCCATCACTAATAACAAACAGGCGAGACACATTTAAATATATAAATCTTTATATATAATTAGCAAGCTTACGCTACTCAGTGGCAAGAACCACCTTTCTCATTGTTTTCTTTCATTACCTGTACCAACCAGGACCTCTTGTAGGCTGCCAGTCCACATTCAAGCTACAAAGCATCAATCCCAGTCCATAACTGATACCCTTGGGAATGTTTTGCATGTTTGTGTTGCTCTCCAACTTTGTTTTACATTTGAATGATGCTCATTGGTTAAAAAAAAAATGGCGATCCATGTTCTAGGCCAGGGGACACCAACCTTTCTCATTCATGATTCAGACACAAAAATATCTAGGAAACAAGTGTGAAGAATGTACCTGGGTGGTGCAAAAATAATATTGCCCATTTGGCAGCCCCTATATGGACTGGCAGCCTACAGTAGACTCTGTAACAGCTGTTTTATATTCAACCAAATCTTGCCTCCAAGCCTGGAATTGAAAAATAAACACCTGCTTTGTGGCCACATGGATCAACATTCAAGGGGTTGGTGAGCAACATATTGCTCACAAACCCCTGGCTGGGATACACTTTTCTATAACATCAAAGAGTATGACATAGATACAAAAGTAAATCCAGATAATAATTATTAACATGAGACTTCATAATTAGCCAACCATTGCAGACATGCCCTTGAGAAGCAGTTGTCCTTAAATCAATGTATAATCTAATGTAAATTCAATTTAATTTACAGCAATATAAGACAGCAACAAGTAAGAACATTATTAAAATAAAACATATTGGAAACTTAATTGAAAAAGTGCAAATATTGAATCTTATGTTTTTTAGATTTAGAATCTTGCTTGTATACCTAAGGGGTTAAAAGACTTTTTATGTGTTTGACCTCCTTAACAGTTAGACAGTATATGCCAGAGGCTATAGAAAATGCTTAGCAGAACATTTTCATATATATGCCTGTAGTGATAGGTGCCATTGTTTAAGCTTTAATATCTAGGGGAAGGGGGAGGGATGAGTATTTTGTAAATGGTTATGAATGGGACTATAACATTGACTCCTTGGCTTTAAACCCCTTTCATATTGGGTTATAGTTCTTTTTTGTTAATGTATTGTTCATGGTTTTAGAGGTTTCTGGAGATCTCAACATTCATTTTCTGTACAAACCTTTGTTTACAAATATTTAAAAGTATTCAGTATTTTTTTAATCAAACAGAGGTATTTTTGTGCTTTCTAGAACTTTATCTTTTAATAGCATTCTTGGTTTAAGAGAATTAGAAATTACTTTTGGTTTGAAATTTTTTTTAAAATCACTAAAATGTGCCTCTTATTGGGAGAGAAAAATTTAGACCATATGGCGCACACACAGCCAATTATGTCAATTATGCACGTGTCCATATGATTTATTACACATTCTCAGCCACTCTATTCTATTTGCTATTATACTCGATCTAATCACAACTGGATTATTTTGAAGCACTGTCTGCAATTGCATCAGACAAAACACCCCTTTGACCAAAATGATGCTGCTATTCCGGGGGGTGGGGGGGCGGGTTGCCAGAAATATGTAGCTTGAGCTCAACTTGTTGGTGTCAAAATTGATGCAACGGCGACAATTATGATGCCAGCGGCAATTTACCACAGGTCTTGTGTTGGTAAATGAGTGTGTGGTTAATTGTAGCCTGTGTCAAAATTGTCAAAATATTGTGTCAAAATTGTTAAAATATTTTTGACGCCAGAAGTTTTGCTGCAGCTAACTTTGGTGTCCCATTTGCAAATTTATTCGGCGACCGCAAAACATGGAATTTTCTGCAAATTTGCGGATGATGAATACATTTACCCATTACTTGTGTTTTGCAAATGTTTTGCCATTTTACAGTTTTACTAAATTCTTTGGTAAAGTGAAATAGGATAGATTCACTCATCAATAGTTGTTCCTGTTCCTGATGAGCTTATATTTTAATGTAGAAACCTCCTTTTCGATAAAGGGTTGTGACAAACAATTCTCATCAACTTTTCCAATTACACTTTTTTTAGATTTTAGTAACGAGGTACCAACAAAGGTTACACTGTTTGAGAAGTAACAGATTAGAAAGTACAGTAGATGCACATTCTTCTAAAATGGTTACTTTTATAACGTTTATAAATGTCTGTGCTTTTCAAAATATCAGAGAGTATAAGATGTGAAAAAATAAATATATTTCCTTGCTTAACTGGTTTCAGCAGCACATTGAACGTTAACTTTTACAAATAAAGACATTAAACACATAAAACCCAAAACAAGAAAAAGATCACAGAAGAATTACTTTTCTATTTCTCAGGAAACGAACCAAAGGAATACTTTGCTTAGTTTCGTGAAAAACTGTTCAATTTTAAACCGCGATTAAATAGAATAGAGGGGTTATTTTTGCGTATGTGTGGGTTGAGGTCAATGCTGTAATAAAAAATATTCATTTATAATATGTGTATGTATTATAGATGACTAATAGACTCTATTTCATTATAACCATTTGCCAGCTGTCATTGCTACAGTATTTCAGTATTCATTCTCTATCCTTCCTTTTGGACTGCCACACTGAGGAAATATTAAATGACTTCCATTTATGCACACACTGCATGAAATGCTAGGCGTTAAAGGAAAAGCCCCCAAACTTTTACTTTTTTTTACATTAGCGTCCACCTCCACCTGTTGGCAATCATGACATTATTTTCTGTAAAATGTCTGCATTCGTAAACAAGAGCCACAAGAAATTTCACCTTATGGGTACCATGTTGGATCTGCTCATATCATCATTCCATGTATTCATTGTGCACCAACTAGTTTTAACTGCCTATTTTATCCACTATAGCAAGCTCCTGTCAGCTGAGAAGTCTGTATTTCCACATTTCCAGACTTGTACTGGATGTTCTGCATGTGGCATTCTAGGTTCACAATTGTGTTACGCACCAGAATTGTCATCCTTCTATTTTGAGAAGGAGGTTGGTTCTCTTTAGAGATGCAGTGGATATTATGGTGAGGGATAAGAAGCTTGAGTAAGCTTGTTATTCACTGTCAGAAAGGCAACATTTATGGTTCATTTCCTTGTCCTCTTAAGATCAGGAAGTGTTATCTAAAGATGTTGGATGGTACTGGGAATAGCAGGAAAGATAAAACAGGTATGGGACCTGTTATCCAGGATACTCAGGACTTGAAAGGGATTGTTCACCTTTGAATTAACTTTTAGTATAACGTAGAGAGTGGTATTCTGAGACAATTTGCAATTGGTTTTCATTTTTTATTGTTTGTGGTTTTATAGTTATTTAGCTTTTTATTCAGCAGCTCTCTAGTTTGCAGTGTTAGCAATTTGGTTTCTAGGGTACAAGTTACCCTACCAACCCTGCATTGATTTGAATAAGAGACTGGAATATGAACAGGAGAGGGACTGAATAGAATGATAAGTAATACAATTTGGCAATAACAATATATTTGTAGCCTTACAGAGCATTTGTTTTTAGATGGTGTCAGTGACCATCATTTGAAAGCTGCAAAGAAACAGGAGAAAATTGCAAATCATTAAAAAACTATGAAAAATAAATAATGAAGACCAATTGAAAAGTTTCTTACAATTGGCCCTTCTACAATATACTAAAAGTTAACTTGAAGGTGAACCACCCCTTGAAGTGTTCTGTATAATGGATCTTTCTGTAATTTGGATCTTCATACAATTAATTATATCTTAGCTTGGATCAAGTACAAATGATTGATTTTTAATACAGTGAAAAAAGATTTCATTTAAAAAAAAAATTAACCCCCTGTGGATTTTGGCAAGTGAAGTCTCAGCGTGGTTTAGAAGCCTCAACGTGGTTTAGAATATTTTGCAAATCACCATAAACCTGCCAGACCAACCAGAAGAGGTGATGTCACTTGGACCACTTCATTTTGAAAATCACACCAGTAAACTTCAATACAAGCACAGTCTTTGCCAAAAATCCCTTTTCCACTTTTTTGAAAAATGTATTGCATGGCAAATGCATTGGGATATATATATATATATATATAAATATATATATATATATATAGCACATATTCCTTTTCACTGTGCTGGCAAAACTTATAAACATGGTGCTGGCACTTCGATTAGGAGTCAAAACATGGATACAGACAATTTATTTCAATGTACATATTGTATATGCTTCTAAAATAATTTATTGAAATACAGTTTTAGTAGTTTGCACTTGTATTAAAATTACAGAATTTGAAATAATACTGAGGGTAATAATATATCCATATTGTGTCCTCATACACAATAGAATTGTACTTTGTATACCCTTCATATTCTAACAATGGACACATATGAATATGTTGTGTTTTATGAAAGGAATAAATGCAGATGGGCCTTTTACTGATATTATTGCCTGTGAATATGCTTATTTATTTGCAAGACAATCACATTACCATGTAGGGTGCACAGTTACTAGACAGTTCTACTAGAATTACAAAGAGATTGAATAATGTTCCATCAATATGCATAGATATCATACAAGCAGTAGATTGTGCCCCAGCTCTGAAATGGCTGGCTGAACAATAATAAGGTAAAGGTTAAATCAGTGGAAATAAAATGTAGATGTAATGTATTGGCACCAAGGTGAACAAAACAAATGCAATATTCTTGAGTTTATATGGATTAGGCTTATACTAACTCTTGTTTAGTGTGATTGCACAACGGAAATATACTATTGTTGAAAAGATCACTGATTTGAGTGGATTTGTTTGTCCAGCTGGCATTTAAAGGGAAACTGTCATGGGAAAACATGTTTTTTTCAAAACACATCAGTTAATAGTGCTGCTCCAGTAGACTTCTGCACTGGAATCCATTTCTCAAAAGAGAAAACAGATTTGTTTATATTCATTTTTGAAATATGACATGGGGCTAGCCATTTTGTCAATTTCCCAGCTGCCCCGGTCATGTGACTTGTGCCAGCACATTAGGAGGGAGCTGCTTTCTGGCAGGCTGTTGTTTTTCTTTCTCAATGTAACTGAATAGTACGCAGTGGGACATGGGTTTTACTATTGAGTGCTGTTCTTAGATCTACCAGGGAGCTGTTATCTGGTTACCTTCTCATTGTTCTTTTCTTAGGCTGCTTGGTGGGGGAAAGGGAGGGGGTTATATCACTCCAACTTGCAGTAAAGAGTGATTGAAGTTCATCAGAGCACAAGTCACATGACTTGGGGTAGCTGGGAAATTGACAAAATGTCTAGCCTCATGTCAAATTTCAAAATGAAATATAAAAAAACCTGTTTGCTCTTTTGAGAAATGGATTTCAATGCAGAATTCTTCTGGAACAGCACTATTAACTGACATTTTGAATTTTTTTTTCCCATGACAGGATCCCTTTAATTCTGTAGCATTTTAATTTTTCGAGGTTAAGGAAAAAAATATTGCGAAAAAAAAGACAAAACACATGCAACTTTTTTTTAAACAATCATGTGTTTTTCCTTGAATACTACCTTATTTTAAAACAAAAAAACTCAACAGAATATTCATGGACACACAAGAGAGAAGTATATTGTTCCACACAAAACGTGTGCAACTTTTTTCTGTGGACCCCCCCTTTGTTTATTATTTAATATTTAGTCCAGTAGTAACTTATTTACAAAATAAAAACAGAATATTCATGGTAATTTTTTCTGAAAAAAAGCAAAAATCCAATATTCCAGTATTTTTCAATTAGGCTGCAAAAAAAAAAAAAACTTATGTCATATTTCCCCTTAGCATACAGAAACTGGCCAGCTTTTTGCAGATTCACTAATTTTGCCATTGAATTCACTCAACACTTCTGCTAACCTTGAAGTAGTTTGGGTATTCACAAGATTATAAAGCTCCTCTAGTATGCTTATTTTCCTCATCCCTATATTTCCCCTTGGTTGTCATAGTTTAAGCCTGGTGGAGTAAAGTTTAATATTTTGCAGTGGTGGGAATCAAGCATCAAGATTGATAAGTGGTTAGTTTAAGGGGCAGCTGCTCTACACAATATAGAGATGCCAGGTAAGACAATGAAAACAGGATAAAGGAACACAATTTCTACCTTTATTAAGCCATTTGCTTAAATAATCCTATATGGAGGGCTGCTAAAGGGGTCATGTTATAAAAGATGTAGTTACCTACATGCCTAGTAATGAGCAGGTAACATTTACTGGCCTGCTATTTGAAGGCAAACATTTGAGTGATTATTGAAGGTCACCAGACCAGGTCCAAGTTTTTAACCATTACTTTAGGATAAAGCAGCTTAATTTGATATATACAGTAACTATGTAACTAAAACTATGGAGAAATATTGGCATTTGGAAGCAGAAATGGCCAGGATGTACTGTACAATAAGGCAAATAAATAAAACAGAAATGAAGCACTGAAAGTAAACTACAGAGCCTAGAAATACATCAACAACCCTAGGACAAAATCTACAGAAGAGGTATTTTATTTTAAAATGGAGCATATGGTAAAAAGTTGCCCTAAATAAAAAAAGGACAATTTAATTGCTTCTTTAATCACTACTAGACCAAACATAGCAGAAATGTAACATGAATACTGTAATGCACACTAAAAAGTGGCTGAAAATTGGAAAAGTGTAAAATTTATGAAACAACAAAAATGCACTGAAGACCACAGGCGATATTTGTTTTTGCTGCATGACTGTTTTTGTCACCCATTGGAGTGGCAAAACCTGGCAAAAAATTCACTCATTTCTAGTGGCTGAACCTTAAAATTATCTAAATACTATAGAAAGACAGAGGCTTTATGAGAAACTTACACCAAACCTGTAATGGATGCTTAATAATTATTTTTCATAATTAGGTTTACTTATGCTATTATTGTTTTTCAGATATAAGTTGGATTATTGGTGTGTTTCCTCAACATACCATTTATTTCCTACTGAAAAATAATTCAGCCATACTCTGTATTAATAGTGCATTACACGTTGCAGAATACAATAAATTTAGATTTTTTTTTCACAAGTATTCCTGTTGAGTGCATATATATAATACCTTTATATATAATGCTCAATTTATTTGCAAATAATACACAAAAGCCATCACTATGATGATATCCCTATAAATGGTAAGTGCTGATGTTATAAGTTATAAATGGTGAGTAGTGATGTGCTTTTTGTCACATGAAAACTTGTGTATTATAATAAATAAAGTACCCCCTGTTGCAAAATATAAGGATTTTAGAAGTTACCTCAGAGTTCCATGACCTGTAAAAAAACAGGTCATGAAACTCCTCATTAATTTATAATATCCCTATAATTTACAAGAGGTACTTTATCCATTATATAATATTAAAGAAGTGACAAGTTGAATGAAGTAAGAAGAAAATAAAAACATAATAGAGGTTGTATTGTAATGATGTACATCATGCAACAAGAGTTTTATGTAGAAAATATTAAGGTATGGAATGCATTGAGTAAATAGCATTTGTAATGCTTCTCAGCATCAATGTCCCTAAATACTATGACTAAATGGTAAGCAATACTGTAGCAGGAAGCCTTATAATTATCCTTTTATATCCTCTATTATCAAAGCATTGCATAAGTATTGATAATCACAGCTAATCTTCATCTATAAAGCAGCTAATGGATTCCCAACAGCAGGAAAAAATATTCATGTTATGAAGTCAGTGTGCAAAGAGTATTTGTTACTGATAGTTAAACAGCAAGTAATAAAATACACATCATTAATTATGTTGCAGACTATGGGGGAATAATAATGTGACATACTGTTGCAATATAAGCATGTAGCATGTATAGTCAATCATTAGGCTAATATATGGCTACAAAATGACAGATCCGGGAAGGAGAAAATCTTCACAAATTAAACTAATCGGATATATTTAATAAAAAAAACATAACTTATTTTATAGTGATCCCTATATCTTAGTGAGACAAGACTGAAAGCTCTGAAACACAGGCTGCAATAGAAGTCATCTGGTTAGATTATTTTGTGCATATTTGCATGTTTTGGATACTTACAAATGCAACATCAAAATTTGCCCTAACAGAACAATAAACAAAACATGTTATCTTTAATAAAATACATTGCTCATCAGACTCTTATGAAGATTTAATTTGGTAGAAAGTTACCAACTTGCATTATCAGACTATGGCTATAGCCACAAAAATGTGCTGTTTCTATTGTTTGTTTGGGTCAAACTGATCAATTTTTTTATTCATACAAGTCCTCATCTTATAGGGCATGTTTATTTTTTGCTGCTATTGGCCTTTTAAAAGCTCTGTGTTAAGAGGATTTGCAGTATGTTATATAATGAAGATCTGGAAACCTTGTCCAGTAAAAGCAGTCAAGTTAAAATAGACTTGAAATGAAAACTGTACTAATAAGTCTCCTAGGAATAAAAACATAAATTTACCTTTTTTTTAATAGGTCCCTGGTTTGGATGATGAGGAGTTTTACTTATAAGTTTTTTATGGGGGTATAATTGTACTTTAAGAAGGATATTAATCAGCTGAAGCGAGTGCAGGGATGTGCAACTACAGTAGATTGACAACAGAAAGGGAAGAATTAAACTATGAGGAAAACCTGCCAAGGTTGGAGTTATTTTCTAAGACGAAAAAGAGCTTGCAAGGGGACATGATTACATTTTACTAATGTATCAAAGAGCATCATAGACAGACTTTTTTTTTTTGCCATAGTAGTGAAGAGCAACATGCCAGAGGCCACCCATATAGTCTGATTCTGTCAGTGCCTTGAAGAATGGCTTGGATGATTTCTTGGACAGGAATAATATTCAGGATTTTCAACTAGTTAGTGGAGGCCACCCATATAGTCTAAAGGAACTGAACTTTTCAGATGAAATTATGTAGGTGAGGATTGTGGAACGCCCTATTGGGTGATGTTGTGATGGCTGATTCTGTCAATGCCTTGAAGAATGGCTTGGATGATTTCTTGGACAGGAATAATAGTTAGGATTTTCAACTAGTTAGTGGAGGTATTGGTGTATTTTATTGGTGTATTATTTGGAGTAGTTTATATGTGTCAGTGTATGGATAGTTCAGTATATAAGTATGTGTACATCTGTTAACTGGGGTTTGTTTGGAATGGTTGAACTTGATGAACAGCATTTCCTGAGACCTGCAAGAGAAGCTGCATGTGGGAAAATCAGCAGCTTTTCAAAAAAACAACTATTATAACTAACTGAAAAAGCACTAAGAATTTGTAGTAGCAAGAGGGTAAAAAAACACAAAACAAAATAAGTCAAGAGTCCAGGCAAATCACAATTGGATTTCAACATGGGGTTCTATTAAATGAGTGTCTATGGGTAATGAAATCAGGAAAATAAGTCAAGCATTTCCAAACGGCAAGGAAAAGCCTTATAACTCATCAAGGATACAGTAGCTGGGGACATGGGATACCTTAAAAAGCTCTAAGCAAATTATGATGCCAAAACTGGATTGCCAGTTGAGAAAGTTAAATTCCTGACTGAAACAGATCAATCAATAACAGAACACAGAATACAATTCTGATCACTAAATCATAAAAATATACTAAACTAGAATTAAAAGATACATTTTTTATCAAATATATCTACTGTAAATATAAGGGCTTATTTATGGAACAAGCACAAAAGTATACATTTGCTATATAATTAAGCCTTTTATTAAAAGTCTTTTATGCCCAAACTCAAAAAGATCAGCTAATAATTCTGCCCTGGATGATTAACACCAATATATTATTTTCACATACTGTACAATACCTTTACCTCCATCTCATTCTACTGTGAAATAATTAATCTTTAAAAAACAGCATACCTGAGATCCAAATTGAATCATTACAACTCATTTAAATCAGTTTTATTAAAGTACTTACTAATTTTAGCACAGTGGGAGCCACTCTTGTCTAGATCCTGCAAAAGCCACAGACATCTTGCAATTAGCATAGCATTTTCTATTCTTTCAGTTCCTTCTACAACAATAAGATTTTAACTTTTCTACAACATCTTGCATCAGCTTGATGTAAAAACTGAATGCAAAAAAAGATAAACCATATTGTATTTTTAATTGCAATGGTTGGTTTTTAAAGCAGGGCCTACTAACTTTATTTCAGCAGTTTGTACCTATATTTCATTAAAATGTGAACAGTGCTTCTGTCATCTCCCAATGCAATTGCAAGAACACAATGATTGTGATGATGATGTGATTTTGCTTTTTTATACATTTTTGCAGGATGTCTTCAACAGCTGAATAGCTGTAATCCTGACTATCATGCAATACTTCATCTCTACTTCTCATTTCTATGAACACAAAGCAATGTTAATTTTATAGGACCATTATCCTCTTAAAAGTATGTTTATTGATACAAAAAGGCTATTTTTCTAAATATTAAAAAGTTTTATTTTGTTAGTCATAGTTCCTAAACCAAACCAACAGTACTTTTCTATTTTCAACCTGCAGAATTTCTAACTTTAAACTAAGTTAGATCTGGTAATGTAAGAAAAAATCATTAAGTACTTTTCTGGCATAAGCATAAAGCTCATGCAAAGACAATGCTATGATATGTTTAAAACAAATACATTTCAGGTGTCAGTATCTCCTAGAAGGTGATTAACATCTAAAATGAATGAATGTAAACTTACTTACTGTATAGTGCTTCTCTAAGCATTTGTTAAATTGTTAAATTTACATTCATTTTCTATATTCACAATTTTCACTAATGTAAGACTTTTGGCTCAGGAAAGTCAGCAAACTAAAAGTTAACAGAATACAGAAAGTGCATAGACAGTCAGGGTCACTGGAACTTTGGGCCTTCAAAAAAAAAGCTACAAATTCAAACCTGCTATTAGCTGAAATATGAAAAATTTAAAATGTATGTAAATTGCAAAAGAGAACATGAGTAAGTTAACACCACTTAATTTTTTGGAAGTTTAGAAAAGTGCTATATCCAAAGCATGTATATTAGACACAAGTTAGCTCTAGTGTGAAAACCCCTTATATCTGAACCTTTAAACAAAGCCTTGTGCTCTTTTTTGTTCAGTTTGAGCCTTACCTGGGTCCAAAAGCCCAACCAAAGAAATCAACAGGAGTTTTTTTTTTTTTAAATAAAAAAATGTTTGGTACAAAATGTACAGAATATGGGGCCAATTTGATAACATTCATATTTTTTGTTTCCTCGTATTTTTTGTGTTAAAAGTTGAGAATCATATTAATTACTTTAAAGCACAAAAAAATCATAATTTATTTACCATAAATATTGTGAAAAACACCAATACAAACTTTTCCACCTAAAAGCTGCTGAGGACATGTAGAAGTTAGTGGGAGCTGTCCTTTATCAATTGTAAAGTCTTTCTTTGCTTCACAGTATTTTTTTTGGGGGGGTTCTCTTGTAATTGCACAAGTATTTTTTTAATGAAAATGGTTATTTTAATGCTTTCTTATTCATTTTCTAATTCTTTAGTGCGATTTCCTTTTTTTTTTATCCTGATTTTATCCTAGGATCTTTACAAACAAAATACCAATACATTTAACAGTTTAATTTAAGGGCTAATATTTGCTTCAGCTACTATACTTAACATATTCTAAAACTAATCTACAAACTTTTCCAGATTTTATATTTAAAGGAAAAAAATCACAAATATATTTTGGTTAATGTTACATATATAATGCATGCATAAACATGCTTTTATTTTATACACATTAACACATTTACAGTGATTGCATTTACTCCCAAGTTCAGATCAATTTAATTGATTTTGGTCAAATCATACTGTCAGGTTAAATAAAGATTTATCTAATTCATTTTTCTCTGCTGATTTTGAGTTTGTTGGTTGAAATTATTTATAACAGCAATAAAGAAGGGGAATTCTAATAACAGTGACATTGGAACCACTTAAAATTTTGCTTGATTTTGGTAGTAAAAAGTATTCAGTAAAATCCTCTTGGTGCATGCTTCTGTAGATTACACCTTTAGGCATATCAGAAGATCTTAAATGCTGTTTTGAATTTACCAAAATTGTTCATACCTAAGTTGCATATAGAATCATACTGATATGATATATTTGTATTAATTATACTCAGTAATTAATACTTAAATCTGTTACTTTTACCATACTCATATTGACTGACATTGCTATTTTGGTATTCCAAGTTGTCAAATTGAAAGGAAAACAGATAAGGTGCTTTTGCTACCTTCTTATTGTTTTATCTCCAAGTATCTGATGAGGTCTGATCAATTCAGAGACAATTTTTACAAAAAGGATTACTTTCCTCAAGAAGGAAAGGAGGGAAAAGATACCCCCTAGATACTAGTTATATAACAATAGATCACCCTAGGCTTAAGCTAACTCCCACCTCCAAATTAACAAAAATCAAAAGATAGACTTTGAGTCACTGAAAAATCTAAAAGCACTATTCATAATGGAAAAGGACCTTGGAGTCCTTGTAGATAATAAACTTGGCTTAACTTAAGCAAACAAAGCCCGTCAACAGCATCCAGAGCAAATAAGGTCTTGAGCTGTATTAAAAGGGGCATCACAGGAGGAGGGATTCATTCTTCCACTGTACAGAGCACTAGTAAGGCCCCATCTAATATGCCCTACAGTTTTGGTCTCCAGCACTCAAATACTACATTATTCAGTTAAAGAGAGTACAGAGAAGGGCAACTAAGGTGGTAAAAGATATAGAAAAGACTGGCCAAATTGGAGTTGTTCACACTGTAGAAGAGGCGCTTAAGGGGTGATAGGATAACTATGTATAAATGTATAAGGGGAACATATCATAAAGGGTTTTTTTATTGAGAGCTGTGAACATGTGGAATTCTCTCCCTGAATCAGTCATACAGGCAAATACATTAGAACAGGGGTCCACAACCTTTTTTACCTGTGAGTCACAACTCAGTAAAAAGAGTTGGGGGAGCAACACAAGCATGAAAAAAGTTCCTTGGGGTGCCAAATAAGGGCTGTGATTGGCTATTTGGTAGCCCCTATGTGGACTACCAAACAGGATTCTCTACATGGCTCTATACATAGTATTTATGCAATTAAAACTTGCTTGCAAGCCTGGAATTCAAAAATAGGCACCTGCTTTGAGGATACTGAGAGCAACATCCAAGGGGTTGGAGAGCAACATGTTGCTCAGGAGCTACTGGATGCGAATCACTGCATTAGAATATAGGTTTAAGTACATTATATTGTAATTTCTATAAAACACTTTAATTTGTTTGATGTTACAGTTCCTTTAAGTAAAGAATCTCATACAAATTACTTTAACTCTCAAAGCTCTTCACAACTCTTTTCCTCACTCCATTTCTTCACTTATCTCATTGTACATTCCAGGCCATCACCTCCATAGCTCCCAGAGCCAACATCTTTCTACACCATCCACACTCATTGCCAACACACATCTTTAATCCTGGAACTCCTTACCTCTGGAATTGTATCACTGAAATCCTCCCTAAGGAACACTCTCTAAATTTCTTTAAGAAATAACTAAGATTCAAATACTGATGTACAATTGAAAAGTTGATTAGAATTAGCCATGTATTATTATTTTACTTGTCCTCCCTGTGTGTACTTTGTACATTGTAAGTTTGCACAGCCCTGTGTATCTCTGCATCTTTTTTTTTAGTTAAACATACAAATATAAATATGGTTATACATACATTGAATTAATCAAATAAATATACTTTGTAATTCTCTGTAATTGTAAAGCAGCAACTTGTACTTGATGCCAAATAAGATATAATATTATTGTAAGCAAAACAATTCTATTGGGTTTATTAAATGTTTAAAATATTTTAATAGTAGACCGAAAATATAGAAATCCATATTGGCAATACCCAATTTCCGGAAAACTCCAGGTCCTGAGGATTGTGGATAGCATGTAAACATGTATAACCCTAATTTAAATTCTCTAAATAAAAAATGAACAGAACTGATCCATTTAGGATAGCTTTTACTAAAATAACAATGACTTTCAAGTTTTATATGTCACAAGAAATACATTTACAAAGTATAAATACAGCAAAAAAAAGTTTGAGTTAAATCAAATAGGTCAATGCAAATGTACAGAAAAGTTATTTCCCCTCAAGGTACTAGCAATAAAGAATCTTGTTGGAGAAGTTCTTGTATACATTAGTTGTATAGATTGTTTATGACAATCAAAATTACAACATTATATTTCCTGATCCAGATGATACACAAATATCTCGCAATTTAGTCTCTCTCTGCTGTAATGGAAAATGGACTGGAAGACAGCTGATAAAATTCTTATCCTAAAAGAACTAAAGGCATATGTTATATATTTGGATGTTAGGTATATGTATGCTTGGCAATCCCTTAAGACCATCTGGAGGACAGGGTGGGTGGCAGGATTGTTCAGTAAACGTGTCTAGTGATGCTTGTAATGCCAAATACCCTTAAGCATAACATCACCAGGTATCCATTAGTGGTTGAGTTACTATCTCAGTGACACTATGGGGGAAATTCACTAATTCGCAAGCGTGATGTCAAATCGTAACTTCACTAACACCGACTCTGGTGAATTTTCGATAGCTAAGTAGATAGACTAGCGCAACTTACGCCAGGCAAAGTTGCGCACTGACGAAGGATCGTAATTACGCAAATTCACTAAGATGACCATTTTACTGAACGTGAACACTTACGCTAGACGTTACTTTGCCATGTCAGACCTGGGGAAGTTCAATACAATAGATAGGAGTTTGAAAAAAAAAAATTGGAAATTTTTTCTAAGTCCCAGAAAAACGCTGGCGTGTTTTACCTTTCTAGGGTGATAGTCTGAAAAAGAGCGAAATTTTTTTGGGGGGTTCCCCTCCTTCCCCCCTACATTTCCTAACATATGGCAACTCAACTATACAGGCGCACATGTTTAGGGCTATAGGACAAATTAATTTTTTTTATTATAGGTTTGTGTAGTGCAATGTAGTAGCTGTAACATATACTTCTATTAGACTTTAAAATTCGTGCCGAATGCAAATTAGGCATCGCTAGCGCTACGCTACCATTCACCGTTTGTGTAGCGCTGGTGAAAATTCGCCTGGCGAAGTGCGGCAAGCGTTAGCGTAGGCAACGCTAGCGAATTTTCACCGCTTAATGAATTTGCCCCTATGTTTTAAGAGCTAATGTACTTGATCAGTGTCCTTTTTACATACATTAATGGGCACATTTACAAATTTTTTTTGGGGGGGGGGTCATTTTTGATCGAAAACTGCCATTTTTTTTTAATTTGAATCATTCCAATCGAACGATCACATTGTTCGATTTGAATGATTCGAACCATATCCCTTTAAAAAAAAATGTAATTTTCAAAACTATGCCTGTAAAAGCTATGGGAGGTCCCCCATAGGCTATCATGGCAATTCAGCAGGTTTAAGGTGGTGAATTGTCCAATTTGAATCTTTTTAAAGGGATAGTACTTAGAAATTTGAATTTCTTTCAATTGCTAATCGAATTTTGGGCTATTCAATAGTCGAAGTAGCCCAAAATTACTTTGAAATTTGAATTTTAAAAATTAAAATTTTATTCGAAAATTTGACCATTAGTAAATATGCCCCTAAATGTGCTACGGTTATATCCAAGCCTTTGTTTCATTGTTTCTTTCTTTTATACTTTGTAATAAAACATATAAAAACATGTTGCCAATAACCTTAAAGCAACAAATGGACTGATAAAAGCCTTAACGGTAGCAAGCTTAGACAATCTATGGAAGCTAAAATAATAAAAATTAAATCATATCAAATCAAAATATCATCAAATAAAAAACACTATTAATTTTAATATAAATGTTCTAGTGGGGTATCACTATCCCCTAACCCATAACAAAATAATGGCAGACCCTTATTTTACCTTATTTTACCTTGAGGAACCCTTTATTTACCTTGAGGATGAGGGACAGCTTTTATGAGAAAAGTTAGCCTATAGGTTTATCGATCAACCTTTTTGATCTCATCCTAAAAACCCTGGTTTGATTTTGTGTGACTCTGGGTAAGTCCTTAATTTCCTGGCCTCCCCACCTAAATTAACACTAAAATCGAAATAAGCTATGTTATCATTAACATATTACAAAGATGGGTAGCATGTCATTGCAAGGCCCTGAATAAATACTGGTTCCTTCTTGTAACAGGGATTAAAAATAAAAGAATTAGAAACATACAAGGGGTAAATATGCTCAATGCCAAAAATAGGGGCAATTTTCCAAAAGGCTGCAACATGGTTCTGTTTTTAATGCCTGCCTTGTGGCAGTTGGTTCACTTTGTGCTGGATTTTTTTTTTATCTGGCATAAGGTGTATATCATTCCAAAAAAAAGCAGAGAGAAAGAAAAAGAACCCCAGCTCGAACTAAAAGATTCTTATGTTGAAATTCCCATTTTATGTGATATCATACCAATGTTAGGAAAATTCTTACCAATCTCACCATCCTTATGTGGGATTAAATTGATCAAAATTAAGTGCTAGTGCATAGGTTGAATAAATATTTAAGAATGATTATCATTATCATGATTGAATCAAAAATTAAAAAGGTAATAAATAATGGTGATGAAAAGTGCCTGAAAGTGTGTTCTTAGTTTATATATAATTCATTAATGTAAGTAATAATCATATAAAGTGTGTAACTATTTCAACATTAATTCATGGAACTATCCAATTAATTGTATGGATTGCAGTTGATCAATAATAAAGTGCAGTGTTAATAAATAAATAATAAGTTAAAAGTTCATTAGGGTTAAATTAATTAATTCATGGGTTAGGCTGGTCCCAGTTCAGAAAAAAGTAGGAAATTAGGAAGAGAGTAGAGGGTGGAGTTGTCCCATAGATCCCTATCTGATCATTTGCTACTCTTGGGACACCACAAAGATGGAGACAGGCAGGGTTTGCCAAGACTGTGGTCTCAAATATTAAACTTGCCCTAAAGTATGAAAGAGCTATCTTATCCTGAAAAACCACAAATCATTGGTCCCATGAGATTCCCAGAATGGGACTGTAAGGAGAATGGAGACAGAGTCTGAACTGGACTGTCCACAATGCCTAAACCCATGCCACCCTTTATGACCAGTTCAATTAATGAGAAGGAGAACACTAAAAAGTGTTTTGTATTAAAAGATTAAAAGAGCTATTAGGCTAAAGGAAAACAGCAGACAAACGCCAACACGCATTTCGCTAAATGCTTTGTCAAGGCATTCCCGCAGATCAAAATGCTTCATGCTTAAGCACAAAAGGGTGAGCTGTTCTGTACTTCTGCCCACAGGAATCATAACTGACCTTATAGAATCATTGTAAGAAGATTACCTGGTGATCCAGTGGTCATCCCCACTGCACTCCCTGTCGGGACGCCCACAGTGGCCTCTTCCTCCTTGTCGCACGCCAGAACGTGTGTCTGTTTAAATTGGTGTGACATCATCATGCATTTTGCGAAAATTCAAAAATTAAAGCTCAAATGTGCATTGCCCAATGTAAGGTCTATTTCATAGTTCCTGGGTGTGTTCTTGTGTGTTAATGATCTATTCCTGACATTGTCTAGTCCCTTGCCTGTCCTGATCTTTGCCTTTCTATTCAAATACACTTTTGGATCCTGCTACTGCAAATTGGTGTGTTTGACTTGGCCTATGGCTTCGACTATCCTCCCGTCTCCTGAATTTGTACTGCATTTCCTGGTATTGACTTGGCCCATTCTTTGACCTCGCTTCTTGCTCTCCATTCCAGTTACAACGTTCGGTTCCCTTGCCTGCCTAGAACTCTCACACTGGTTCTCTCTCACTAAGACCGGGTGGCCCCCGAGAAGCAGAGACTCCTCCCGAAGCCAAAGGTGCTTGTTATAGGCAGAAGAGCTACGATCAGGATCTTGGAGTTAGTTCTAGGTTTGGGATTCCATCCGTAACAAAGAGGACATGGTCCTCATATTTTTTAGTTGGCTCTCTGATAGTAAACTACAGTATTGTAGCATTTTATATGCGCCCATAAAAGGGAGCTACAGTGCTTAACATATGATAATAAATCTGAATAATTCTTAAAGGGAGATTCATTAATTTTGTACATTTTAGCTTTGCTAGAATTCAGGTTCAAGCTCACAATTCAACTTGAAAATAATATCTGGTGATTTAAAAAATCATGAGCTGCCCCTCATAAAAAGTAGCAATTATGGCAAAATACAAAAATTATGGATGGAAGAATGGTAAAGGGAGACAGATCTGACTTTTTTTTTCAACCAGGACATGTATAATTATTATTTGAGTAAAGGCTATTTGTCTATTGCATGTGCTATTTTCAATTGTACTTGACCTTGCAGCAAAGTAATTAGCCTTTAATACAATTTTCCTTTATGTTTGACTGCTTTGTTGGAGGAACAGCTTGATCTGCATAGTATATAGGTGAGACAATTCACCTTTTACTCATTAATGACTGTCTGGTCTTTTATAAACTCTTTTTACTTTCTGCATAATGGGTTTTTAAAACATGCTAGTTTTTATTTAGAAATAATTTACACAAAACACACTGAGCATATTTAACTGTTTGTGTGTTTCTAAAAACTAATTTGAATATTTCTACAGAAATGAATATAGTTATAACATATGCACTGTACTGTGTAATTACAAATTAATGTGATTTACTATGTATTATACGTACACGTATTGGATCTGTTATCCAGAATGCTTGGGCTCTGGGTTCTTTCAGATAAGGGATATTTTTATAATCTGGATCACCATACCTTAAGTCAACTAAAAAAACATTTAAACATTAAATTAAACCATATAGGATGATTTTGCTTCCAATATGGATTCATGAAGCTTAGTAAAAATTCAAAATATTAGTTTGAATCATGTGCAAGTTAATGTTTTATTATTACAGATAAAAAGAAAATAATAAAAAAAGTATTTTTTAAAAAAATGGAGCCCATGGAAGACAGGATTTCCATAGTTCAAAGCTTTCCAGATAAGTGGTTTCTTCTGGAAAGAAAGTGATTTTAGCTTCACATCTGTCAATGTTTTTCCATCATATTTTATGCCATGAAAAACTATGTCTGAAAAGGTAACTTTCTAAAAATGCGATAATTAATCTAGGAATTAATTCTAGGAATTTTAGAATTTTTTTAAAGAAAAAAATCAAGATTTTGTAGACTCATTGAAAATGAGTATGAAGAATGTGTTGATATTGTCATACAAAAATAAGCAGATAGGTGGGGCCAGTGCAGCAGGCAGAAAAGACTGAGTTGTACAGTCAGAGAGCCATGCGTCTTTCTTCCACTGTATTTTAATAAATAAGTTGCTGTTGCAAAACCCAGAAGCTCATAATTAAGGAGTACAACACATGGTACCAGAAGTGGATCCACTGAGCAGCCTGAACCAGGTAGGAACCTGCAAGAGGTACAGAAGATGCAGCAGGCCCATCTCAGCCTGTGACTGTAGCAGTCCTGCAGATAAAGACAGGCCGTTTACATCCACCTGCTCCAGTTAAGTTTGTGGGAAATTTTGGGGAAGCATGGACAATTTTGCTAACAATAACATGTGAAGAAGCTTTGCAAATATTTTTTTTTAAAGATTTTATTTTCCAGCTTGATTCATAGCAAACAACAACAAACAGTTCAGGTGTATAGCGGTCTGTCATATCCATACATTGCTATCCCATAAGTGTAGTTGCCATAGGTTAGGTCAGCCACAGATATATCAAGCATTTTAAACCCTTTTATTTAACAGGGGTAACAGGGGGAGGGGTAACAGAAAGAGGGGGGCAGAGGGCAGTATACCATAGGTACCGCATTGTATATTGCTTGTAGCACATTAAACATTGTCCTGCACAGAGGCTGTATCAAACTTTGCAAATATTTTATTTGTTGATAATTTTAAAGTTGTTATAGGAATTTGAAAATGACTGCACCCGTAAGTTGAACAAGACATATGAGAGATTTATCTTTAACTCCAGCGTGGTCTCTTAATGAAAGAATAGAGAAATACATAACAGACCTCAAGCAGAAAAGCAGAATGTGTAATTTTGGTCAGCTGAGATATTCATTAATCAGAGACAGAGTTTTAATTGGATGTAATGATCAAAAAGTGCAGAAAAGATTGTTAAGGCAACAGGATCTTAAACTAGAAAAAGCTATAAGAATTTGTCAAGCAGCTAGACTCACAAAACAGAAGCTCAAAGTGCTAACAGGAATAATATGTGAAGAGAAGGTTTCTCAAGTCAGCAGAGTGGCCACATCCTCAGTCACACTAAAGACTCACAAACGTAAAAGAAAGCAAAGGGAAAATTGGTGCAAGATGTACCAAAAACAAAGTCTGTAATAACTGTGGCAATACCCATTCATTTAACAACTACCTGGCTTTTGGAAAACAATCAAGGTATGTGGCAAATATAATCACTTTAACAAGCAGTGTTATAGTAAAAGCAAACTAAATGCAGTGATGGACAGCAGCAGGAGAGTCATGAGGAGATCTGTGTGAGTGCGGTCAGTAAAAAGAATACAAATGGTTCTCTGATTAAGTATAAAGTGGACACAGGCAGAAACAAACATTATCACAGAGAAAATATGTAGAAACCTACAAATGAAAGCAAAATTAAAAAGTAAAACATCAGTGCTTAAGGCATACAATGAGTCTGAAATCCCATCAGTAGGAACATACACACTCACTCTTACTTGCAAGGGCAAGGCAAGCAAACATGAATTTGCAGTAGTCTCTGGTAATTATTGTTCCCTATTAGGTGACAAACATGTTAGAAGTTGGGACAGGTAAACAAATTATTTGTTGTGGAAGAATCACCACAAAGCAACATAGATATACTGATAAGTGAATATAATAATAAGTTTATAGGTCTTGGGAAAAAATAGCTGATGCAAAACCAGTTGTACAAACAAAAAGGCATGTGCCAGTGGCACTGAGAGAAAGACTTAAATGTGAATTGCAGTGCCTGACTGAGTTAGTTGTAATTGAGCCTATCAATGAACCTTCAGTTAGGGTACATACCTTAGTTATAGTAGAGAAAACAAAAATGGATCCCTGAGATTGTGCTTGGGTACCAAAGAGTTAATTGAAAACATAAGGAGACATCATTTTCATATACCCACTTGGAATGAAATCCTGGGTGAAATGGCAAATGCCAAATTATTTACACTCCTAGATGCTTCAAATGGGTTTTGGCAGATTCATCTCACTAAGAGAAGCAGAAAATGGTGTACCTTTAATACACCTCTTGGAAAGTATCAGTTCAAGCATCTGCCTTTTGGATTAAGTCAAGAACCAGATATTTTTCACAGAACTAGGCAGCAACTCTTGGAAAGGGCTGAAGGAGTCTACATAGAAGATATTTTAATTTGGGTCACCCCAGAAGCAGAGCATGACAAAATATTAAAGTGAGTCTTACACATAGCAAAAGAAATTGGACTTCAACTGAATTGTACCAACTTTCAGTTCAGGAAACCAGATATTTTATATCCTGGTGAAATAATTTATAGTGGAGTGAAACCAGATTAGCACGCTGAGTGGAACTGGACAGAAAAGCAAGAAAATAAGTTGTTGTGCAGAGACTGCAATATTTTGACATACATCGACATTCAAAAATATCAACAGATGCATCAAAAGATGGACTAGGTGCAGTTCTACTACAACAATATGGAAAGGAATGGAAGCCAGTTGCATATGCATTATGCCCATTCACACACACACAGAGCACAAATATGCACAAGTAGAAAAAGAGACTCTTGGTATTACTTTTGGATATGAAGCATTCCCCAACTTTGTGTATGGGACAAAATAGTCCCATCCAAATAGTTGAAACAGATCACAAGCCACTACTTACCATCACATATAAAGAACTTACATTCAAACCATCCCAAGAAATACAGTATCTTCCAAAGTCATGTTATCAATATTGTGATGAACTTTCTACATGGGATGGAATATTGCTCTAAGAATCTCAAATTGTTGTGCCTTCATCTCTGCGAAAGGACACGCTAACCATAATACATGAAGGGCATCTTGGAATTCAAAAAGGCAAAAGACGGGCAAAAGAATCCTTATTTTGGCCCTCTATAAATGAGGATATTGCTCATTTTATAACAAGTTGCACAACTTGCCTAACCTTTGCTCCAGCAATTCCAGTGATGCTTCTAATACAGAGAGAATTGCCATGTGGTTTCTATGATATATGTGGAGTTGATATGTTCATGTTGAAGGAAAATTAGCATTTGGCAATATTAGACACATACTCCAATTATCATAGTTTGAAAGTTAAAGATTATCACGTCATTTGAAGCATGCAAAATACTTAAAACACATTTCTGCAGCTATGGAATACCAAGAGAAGTAAGAACAGATAATGATTCTTAGTTTATAGGAAAAGACTTTGTAAGATTTGAAGAAGAGTTTGGATTCAAGTATGTCACTTCAAGCCCAAGATTACTGCAGAGCAATGGACTTGCAGAGTGTGGCATAAAGATTATAAAACAGTTGTTAAAAAAGCTGTTCACTCAGGTCAGGACCCATAAGTGGCACTCTTGAACTACAGAGCAACAGCTCTAGAATGGGGCAAATCTCCAGCACAGTTATTCATTGCAAGACAAATACAGATAAAATTACCTGCATTGGAGCTTAAGTATTACTACAATGACAAAATATTACATAAACAGTACAGACAACAGAAACAAAACATGCGTGAGAGCAAAAAAAAAAATATGACAAAAGTACAAAAACACTTGAACAGTTACATATTGGAAATGAGGTCAGAATCTGGAATGGATCTACCTAGTATGAAAAAGCACAAGTGACACGTCTAGTCTCACCTCGTTCTTATGAAGTATAAACAAGTGATTTTGATGTGAAATAGAAGGCATTTATAAATAAACCCGAAAATACCAAGAGGCCGATATACTAAAGGTCGAAGTGGAAAATACTTCGAAATTAGACCCTTAGTAGTAGAATTTTTTTTTTGGGGGGGGTAATTTTCAAGTGAAAAATTGCTGCATTCACTTGAATGAAAATCGTTTTAATCATTCGAATTGTTTGATTCGATCAAACGATTTGAACGATTTTCACCGAAATCCTTCGAATTCTCAGAACTTAGAAAATTTTTCTGTCCAAGTTCTGTGAGGTCCCCCATAGGCTCAAATAGCAATTTGGCAGCTTTACACTGGAGAATAGTCAAATTCGAAAGATTTTGGGCCAGTACTTCGCAATTCGAAAATTCGAATTTTCAAGTTTTAACAATTCGAATACAATTTTTGGCTACTCTATAATCGAAGAAGCCCAAAATGACTTTGATATTCAAATGATTCAAAAAATCGTTTGAATCATTCGAATGAATGATTCGATCGAACGATTCCAATGATTTTCACAAAAATCCTTCGAATTCTCAGAACTTAGAAAAATTTTCTGTCCAAGTTCTGTGAGCCCATAGGCTAAAATGGCAATTCGGCAGCTTTAAGCTGGCGAATAGTCAAATTCGATTTTTAATGGGCCAGTACTTCGCAATTTGAAAATTAGATTTTTTTGAATTTTTAACAATTCAAATCAAATTGTGGGCTTTTGTATAGTTGACGTAGCCCAAAATTACTTCGAAATTCAAATTTTTTTGAAATTCAAATTTTATTCAAATTTTACTTCGACCTTTAGTAAATCAGCCCCCAAGTGTGCCTCATTCTGATGGCCAGCATTGTAATCAGCCAGAGTAGCCACAGGACCAGGATTTGATTCACATGGAGCAGCATATACCATTGGATGCTTACTGGCCATAGGACAGTCAAGGAAAAGATGCCACTGGAATTAGGCAGGTGTCAGTGAGGAGAATCAGATGGACACATCAGAATTTTTCTGAGATATTGTGCCCATCCAAGGAAAAGAAACTCAGATCATGCCGCAGTTAATACACATCTGACAGTAACCAGGCACAAACACTTACTCATGGTGTGAAAAGACTAGTTGAACAGTGTTAAAGTGACATGGTCAGATAGATGGGGCCAGTTCCACAGGCAGAAGAGACTGAGCTGTACAGTCAGAGACCCATGCTTCATTTATGTACTATATTTTAATAAATAAGTTGCTGTTGCAAAACCAAGAATTATCTCTATACAAAAATAGGGGCTTATCCACCACTGCAGTATTCAGCGCACAATATATGTTAGACATTATAGTCAGCACCAATATTCTTAATTAAAAGGGCAATATTTATTACACACCATGCCACCCAAAATTTTAAAAACATTTAAAATAAAGCAGCGTTGCAATAGGGCTAGGAGGTCCTCTGATGTGTCCTATATATCTATCGTATATATCATATTATATATATATATATATATTTTCAAGTGGCCCCTGCAGGTGGCCTTAAACTAATTTGTCCATAACAGCCTGTATATATGCGCAAGTAGGAGCTCAAATGATTTGGTTTGAACTTTCAAAGATTCAAAATGATGTATCGCAGGAATAAAGTACAACAAAGGGATTTGTAAATGGAGTTAGTCATTTGACAATCCAATATTCTGGAGCACGGATCATATTAATTGGATATATAAGGGTCTAGATGGTATTTTCATTTCGCTTGGAAGCTCAAAAGTGTGTGTCTCTGAGGTACCGTCAATCAAAAGTTATATAGCTTTGGTCGTTCCAGGGTTAAACAACTTAATTAGCGACTTAATAGTCACATATCCGGACGGCAGTTTCAATGTAACACAAGAATACTCACGACCTCCACACTCAAATGGCTCCACAGTGATGTTGGTAGACTCTTAATGGCGCAGGATGTTATGGCTTGATTCAAAGAATACCTCCTCTCTCGCTTAGTGTGCCCGATTTGGAGAGACAAATCCCATGTTTGTGCGAAATAGCTCCGGACCGCCAGTGATCTCAGACCCGAATGCAGCAATGCACCTCGACAGTTGTTTCGCCGCCAACCGTGGCTTTGTCAAGAGGCCGAAGCACCGGAAGTGCTGCCTTAAAAGGATAGTGATCATGTGATCTACACCGTCAGCGCTCCCATACACAGATTACGTGCTCCTCTATCAGATGGTAGTGTTATGGTCAATCATATGCCTGTGGACATCAGATTATAATTCCCTCAATGGGTGTGCAATTATTCAGTCCCAAAAAATATTGCCCTTTTAATTAGGAATATTGGTGCGGACTATAATGTCTAACATATATTGTGCGCTGAATACTGCAGTGGTGGATAAGTCCCTATATTTGTATACAGATAATTCATAGACCATTTGTGGACACTCCAGTGCAGTACTATTCAGCAATTATCGTTATCTGGATTTACCACGCTTGTATATAAAAAAATATTTTGTTTTTTCAAAACCCAGAATATCATTATTAAGGAGTACAACACAGAGAGTAGGATCGTAACAATGTAGAAAATAAGTTTAATTAAATTCAAAGGGCTTCTCCCTAAACAGTTGCAGTGTTGTATAGTGTATACACATAATCCCTGCTGGTTGCAAAGACAAAAAAGAAAAAAAAATACTTCTCTTTCTACTCTAAAGAGATATTAGTTTATCTGTGTTATTTATTCTAAACAAACAATGGTAGTTCTTTGTACTAATAGAGATCATTTATATGCAGTGGACGTAGAGCATATGCAGCAGCGTTGATAAAAAGCAAACATTCCAGAAAACAGGCAAGATAATTTACTTCAAAATGAGCCAACGGCAATCTATTGACCTACTGATAAAAATTATTTGTAATACATAACAGTCTAATCTAATAATCCAATTATTAGAATTGTATTGTAATGGCAACATTTTGTAAAGGAATATATCTCAAATTTTTTTTTTATAAAGATCTAATACAAAATTGATAGCACCACTTCCATAGTTAAAGGTCAGCTGTAGGTCTCTTTGATCTGTAAGATCTGTCAACACCTGTTTATAAAAAATAACCAAAGTGGCAAGAAATTAGGTTTATTTACTTCATATACTGCTATGAATACAAATTTGAGCTATGAATACAAGTTAAGAATTCTCTATATTAGCATCTACAATACAATACATAATAAATATAATATAATATACAATATAATTATTGAAGTTCCCTTTGAAGAAGCAGCAGCAAACAAGTTCAGACACTTTGGGGGTTATTTAAGCCTGATTTTTTTTCTGGTCGAAATTTTAAAGGGGAAAAACACAATTTGTAGAAAAAAACAACCTCACATTTTCAAGATTTAACACTGATGGTGTTAACAGTCTGAATAAAAAGTTTTAGAACTCAGACCTGCCGAGTTCATGTAGACGACAATGGCAGATGTTCCACTGACATTTTGAAGATATCCTGATCTGTGTTGGGTTTCATTCAATAATCCGAAGATGTCATGGTTTTGGGCGTCAAATCCCAAAAAATTGCAGCCTTTGGCAACAAATCCGAAAAAAAATACAATTTCAAATTCTTTCACAGTTTTATAGAGACTTCCCACACAAGAGTGTGAAAATGTGTTGATAAAGAGGGGGGGGGGGGAAATCAATGCAGATTTGGTCAGAGCGTTTTCCAGAAAATACTGAGAAAATGTGGGATTTTGATAAATAACCCCCTTAATGTGCAATCAAAGGGCACCATCACAATTTACATAAAAAAGTTTTTTCAATACTGTACGTTTTGCATCCAGGAAAACAGGTTCACTATACTTTACTTTTATATACTCATGCAAAATGAATGTTATCCCATGATGCATTTCTCTTAAAATTCATATTTCATGGGTTCTTTAAAGACTATAAAACCACAGAACAGCACAGATATATATGATAGGGATAAAATGTCAAATAATAAATGATGATGGTATAAAAGACAGCATACTGTATCTCTTCCCCTGAAATCCAAGCTGAAAATTTGGGTGGACATTTACACAGCCCTTACTGACACTCAGAGTTTCAGGTTAACAAGCATTTAATTTTTTTCCCAATAAAAAACAGATCAGTGATCAAATTTGAATATGGCAGGAAAATGTAATTTTGCTAATTAGGGAACTGTCATTTTTAGCTCACTAAATAACTCTTCATTTTAATTCCACTAATTAGGCTACAATTACAACGTAATACTGTTATGGATGAATTTTATGTTTAACCATTTGTGCACTACTGTATGCCACTATAGAACCCTCTGGATTATAGAACACCACTCATATATAGATTATATTACAGAAATGGAATAATAGAGACATTGTTTAGATGTCAATTATTTTACTGTAATAACCAGTAACAATGGCCATCTTGTTATGATGCAAGGGTCATATTTTTATGATACAGGAGGCACCCTAGTAGCAGTGAGCAACATCTTGCTTTCTGGAATGCTTGTAATGCAAGGTCCGAGTCGATGGCTGTTTTTTTTTTTTTTTTTTTTGTAGTTTCTCCTATTATAGGCCAGATTCAGTTGGGTGAGAAAAAATTATCTCGAGGTGTATCTCATGAAATGCAATACAAGTCTACAAGAAATCTGAAATCATATTGGGAGCTATGTTTTTTTTTTAAATTATATTATGGTCATATTTGTCTAAATCTTAAATTACATTGCAATTGCTCCAATTTTACCCAAATTATAAAGCCAATGAATTTCATTTGTTCCCCAATATCCCTTTTGTTTTGCCTGGTTTAATTTAATTCTTTTATACTAATGAAGCATTCTCTTAGCAGTTTAGCAGTCCATACAGCCATGGTTTGGGCATTTGCTGCTGTACCTCTCCCAGTCTTTCTAGTTCATATTACATACAGTACAGTATAGCTATTAATGAGTGGATCTGTCCCATATATTGCTTTTCACAAAAACTCTTTAAACTACAAGAAAAAGCAAAAACATTTTGAAACATATTAACGTTTATGGGTAACATTTTTGTAGCAAAAAACATTAGAGTTTATGGACAACATTTTTGTATACTGTGGCATTTTTGTCTACCATGTCACATTTTCGTCTTCTGAACATTTGTCTTTCGCAAGTAATTTTTGTCTTCTGCATGTCATTCATTGTCGCATGTGACATTTTTAGTGCCATTCTGTGAATCTTTTTGCACGCGGGGAAGTTCCAAAATTTGTGGTGAAACTCTATAAAGTTGAAAAATTTGCTCATCACTACATATAGCAAGTTACTTTTTGCATCTCCACATAGTATTTTTCTAATCTTCCCTCTTAGTGATAGCAATTTGCTATTTGAATATTGACCAATGCAAACCTGTGTGGATAACCAAGTCATCAACAGAAATGTTTAAACATGAGATGATATGCAAACAGTGGCAGGCCATGCCAGCCTGGACCCTAGGCAGCCCAGCTGACCACTATGCCCCTCTGGGCCACCTGCCTGTTGTGCATGCATGAATGAGTGCTCACACACCCATGCATTCACACTTGGAAGAGCAGACAGTGGGTGGACACAAGGAAAGAAGTGATACTGTCATTTCTTTTGTTTATCATTGGCTGAGCTTTCAAAGTAGCAACTTCCTTTTAATATATAACATGCCTCATGGAAACAGTAGTATTTCAGCAGCAACATAAATTTTATTGGATTAACAGAATATATGCAATATGCATCATAACAAAATTAGACAGGTGCATAAATGTTGGCACCCCAACAGAATGACCATCACAGACCCCTGACTTGAATATCATGGAAAATCTATGGGATGATTTGAAGCAGGTTATCCATGCTTGGCAGCCATAAAATTTAACTGAACTAGAGAGATATTTTTATGGATGAATGGTCAAAAATACCACCATCCAAAATCCAGGCTATAGGAGGAGTCTAGAGGCTGTTACATTTGAAAAGGAGGCTCAACTAAGAATTGATGTAATATCTCTGTTGAGGTGCCCACATGATGCATATTGCATATTTTAATCCAATAAATGTTATGTCACTGCTAAAATATTACTGTTTCCATAAGGCATGTTGTACATTAAAAAAAGGTTGCTACTTTGAAAGCTCAGCCAACAATGAATTAAGAGAGGTTCCCAAACTTTTTCATATGACTGTATTCATGGATTGATGTAGTCTAACTATATAATATCTGACAGCAATAGCTATAGACTTTTTAAATAATTCAAACACTTGAAATGTAGAAGAAAAGAAATGTAAACCTCACTTAAATCATAAATGTTCTAAATTCTTATATTTTATTACTTAAAGTGCAAAAACATTGGAAAACTCTGGATGCATAAAACTAAACACAGCAGCACCATTTTATTTCACAACTATTATGTTAAAAATGACTAAGATTACCCCATAATAAAAAGAAAGATGAAGAAAAATTATTGTGACTGACAGCTATACTGTATTCACTGACAGCTCCCTTGTCTGGCTGTTTTCTCAGCATTTTGATTGCTGCTCATTTATAAAAGAAAAGCTGTAGATCTATCAATACCCATTAATACATGTTAAGTAAATAATATGTTGTCTCCAAGCCTACTCATAAAATGATTTCACAATAAGTGGCACCGATTAAACATAGAACTTACATGTCTTATGCTAAACACATGGAATAAAGGCTAACAATTAGAGAATTTTTGCCCTCAATTAAGCAGTTGTGGGCAAAGATATGCAATTTTCTACTTAGGGGCAAATTTACTAAAATTCACCTAAAATCCTACGAATCCATTCGAAATTCGATAAGCATTTGACTATCGAATGCTTATCGAATAGTTTTAGGCTATCTTTTTGTACAATAATTGATTTCTCGATTAAATCGTACGATCGGATACCGATCGTTTGATTTCACAAAAAAATCGTACTTTTGACTTCGAGCCTCCGAAAAATTTGTACGATTTATTCAATCGTATGAATGATATTCGAGCAAGTATTACTATTCCCATAGTCTTCTATTGGTATCCGGTAGGTTCTATCTGGCGAAGTAAGCATTCCAAGGATTTTAAAATTTTAAATCCTTCATCCATCGAATGATCGAATTATCGAATATCCTATCATTTGATCTATTCGATAATTCGGTATTTGATGATCGAAGAGGCCAAATTTGCATATTTGAATATCCCAAAAAATTGTGTGATCAGTATTCGAACGAATTCGATTGAACTTCGAATCCTTCACACAAATTTAGTAAATTTGCCCCTTAGTGTATATGTCCCTTCAGTTGATATACACTTTTGTGGCATTCTAATTTTTTTATATAAACACATTATACCAAAAGCCATTCACATGCTATTTTATAGTGTAAGGAGTTGTTTGTTCTGTACCCTTAGGCTAGGGCCAGACAATGCTGACACACAGAGTGAAATGCAAAATGGCATGTTTTGGCACCAAAATCTGCAGAGTCTGCCTGAAACTGAGCAGAGAAAATGCATCCAGGTGCAAGCAGAGCAGGAGCGTAGAAGCAGCGGGAGAATTAATTCTTGGCCTATGGAGAAATGCAGCCTGAGAAATGCTGGCCTAGATCTGTAGTCGTCTGGCTCTAGCCTTACTTTTAAGGTTTTCCCAATTAACTACAGTATTTATATAACAGTATCTATAGTATTTGTCAAAGGGGCAGATTTACTAAAGGTCGAAGTGGCCGTCGCTAGCAACAATTCACCATAAGTCTCATCCACAGGGACATCGGCAATTTACTAATAGGCGTGGATGACTATTTGCTAGAGAGACCATCGCTAGCACAGTTTTGTGCCTTTTTTAACAGGCACATTTTTGCTCAGCCAAATGATCATTACTAGAGTTTCCTTCGCCAGCTTAGACCTGGTGAACTGATAAGATGAAGCTACATCCTCCTCAATCTTATGTCAGTGACATCATATCCTGTATGCCAGTTCAAATTGACCTAATTGTAAGAGTACTAGCAAAGTTCCACTAGGCAGAAATGAACATTAGCAAAACGTTGAAAATCTTTGCACTGACGTATTAATGCTAGAACAACGTTCAGCTGCCAAGATGCAACTTTGCATTAAATCAGTTAGCATAGTGGTAGCGAAAGCGTGCGAAGTGTGGCAGAGACTTCGCTGACGAAAATTCGCCCTTTAGTGAATTTTCCCCTAAAGTATATTTTAATATATTTATTATACATGCCTGGGCATTTACAGAGAGTGGTAAAGACACACCTAATATTAGATTTTGTAGAAATACAAAAACCATATGACAGCGAAGATCCATGCTTTTAAAGTTCTATATCTGCATTAGTGGACCCGTACCTGCCATGGACACCCAATATTCAACCCGAACCCACACAGAACCGCAGGTCAATGCACGGGTCATGCGGGTTGCGGGTCAACATGCACATCACTAATCTGCATTGATTGATGGCATCATAAGTAACACACTTCAGCATGATTAATACACATTAATAGCAACCCACATCCTAATAAGTATGTGCCAGCAACAAAGGGGTGAGGTCCAAGCTGGGCAACTTTGGATATATGATATTCACTACTATAGGACTTTAGTACCATAAGGATATGAACAAGATACATACCTGATTCCTAGCAAAAAAAATTTTGTGGCTTCAGTTACTTGAAGGTAAGGTGTTACCTTCCTCCCAGCCGGGAGCAGTCTCTGGAGTGGACTGGTCACTTGCTGTCCTTGGCTAGGCTCGCTGTTGATGACCTGGAAGAGCCACGGCTGCATGCTCTTCCCCTGGTGACTGGTTTTGGTTCCACCAGTCTTCCCGCTGGAAGGAACCCACTGTGGTACTTCAATCTTCCCCACTGCTGACATGGGTGAAGGAGAGGTGTCCCTTTGTGCCACTATGTAGGAAGATGACTCAGTGGTGGTGAGGGTGTCTTCATAGAAGCCACTTTGGAGGAAGCCTTCTCCTTGAGTTCCACAGCTGTGGATACAATGGGCTCTAGGGATGTTGAAGACAGGGACATGGCAAGGCATACTGTTAGTTCCACCTCATGAGGCCCCATGGCTACACTGAACGGGCCAATCCAGCAGTCTGTGTGGCATTAGGGGCATTTAGAATCAAAGGCATGGGATTCTTGCACAAGCTCCTGCCCACAGTTCCCACAATATCCAGTAACAATGGTGCCGTCTCCCTCACTATCTTGAGTCCAAAGTTCCCTGCCCAAGTATACCTGGCATGGAGTGTCACTTGAGCTGGATCCTTACATTTGAATGGAGATGGTATCACTGGTATATCCATGTCTTCCCAACCCTCCCATCTGGTATCTGCCATGATAGCCAGGTAGTATAGAATTTTGGAAGTGGTGATTTTTAAGGCACCCCACGGGTAATTTTTGTGACCACAGCATCGGTCAGAGCCACGTGTGGACTGGGGCTGATGAGTCACAGCCACGGTTCTCACCTGAACAGCCCAAATTGGAATCTGCAACAGCAGCCGCTGTATAATGATGTGCGGGGTAAATGCTAGCTTGGATCCAGTGCTGTGTCCGGTTTCCAGTAGCAGGCAATAGCTGTGGCAATCACCTCCTTGCACACCGAGAGCTCACTGTAAAATGGCCACCGCAAGATCACATCTACAAGGCACCTCGTGACGTTCCCAAGATGGCCACTGAGATCTTCCAAAATTTTCGTCGAGGCTCAGGAGGATAACATGTCTTCAGGCGTGGTTCCCTTTACCAAGATGGCGCCACCGCGCCCTTTCAGTACATGAAGGGAACGGAGCTTCGGTTGCCAACTTGTATTCACTCACAGATTTCAAGGCAAAAAAGGCAAACATAAAAGTTCAGGCAGTAATGGCACTACAGGGAAATCGGGAGAGAACCCCAAACCCATGGCCAATTACTAGGGTGTCACAAATGAAGGGCCTTTTTCCTATCGTGTCTGGCAAATGACCGGAGCGCCTGTCATCAAAATTTAATGAGATAGCACACGCAGTTCACGTGTTTCGGGCCCCACGTTGGGGACAAAAATGTAAACCCTTTTTGTCTGATATAGACCAAAACCAACTAGCGATGATAGATCATGGGCTTTCACCAGGTAGGGCTTTTGCTAAGGGGAAATACATGTGTTGAGGTTGTTTAACTGTAACTCAATGCTGTCAGATATGCAAAATAACAGTTGTTGGACACCAGGGTTTCTTTGCAAACAGGTAGAACAGGCTTTATTTACACACAAAGTGGCACAGGGTTGGAAATACTCACAACTGAGGTAGATTTATCACATGCCAGGTACATTCAGATGTGTAGCAGAACAGCAAGAACAAACACCATAGTAGGAATATAGATGGGGAGTTGATAGGATCAACTTCCAGGATTTCAATACCTCATGTGGACTGGATCCCTACAGCAGACGTGGAGCTGGGTTAAGAACACTGCCTGAAGTCCCTTGTCAGTACTGTGGTCCCTGCACTACAGGCAAATTAGAGCCAGGGGGGGAACTACTCCCTTCTATCCTCCTTGGTGGAGCTTGAGCTGCTCTTACTAGCTATCCTCTCTGACTCACTTCCATTAGAAAGTGCTATAAAGAGATATATATACACTGACTTCACCTCATTCAAGGGGTCCATGTACCCCGACTTCTCTAAAGGGGAATGTCCCTTTAGGGCCTAACAGTTCTGGGGCCTTGTTGACTCCAGGCTCGGTGGATCATCTGCCCAGTTCAATTGCTTCAGGCCAAAGAGGAAGTGCCCCTCCCTGCAAGGCACATTGTTACAGCACTGCAGGAAGTGGTCACAACCTATAACCAATAGAATGATACCAATATGTTACATGTGATTTAACGAAAAAGTAGATTACCCTTGCACACCCTGGCCGTCCAAACAATGGGATACCTTGGTGCTCAGTAGAAATAGGGTTTGGTGACCCTCACTCAATGTAACAGGAAAAGAACTCCACCGGCACAACAAGGATGCTGCTAGCAGGGCAAGCCCTTGCTCGTTTCATAAATGAGCAAGGGCTTGCCCTGCTAGCAGCATCCTTGTTGTGCCGGTGGAGTTCTTTTCCTGTTACATGTGATTTAACCCAGCAACAGGGCAAAGGAAGCACTAGGATGGAAATAAATCCATAAGGGCCATGCATGACACTTATGGCTCCCTACAATAGCTATTCCTTTAAATATGTGATCCAGATCTTGGGAGCACCAAGGATTGATTAAGACTGTCTCAATACAGGAGAGTTAAAAAGACAAATGAAATACAAAAAAATTCTGTAGATACTGTAATGAAATCTAAGATAATCTTATTCATGCTATAAAAGCTGTATGCATTTTGCTCAGTCCTTTTCTGGTTTTAAATGTCACTTTCAAGGTGTCCACATAGATAGAAAATGCTCTTCCTAATACTGCATTCAATGTTTGTCGCTCTCCTTTCATTCCCTATTCTAGTCTTACTGTAAGTTGATTATTTCTTAGTATCCTACTTTGCTATTCAATATTCTACCCTCTCTTGCAAGAATAAATGTGTCCTTATCCAAATGACATCAGTAGTATACAAAGTCTGCAGGGTAGAGAACTTTTTGACTTGTTGTGAACAACTTTAAAATAAAGAACAGTTTGAATACAAAAACATAAAAGCATATGATGTTTAAGAATGTAATTTAGGACACAATAAATGGTGACTTCCTAAGGCAAAAGAGGATCACAATTTAGAGATGTACAATTGTTGCACCACATTTTCAGTAAAATAAGACCGATTGTGGTTGGCATTTGAGTCGAATTTGTTTTAATTTAAAAAAAAAAAAAAGAGAAAAATATACCCCGGAAAGTCCAGACCTGCTTAGAACAGAGAGACATGAGGAGCAACAATAATAAAACAATCTTGTTTTAAATAAGAAATTATGTTGTATACATGATTTTTAATTTAAAACAAGATCCATAATTAATACATAAATCAAATAAACATCTGGATCACCAGATGCAAATTCACACTATAGGCAACCTCCACAACCACTTTACCATCATCATTTGGTAAAGATGCTTCAAAAATCCTCTAGGAATAAATAAAAAGTGCGTGTTAATTATTTGGTCATACTTAATTGTTGAGGTTACCTTCTAATATACTTGAATGCCCTACTTAATTGTCAGGCAAATATTCAGAGTAATCATTTTTAATTATGAAAACTTTTGTAGATCAAAGACCTGACAGGCCAAAGAACTTGCTGCCAAGTTCCATTTATTCCATTTTTTCTTAGCATCCAATGAGCCTATGTGCAAATGGTGTTCTCTGTAGTATATAAAAAAGTGCTCTCAGGTTAATTACATGGAATTACCCAGCACATTTAAAGAGGTAGTAATAACAGCTGAAAGCCATGATAAATATTTCATGTATGTTCTACTCCTGCTGCCAATTACTTTGCAGACATAATAATCAAATGTATCTGAAGCCAATATGAAAGAAACAAGATCAAAATCTACAAATGTTAGATTGATAATACAGGTTTATCATATTACATCACATCGCCATAAGATCCTGTTACATTGCATCAAAGAGAACATAACACCAAGTGACAAATAAAATTTAGTTATTTTCCACAAATTTCCAAAAACAAATTGTGATTTTCTTATATTTCTAAAAAGCTCTAAAATTCAAGACTTATTAAGTGTAAAAACCATTAAAACCTCGAAGGGAAAATTTTCCAAGTAAAAGTTGTTGAGGTCCTATAGATGTCAATGGTCTGATTGGAGCATTGAAATCATTCAAAATTCAGACTTTTAGAGGTTTTTGGATGTTTTTTATCTGGAAATTGTTTGAAAAGCTTAAATTACTAGAAGTGTTTGAGGTATTTGTATTTCTTAGCTCATCATTCATACTTTTACAATCATAAGTTTATTTGTGGTTTCAATAACCTCTAAAATCACTAAAATCCGACCTCATAAGTCACTAAAAGGACTAATATGTTACTCTTGTACGTGGTCTACGGTGTTATATATATACATAGCAGATAATGGATCCCCTGCGGGGTGTTTGAATGGGTGAATGCTAGCCGACACTAGGGAAGTTTATTGCTTTTATATTTAGGCATAACTTTAAAATTACATTGTATATAATACAATTCCCTCACAAAATTATATATATACCTACACATTACTTATACATTATAGATATAGAAATCACTCTGTTTGAATAAAAAACATATTTTGGGATGTTTCAACTCATCTTGCATTATATGCATGAACATAAAAGCTATAAAGCTACCTAGGAAATTTCTAAGTGCTTTATACTTACAATGCAACAGTCCATCCATCTGAACTTAAACATTACACCATTCAAGTAACTTTGGAGGACTGTTATATTTTATATATTGAAATTATTTAATCAGCCAAAAGTTTCAGCTTCTCAATCTGTGATATGCACATGCTCAGTGGGCTCTGAGCAGCTGTTGAGAAGCTAAGCTTAGAGGCTGTTGCAAATTTACAAGTAGAAAATGAGGGTTGTGTGCAATATACGCTGATGCTACAAGGCTGATTATTACATTCTGATGTTAGTTGAACTGGTTTCTGTGCTGCCATGTAGTAATTATTGGTATTAAAGACTAATCATCCTTATATTCTGACATTTATATTTTATTTGTACTGTATATTGTGAGTGGGTCCCTAAGCTCAGTAACTGACAGCAGTGTGGTGTTATACAAAATGCCTGTAGGTGTTACTGTGCACAAGAGTTATACTGTGCATACACAGTACTTTCTATACAACTTGTTAGAGTTGAAGTTACTGTTGAAGTGTAATTGCTGCAGGAACCTGCTAATAAAGCACTGTTATACTCTACTCATCCTCAGCTACCAAAAATTAACAAATGGTACAGAGCACATGTAGTGAATCAGCAGAAAAGAAGATGGGGAGCTACTGGGGCATCTTTGGGGGCATAAATCTTCCCTGCTAAAGGGGTGTGGTTGCCTTGGGTTGGTACAGAAGTCCAAAACATAATGTACAACATTTCTAGCCTAATCTAATCTTTAGTTAAACTTTATTTCTTCTATAAGCACAAAACATTCATACATGTGTAGCGTTATATTAAATTAGAATTGCACCATCTCTACTAAAATCTTAATCCCTCTGACTCTCCTTGTCAGAGCCTTCAGATGCTCAACTACTTAACATATCTATCACTCTGTGAAAGAGTATAGCTATCCACTTTACTAGGGCCAAAGTTCCTAGGTTCCACTACCTATTCCCTTCCTGCCTTCTCGGTTGGGCTAAAGTAATGGACCCAGACTTCATGGTTACATAGACTTTTATACTACAGCACAGTGCCATCTACAGTACCCTGTGAGAACAACAGGGGTTTACATAAGCAGAGCATGGACACAAGCCCCCCTTAGGACCCATTTAGGCATCAAGAAAATTGAGGATGTGCTTGCCAATATTATGTAAGAGTGTCTACATTTTTACATCTCTTCACATGTACAGTATATGAATGGTATATACAGAACATAGAAGAAATACTTGACATTGTGGCAAAGGACAAACCATGTAGCTTGGGGTATTCTAAAGTTCTAAGATTCAATATGTGAAATATTTACCCAAAATATTTACCTTGTAGTTTTGAACTTTGCTACAGATGCAGTCACTTTGGATTGTAAGTTAAATGCGTCGTGACTTAACTCATCTATCCCATTTATCCCACTTAGCACAGAATATTGTGTCACAGCATCCCATCCAATTAAAGAGTTCAGCATTGAAAACAATGGGGCTTTGGTATGCTAATGAAAAGGTTAAATGCATTAAATGAGTTAAGATAACTTTAGATAACACAGTTTCTTCAATTAGCCCTGAGTCATGACGCATTTAACTTACAAATCCAAGTGACTCTATCTGTATGTGGTCTGTGTCTGGAAATGATTGGTACAAGCCCACCAACTATTGGCATTTGGTAGCATAATCTAACCCCACGTTACTGAAGCAATAACACTCTGTTAAATACAATTATGTAAAAAAAAAAAGTGTTTATAGACTTAAAAACTCGAATATGAGAGTTTACAAACTCAAAAAACTTGAAAATCTTGAATTAAAAATGACTTTTTTTTTTTATCTAGGACAAATCCCACTGACTTCTTCATGAACTTAAATACAAACAAGTTGGTGCAAGGCACACTGGATACCCACGCTCAGATCAGACCAAAAGAAATAATTTTATATAAAAATGAACTTGCCAGCTTTAGATTCCATTTTTTTTACAATCAAAAACATTTGAATTGTGACAAAAATTTAAATTCAGACCTTGATAAATCAGCCTTTAATTTTTAAATCTGGCATGGGGTTAGGCATTTTATTTTCCCAGGTGCCCTCGGGCTTGTGACTTGTGCTCTGATAAACTTCAGTCACTCTTTACTGCTGTACTGCAAGTTTGAGTGATATCACCCCCTAACAACAGAACACTGGGAAGGTAACCAAATAGCACCCTGATATCTCCCTGATCTCCCTAGTAGATATAAAAATAGCACTCAATAGCAAGAATGCAAGTCCTAGTGCAGAAATAAAATATTCAAAAATAAAATGTTATATGTTAGAGTGAATGACAGCAATTGTAATGTAAATAGTGTAATTTAGAAATAATCAACACCATAATAATCATGACAGAACCTCATAATCAGTAGTACAGGCTGATAAATTGAACAGCTTTAAAAAGGGGTTGGATGGCTTTTTAGCAAGTGAGGGAATATGGTGTTATGGGAGATAGCTCATAGTACAAATTGATCCAGGTACTAGTCCAACTGCCATCTTGGAGTCAGGAAGAAATTTTTACCCCCTCTGAGGCAAATGGAAGAGGCTTCAGATTTTTTTGCATTCCTCTGGATCAACTAGCAGTTAGGCAGGTTAAAAAAAGGTTAAAAGATTGAACTTGATGGATGTCTGTCTTTTTTCAATCTAACTTACAAATTTACTGTTACTAGATCCCCTTCAGTTCAACCATCTACAATTTTAAGTGCATCATGCCATTGCAATGTCTACAAAGTTAATGGGAAATCTCTAATGCTTGCTGTCAGCTTTATGCTGCATTTTCAAAAGCTGGACATAATTTGTATATATCTGTAGTTGAATCCGTATCACCTAACATATAATGAAAGAGTCCATGTAAGCGTACCAGTTGGATTCTGGAGCTCAGGCAAGGCTATTTGCTGATTAGATCTGATTAGATCTTGTTAGGAGTCATCTGTGCAGTGCACAGCCTATAGTAAGTATACAGATGAAGCCACTTTGGATTGTGCATTTGACACAGAAAAAAACTTAACTCATCTATCCCATTTATTCCCACAGAATATTGTGTCACAGCATCCCATCCAATTAAAGAGTGAACAATGGTGCTTTGGTATGCTAATGAAAAGGTTAAATGCATTAAATGAGTTAAGATGACTTTAGATAACACAGTTTCTTCAATTAATACTGAGTCATGACGCATTTAACTCCCAATGGCTGCATCTTTATGTAAAACCAAGGGAGTGGTTTCAAAGCACAGTACTCTCAGAAGAGACTAAGAAGATAACTAAGTGACCAATTCTTCATCTAAAATTGCTACCTACTGTATTATATAAAGATGTTATTTTTCTTCCCTATTCAAAGCATTAGCTTTGGTGGTTCTCAGAAAAACAGATAATACGTATTATAATTACAAATGCAAAAATGGACAAAGTTGTTGCTTTAATGTGATGCTATACAGTATATTAATATTACTTGTGTCAAAATACTGTCTTTGCATGTCTGCATAGTTATGTCCAGTACTGTCAGGTCATCCCCAACTCCTGTTCAGGTATTGGTTAGTAACTAATGCAGAGGAACCCTGGAACTTACTGCCATTTCCAAAAGTGGCAATAGCTGCAGGATTTCCAATAAGGGCTGTTTTACTAGATAAAAGAATCAAGTTCAGTCATTAATTTGACTGTAAGCATAAGAAACAGGAAAGGCCTTATTTATCAGAATCTGAATTTTTCAGATAATTTTAATTTAAAAAGTCCTAAACTAGAATCCATGATTGTACCTTATTTATTATTTAAAAAGCATGAATGAATCAAACATGAAAAAATCGAGTGACAATTTTAATTGTACTAATATTTCTGATTTTTGCCTGGAATGGCTGAAATGGCTGAAATAGTTGGATTTTCAGGCTAATTCCTGTGCAGACCACAGAAACTTCCAAATAGGGTAGGGGCCTCTCCTACTGACTTACAGTATATACAACCTTGGTACTGTAGGTCTGAGATGTTGGATTTTTGGGTTCAGACTTTTACATGCTCCAGGTATAATAAATCTTGAAAATCGTGTTTTTTTTTCCATTGTGTGGAGTGGCTGAAATGTACTTTTAATATTACTGCTTCAGCTAAGCACAGATAATGTTTAAAAACATTTTGTTGTTATAACACAATCTTCATACACCTCCAGCACAGTGTATAAATGTCGCTTCACATTTATAGAATGTATGACTTTTAGAATAAATACATTATTTATCATCAGTCTGAAATGAACTGAGCAGAAAAGTAAAGGGCTCTTGAAAGGTCACACAACTGAAGGCACCAATCAAAAACCAGGCGACTCCAGCATCTGTCACAGTCAAGGATTTCACTTAACTGACTATGCAGTACCAACTTCATAAAAACCAATGTGGATTTTACAATTTTCAAGGGTTTTCTCTATTGTTAACACAAGAAAAACACAAAATGCTCTGTTACTGTAAATAGCACATATAAATCTAATCCAACAAATGCAATCTAGTTTACTAAAGGTGACACTTACATCAGAATAAGAGTGTTAGTTTGTGCCTGAAAGCAATGTAAAAATCACTGGTGGAATTTCCCATTTCTCTTATATAACAATCCTGCAGCCTTATGGTTAGTTTACACTCGAAAGAAGGAATAAGAAAGCAAAACACAAATGCAACAGAAGTGTCATGTTTTAAACCAACCATTAGAAATTTAGATAAGAACAAAAAACCCTGCCTTATTTTCTCTTATAGGAAATTAATTTAAAATTTTTATAGAAAATTTTAAATTATGTGACTTGAAGGAATCTAAACGAGAATGTATTATAGTATGCAAGCAGAAAATGTTTTCAGGTGATAAACCTTCTTCTCACTGAATTTAATGTGGCACAATATCTCTTAAAAGGCAATAAACAAGGACGTGTATTCAAAATTTGTTCTTTCTGTAATAAATAAATAATAAAATAAATATTTTGTTATTATTCCCACCCATTTCCTCTTTCACCTTCACAATTCTTAATTTCTCATCAAATAAAGCCTGCAGTCATTCATCACAATATAACTGGCTTTTTTAAAATAAGATGCAAAATCTCTGAAATTTCATCTTTTTCTACAGCACAGATGTACATAAAAATGTGGCTTACTCCAGTCTTACCCCAGTAACATAGATAACTGTCACACCCTTTTCCTTAAAGTCAAGGGGTAAATGTAGTACTGATTTTAATTAGGATCAACAGTTATGGCTTCTGAAAAAAAATTAAGGCTTTGATAAATGCAACTTTAAATTTCCTATTGCCCCAGTTTACCAACCTTCTTCTATACTATCAATAACCATAGCATGATTTCCACTGGCTCAGTCTGTAAAAGTTTCAGCCTTACCTTTATAAACTTTTTAAATAATTAATATATATTAATGTGGTCTCCTATTGCATAATAATAAAATATACATTTTTGGTAACTGTTTTGGCCCCTTACTTCTGGCTAGGTTGCCCTTGCCTTTCTTAATAGAAAACTATTAGGTTTAACAGGACATTTGGAACATTTTGGGAAAACTAAGCAAGATAATGTTTAAGACATAATAAAAATAATATGCAGTTTCACCTAGATTTTCTTGTGTGCTATGCTACATGTTTTGCCTTTTTAAGAACTAATTACATACATTGCAAATACAGATTACAAACACAAAATTTGACATGACACTAGGAGGCACCCCCCTTTCTATTTATATGCGTATATGTTCAAATGCCCCATGCAGTGGGCAAAGTACAAAAATAATGGCTGATTGTGACCTTTTTATGCATTTTACACGTTGCCTGTGTTATTGACCGCATATGTACATTATGTCATCCATTTTTCTGAAAGTGTGTTTTCTGTTGTTATGAAGTTCTGTAAATGTTTATCAAATACCTGGTAGTGGTCAGTATTTAGAAGTGACTAGGTGCCTCTTGACAAAGTAGGAGTTTAATGAACACACCTTTGCCATGATTTTAAAAATTCTTAATTTAGTGAAAACATTCCGAATGTCCTTTAAAGACCTCAATCAGGTAAGGTACATTACTTTAAAACTGACATTTTCTGAAAGCTTTTTCCTAACGGTTGGCTTTTACCTGCAGTTCTGATCACTAACCTAGATAAAGGCATGTCCACTTTTTTTTTTTTTTAAGAAAGTGTGCAACCAACAGAACTCTTTTGACAACAGCAGTGGATTCTATGTTTATCACATTATCCTCTCCTATTTGTACCAAATGCAGGACAACATTGTAGGATCTTCTTGGTAAACTAGTGATAGGTCATAATATTTTGTCATTGTATCATCCTTGCAAAGGCAACAATATTAAAGAATGATTAATGAGTAGTGATGGCCAGGGGCGAATTCCCGCGGCCATCACTACTCAATGCAATGCGACGAAAACAACATGATGCGGGTCAAAAACGTACCGCGACTCGTTTCACAAATTTTTTCGCCAATTCGCGAATTTCGCTGTTAATTCGTGAATTTTCCGAGAAGCGAAACGGGGTAGATTCGCCCATCACTATTAATGAGGTATTCACTTTCTTTTTTTAAAGCTATGCATGGTTCTAGAGAACACAAACTTTCATATTTGAAATTAAGTAGAATAAACACAATTTTGCAATAAAATAATTTTTAAAAAATCTTTAGTTGAAATAAAAGATGCTATACAGTCCCTTTCAATTGGTATATCCCTTGGAAGTAACAGGTTACCCAGTGGATACTAAAACAATATTAATATTTTAGCCCCTAATCTGCTACAATGTTTGCTGAAAGTTAAACCACAGGGAATGATATATTTATCTTTGAAAACAGTCTAGATAATAGTTATCCATGAAAAACACAAGGATGTAACTTGCTGTGAGTCATGTAGGCGAATCTTTCTGCTTTCTAGTGATATTAAAATTCAAGCAAAAGTCTTGGCAAAGAGACAGAAGGTATTTATAAAAATGAATAAAGGAGAACAAATGTGGTTTTATTCCAGGAGGATTATCTGTTCTAATCTTAAATTTCTATATACAAAACCCTTAAATGCAATATGCCTGCCCCATTAATTATTGAAAAATTAACTAGACAGAGTTGACCAGAGATCTTTGCCTTGGCCACTGATGGGTGCCCTCTGATATATACCAACTCACTAAGCTCTCTGAGTTGGTATACAGCTATATTTATCTATAATTAGTGATGGGCGATTCTGACTATTTTCGCTTCAAAGAAAATTTGTGAAACAACAAAAAATGTGCCATATGTGTTGAAGGGAATGGGACAAATTTACTTAAGAAAGGTCAGATTGCTGACCGAAACGTCAATGCTGTTTGTGACACAATAAAGTGTTTTTTAAAATTTTTAAGCCCTTTGTTTGTCTTTGCACCCAGGCAATTTTTGCACCAACAAGACGTGAGTGCTTGTTCCCCAACGGTCTATATATATATATATATATATATATATATATATATATATATATATATATATATATATATATATATATATATATATACCGTTACTGTGGTTATGTTTAAGCATTATATATTAAAAGGTGCATGTAAAGCCTAATACAATCAAAAAAATGATACATTAATGTGGCAATACAGCAAGCCTAGCATATAAGATTGGCTCATAAGCAAATCCTTCTGGCACATTTTTTATATGTTGGACTAATACTTTTTTAAGGATATAGTGGAAAATCTCCATCAACCAGCCTATTGTACCTTCCTCATGTCTCTGTTTTTCATTTTCCTCTGCTGTCAAATATCTTACCTATTTCTATCATCAATTCCCCTGTCCTCACAGGAATTTCAGATATTAATTGAATTTTTTTAAAAGAGCCAGATGCTTAAATTGAACCTCAGATACTGTACATTCCTTGTAGATGGCATGTTTGGGTGGGGTTGGGGCCAGTGGTAGGAAGAAGATAAATAAAATGTAAATAATTAGGTAAAAGAAAAAAGTTCAATATTTTTTACAAGAAGAAATAAATAATGATCTTAGTAAAAGGCAAAAGTTACTTATCCCTCAATGAAGCCATGATCCAAATGATTTTTATTATGAAATAAAAAATTAGTTATTGATTTTTTTTGCAGTTGGGTCGATGTATTGTCATGCTGTATAGATGAGATTCACTGCTGGATGATATCTGATGAGCCAAAGGTGAGCCTAAGCTAAAGATGAGATAATGGGCTGTCTATACTGTATATGAAGTGTAATGTTACATAGTTACAATGGCTTGAAAAAAAGTTAAAATGGCTTGATGGATTAAAGTCCATTAAGTTCAACAACCTCCAAATGAAACACATACATACACACTCACACACACTGACCCCTCACTTACATTCTCATAAACTATATATACACCGATATCTATACGAACTATAGAGTTTAGTATCACAATAGCCTTGTATATAGTGCTTGTCTAAGTAATCATCGAAGCCCCTCTTAAAGACATTAACAGAATCAGCCATTACAACATCATCCAGTAGTGCATTCCCCAACCTCACTGCCCTCATTGTGAAGAACCATCTAGGCTGCTTCTACGGAAACTTCTGTTCCTTTGGTCTGAAGGGGTGGCCTCTGGTGCAGTGATCCTCATTATGAGGGAAAAAAGGTCCCCTGCTATTTGTCTATAATGTCCTATAATGTACTTGTAAAGTGTAATCATATCCCCCGCTCAAGCATCTTTTTTCCAGAGAAAACAACCTCAACCTTGACAGTTAAGCAGTGCACTCAAGATCTCAGAGTTTCACAAGCCTGGGTGTGTATCCTGAAGCAGCCACATACATTAATTTCAAGATTTTATTGAGCACATGAGTATTATTCAAACACTTCTTCATGCTGCAGTGCTACACATCATCCTCAGGAACTGACACCAACCAAAACTGTGTCTCTCCACTCAGAATCATGAAACCAAATCTAAATATCAGAACAATTAAACCCATTCTAATTATCATTTAAAGAAAACGATGTCAATACAAATAGATGGAAATCTGCTTTGCCTAAAGAAACTGAAGCATCCCACTCAATTTATTATTTAACAAATGTTTCAGGCATAACCTATATAACCAGCAATATCCTTTAGGAGCCTCCTAATCACAATTGCAATGGATAGATCACATGTGTAAATGGCAGTCCTTACAAATACACACAGAAAATGGCCTTCTCCAGAACTAAGCTCAGAAATTCAACAATGAGAGCAGCATGTAGTCATTGACCGTGATGGATGAATAAATTCGCCCTAGGCGAATTCGCAGTGACTTTCCGACATTCGCCGATGGCGAAAGTTTCGGCGAAATGCTCACAAAAATTTGCCGCGTGTTTCGTTTCATCGCGCGTCAAGTTCACTGCTTCACTTCAAAACAGCACAATCTGTGCAGTGAAAAATATTTTTAAAAATAAATGAATATATATTAAAATATGCCTTTTTAATTTTTCACTATTTTAAATAATAATCACAGATGTTTTTAAGAAGCTGGCAAAATGGGAGGCCTTTTTTTCTTTTGAAAAGATAAGAGTCCACTAACAATGCAGGGCATGTGTGTATACTAAGTGAAACACGTGTGTAAATATTTCTCCTTATCTAAACTGTTACAAATATAATTACTTATTTTATTATATCACAATTAAAAAAAAGCATCTTTTTTGCACCTGTTAGCTGTTCTTCTAGGCTCTTTGCCAAAAGCCAATTAAGTTAGAAACTTCTTTCTTTTTCTGGCTATTCCGTGCAGAGAAAAGAGGGATTTTCCAATACAAATGAAATGAGGGACTGCAGGTTGTGCTGTCTAAAGAGGGAATGTCCCTCCAAAAAAAGGGACCGTTGGGGGTATGCATTTCACCTGGCAGTTTTATTACATTGTACTGTGCATCAAAACTATTCTGACGCGCGTCAATTTAATCGTGCGTCAACTTGGGCACGCGACAAAACATCAGCACGACTCGTTTCGCGGAATTTTTCGGCAAAACACCACAGATTCGCCCATCACTAGTCATTGCGTTTTACACATCTTTTGCCCAGAATGCACTATGTGAAAGAAGGTATCACTTAAACCAAGACCTATTATAGGATAAATGGTAACTATTATATCTATATATTTTAGATAAATACACTGTTGTTTCATAAGACCAGAATAGATATAACGTGTATAAAGTGTAATAACTGAACACAAAGTTAACTCAGTGATAAATAGAACATATAATACACTCTAGAATGCTATTTCTATTATAATATCCAGCTGGATGAATATACAGTATCAAACTGAATCCTGCTGGTAGCAGCTGCAGAGGTCTTAACCAAAGTGGCTTTTGGAAAATTCTCAATGGGATGTTCCCAACTGTGAATAATAGCTGATATGGACTGAAGTGGTCAAGTTGAGTGCAGAGATGGACACAAATGGAGAAAACTTGTTTGAAGCAATGGGGAACCTTGACAGTATCAAATCAAATGAGAGAGAATAATTGTAACCATCTGAATCTTTGTCTGTACTCTACCTTACTTCTGAACCAAATTACTGACAAGAGACTGCATGACCTTATCATTTTGATATTAGAAGGGAATAATGGATGGAATACAAATCACAGAATCTCCCATGCAGTGCTGTGGCCTGTATAGAGTTTTACTCTACTTAAAAGTGGTAATTCAAACTATATTATACCATATATACATTTGGTGGTGATGTTATATGAAAGGATGTAGAGAACAATTTAAAGAACAGTTAAATTATTAGGGTTGAATGTGTGTATGGTAAGGATAAAAAAAGAATTCCTACACTTTGCCAAAAGCAAGTCAATTCAAACACATACACTACAGGTATGGAACATGTAATCCAGAATGCTTGGGACCTGGGGTTTTCTGGATAAAAAAATCTTTCCATAATTTAGATCTTCATACCTTAAGAAAATCATGTAAACATTAAATAAAGCCATTATTCCGGAACTGCTTCCAATTAATTATATCTATAGGCATTAGTACAATCTACTGTTTAATTATTACAGAGAAAAAGGAAATACTTTTAAAAAAAATTGTATTATTTGGATAAAATGGAGTCTATGGAATACATCTTTTCTGTAATTCAGAGCTTTCTAGATAATGGGTTTCCGGATAAAAGATCCCATACCTGTACTGGGGAAAGCAACAGAGCTGACAGTTTCCTTAGGTCAAAACTATTATTAAGCATTGGTAAGGAAGAAGGGCATAAAAGTTGACTTTCACAAGAACTTACTATAAATCATATACAGTATCAACACCCATTATATGAATTATGGGTTGATACTGGTTTAACTCCTTTCTTGTCTGGATTATTTCTAAGTTGTTGAAAAATGATCTGAAAATAATACAAATGAATTAAAGTTTGACTTTCTGGTTTGATTTCTGGAAACCTTTTCTCACCTACAATAACCATCAGAGTAGAATTGTCCTTTTTTCATTTGTGGATATTTATATAAAATAACAAATGTGGACTGGTAACCAGGTGTGGGTGTTAGGGTTGGAATGTCAAACTTTCTATATCATTTGTTATTCATACTCTATGCTTGGCCCATTTGGTGGTAGACCTTCTAGACCCCTCGGTTCAACAGTAAGGGGCCGATTTACGAAATTCACGTGAATGATCACAAATTTTTCGTGAAATCGGATATGCAAATTTGGCCTCTTCGATCATCGAATACCGAATGATCGAATAGATCGAATGATCGGATATTCGATCTTTCGATGATCGAAGGAATCAAAATTTTAAAGGTATTCGACTGCCTACTTCGCCAGATTGAACCTACCGAATTGCAATAGAAGCCTACTTAGGGGCCGATGTACTAAATTCAAATAAATAGATCGAAGTTCGATCGAATTTCGATCGTAGGATTTATTTGATTTTGGCATATTCGATCATCGAATAGGGAATGGTCGAATGATCGAATACATTCGAATAGATTTGAATGATCGAATATTTGATCATTCGACCAGCGAAGGATTTTAATTTTAAAGTTTATTCGATTGCCTACTTCGCCAAATTGGACCTACCGAATTGCAATAGAAGCCTATGGGAGCACTCCCATAGGCTTCTGAGGCTAAGTCCTGATCGAATAGGATTAGTACGATCAAAGTCTTCGATCGTTCGAATCGTACAAATCATTCGAATGATTGAATGATTTATTCGACTGATCGAATAAATTAGTCGACTGATCGAATAAATTAGTCGACTGATCGAATAAATTTGTATTTGATCGCCAAATGATCGGATATCGAATAAAAGGTAGCCTAGAACTATTCAATTAACATTCGAAAATCGAATGCTAATCGAATATCGAGTAGAAACAATTTTTTTGGGGGAATAATAGTAAATTTACCCCTAAGTCCTGCTCGAATACAACTCGTACGATTGAAGCATTCGATCGTTCGAATCGTACAAATTTTTCGGAGGCTCGAATGAAATTTGATGATTTTTTCGTGAAATCGAACTATCAGTATCCGATCTTACTAATTCATCGACAAATCGAATATCGAGCAAAATGATAGCCTGGTCAAATTCTTATCGAATTTGATCGAGCTAATTTTGGGGAATTATAGTAAATGTGCCCCTAAGTTAAATAAGAGGTCAAATTTCAAAAGGAAATGAACAATAAAAATGAAGAGCAGCAGTCATTTGAAAATGTCTGAATCTATTAAAGGAAAATTATACCCCTCAAACAATGTAGGTCTCTATAAAAAGATATTGCATACAACAGCTCATATGTAAAACCCTGCTTCATGTACATAAACCATTTTCATAATTATATACTTATTTAGTAGTATGTGCCACTGGGTAATTGCAAATATAATACTGCCATTTTAAAAAATAATGGCCACCCCCTGGGATCATAGGATTCACAGTGCACACAGACAAACCATACAAGGTAGGTAGAGTTCTGTCTTTTGCTTACACACTTCTATCTGTTACAGTTAGAGCTGCAGTATTTCTGGTCAGGTGATCTCTGAGGCAGCACATAGACCATCACGAAATGGTGGTTCAAGACAAGAGATGTAAAAGGGCAATATTTACTTAAATATACAGTATATTCCAGTTTGGTAAGATTCTTTAATATGCCACTTAATTTGATATAAACTATCTGTTGCTGAAGTATTCATTTTGGGGATATAGTATCCATTCAGTTATTAGCTTCTTTCAGCCTACTGTAGGTGAAGTGGCAGTTTCTAAATGGTTGCCAGGGGTTACTGCCCTGGTGCCAAGTTGTCAAATTAAACCAAATTGTATAATGCTGTAAAAATCAACACAAATCTTATAGACAAACATGGCTGACAAAGCAACTTTCAAAGTGAATTATAAGGATCTCCTTTGAGATGCCTATAACATGATTAAATCCAAAGATAGAGATGTATTACTCAGTTATATACAATTACCTGTGCATGGAGTAAGCTTATTCAACACATTATGATGGCCACCAAGATACAAATAGCAAGAAACTTAAAAACCATCATTTTGTTTATGGTTCTTTCTTGAACTACTAAATTATAAATGACAAATAAGATGTTTAAAGAAATTGTACCACTCCTATGTAGGCGATGAAAGTACCTACGAATCGTACATGCAAATTGGTTGGTATATCATAAAGAATCAACATAGTTATGTTTACTATTTTAATGCAGCATCAGTTTCTTGTTGAAAATGTGAGTTTCCAAAATTTACCAATTGGGATTGAATGCGCTGAATGCATTTCATGAAAATCTGTACAGGAATAGGATCTGTTATCCAGAAACCCATTATCCAGAAAGCTTCAAATTAAGGATAGGTCATCCTCCATAGACTCCAAATCCAAATATCTAAAAATAATTTACTTTTTTCTGTAATAATAAAACAGTAACTTGTACTTAATCCCAACTAAGATATATTTCATCGTTAATAGAAGCAAAACCAATCTATTGGGTTTATTAATGTTTAAATGATTTTTTAGTATGGTATGAAGATTTAAAGGGGTTGTTCACCTTTGAGATAACTTTTAGTATGATGTAGAGAGCGACATTCTGAGATAATTTGCAATTGGTTTCAATTTTTTTATTATTTACGGTTTTTGAGATATTTTGCTTTTTATTCAGCAGCTCTTCAATTTGCATTTTAAGCAGTCTTGTAACTAGGGCCCAAATTACCCTAGCAACCATGCATTGATTTGAATAAGAGACTGGAATGTGAATAGGAGAGAGGCTGAATAAAAGGATCAGCAATAAAAAGTAGCAATAACAAAACATTTGTAGCCTTACAGAGCATTTGTTTTTTTTAGAAGGGGACGGCGACGCCCATTTGAAAGATGCAAAGAATCAGACGAAAAGACAAATAACTATATAACTATAACAAATAAATAATAAAAACCAATTGAAAAGTTGCTCAGAATTGGCCATTCTATAACATAATAAAAGTTACCGTAAAGGTGAACCACCCCTTTAAATTACAGTAAGATCCGTTATATGGAAAACCCCAGGTCCCGAGCATTCTGGATAGCTGTGTAAGATTAGTAGGATGAGTAGTCAGACCTAAACAATTGAAATACATGGTATACCTGTTAAAAAAATAAAATTCTGGTTTTCTATGAAGACATAAGCATGGCTTTAGCTGTTAATTCCTGGTAATTTCAAGTGATATGACTGGTGAGATATATAAGCACCACTATAAATTGTAATCTAACCATTGATCATTGCATGACAAATTTACACAGGATTTCCTGTGGTAACTCACTCTGTAATTGGAATGCTGTCTTTTCAGGAAGAAATGGAAAAACTCATTTCTGTGGGATTTGTGAAATTAAGTTGCTTCACCAGCATGGTAATTCCTTTAACCTACCAGAATTATGAAATATTATTTATTTCATATAATAGCAAACCACTAATTTTAATTGCATAATGGAAAAGGTAAAACATTAATTAATGTGGATGGTAGATCTCTAAATGACCTGTCCTTCTTCTTCTGGGTATTTTACATGAATTGACCGGTAATCCATCTTTTAAGCAATATCTTATAGGGATGGCGCGAACCGCGGAAAAAAAGTTCGCGAACATGTTCGCGAACTTCCGGAAAATTGCGAACGGTTCGCGAACCCCATAGACTTCAATGGGAAGGCGAACTTTAACAGCTAAAAAAGACATTTCTGGCCAGAAAAATGATTTTAAAGTTGTTTAAAGGGTGCAACGACCTGGACAGTGGCATGCCAGAGGGGGATCAAGGGCAAAAATGTATCTGAAAAATCCATTGTTGACACAGCGCTGCGTTTTGTGCTGTAAAGGTAAAAAAGTCACTCAGGTGGTGGTTGTGGACACTGTAATATTATTGATATTTAGACAGAATGTGAACAAGCTCACACAGCTAGATGGCAGTTGTTTGAAGAACACACTGGGCAAAAAATGCCTACAGGGCAAATAATGCCTACAAGGTCAACGTATTCACTACTACAGCGGTGGATACGGATTACGTAAAATATATTATGGCTGCTTGAAAAAAGTCACTCAGGTGCTTTTTCTGGAGAGGGTAATATTATGGATATTTAGACAGAATGTGAACAAGCTCACACAGCTAGATGGCAGTTGTTTGAAGTACAGTACATTACTAGCCAGCAAACTTACTATCCACTGTCCCTGAAATCACTAACAGCTCTCTCCCTACACTATCTCTTCCAAGCACACACAGGCAGAATGAAAAAACGCTGCAGGGCTTCGGTTTTTATAGGGAAGGGGAGTGGTCCAGGGGGTGTGGGGGTGGTCCAGGAGGGAGAGCTGACTGATTGGCTGCCATGTATCTGCTGGTCTGGGGGAGAAATGGCAAAAAAAAATCGCCAACTAAGGCGAACCCAAATTGGCGAACGTCGCGCGGCGTTCGTGAACTTCCAGCGAGCGCGAACAGCCGATGTTCGCGCGAACAAGTTCGCCGGCGAACAGTTCGCGCCATCCCTAATATCTTACCCATATACTCAACATCAAACTGAAATCAAGGATGCACATTGTGAAAGTGTTTGTCTACATTTAGATACGTTCCAATATCTAATGTTCCACTGAGCTACAGTTTAAGCCATTAGTTAAAGGATTTCTTTCAACACTTCACAAATTCAACTTACATTCTTTGGTCTATGTCAACCAATCAATTCCTGTCATGGCATTCTTGCATTCAGTTTTCTTACGTATTTATAAATATAAATGGTCTGTAAAGGCAGATTTGAATTTTCCATAGTTATTTGAGCCATTTAGAATGTACAACAAGAAATAAAGGGCTATGCGGCACTCAGAGGAATCGACAAGGCCAAACATTAGTTTAAAAATAGTTTTTATTAGTCTTGATTTAGTCATGGACTTGATTAAGAACCTTTGGGTACAAAACGTGTAGGGCCCAAGAAGATTTAGCAAAATTTTTAACTTTGAATAATACAGACAATTAACAATTTTTTTTTTGGCCTTGTGGATTCCTCTGAGTGCCAGATAGACCTGCTTTTCTTGTCGTACATTCTGGTTTGTTGATCGTTGAAGCTGAGGGTCTGTGGCTGGTGCACCTGGGCCACATGGTCTACTTGGTGAGCTATTGATGTTCTAGAGAACCTTGTTTTCACTTTGTTGCCATTTTCCTAACCCCCAGAAATGGGATAGCTGCAGTAACACCTTACATCACTAGCCTGAACAAACTCTTGTTACTACTAGTGGTTTCTGTAGGAGGAATCAAGAGAAGATGCTTGTGCTTCTCTGCCATAAGAAGTTCACCTTTGGGGAATTTGACTTATGGTGTGACATTAGTCATACACAGCAGATAAGGATGCACAGGAAGGTACAGGAAACATGAGTGAAATTCTAATGCTTATGCTGTGTATATATATAGCACATACACTTTAAAGGAACAGTAACACCTAACATGTTTTTGGGCTCAATAACAGCCATCCCGGACTAGTACCAGTAGAACACCAGTTACACTGGACTCTCTCAAAAAGAGTGGGCCTTTGCACAGTGGAAGCGGAAGGTAATGGTGTTGTGCAACTACACCTCTCATGCTGCTATGCAGAAAAATAAAGACAGAGGGTGCCAGATGTTCTTGCAAATAATAGAACAAAAAGGGTTTATTGAACATCCACAGGGCTTACTCACATCACAGTGGTTAAGAGACAAGTGGTACAGCCACATCACATGCAGAGCATAGCACATGCTGACACTCCCCTGGGACAGACTTGGCAGGAATCTCACTTCACCTCTGTGACATATCCCATTAGTGGTCTGGATCACCTCAGGGAAATCCTCTATCCTGATTCCCTCTCCACTGGGATCTATACACAACAGGCAATATGGCCTGGGAGAGATACCTCCAAACTGCCACACACTGCTCAAAACTGCTTTTTTTAGCTCAACCATAACTGACTTACTAAGTAGATAGAAGAAGAAACCTATTGTATACTACAGAGCTTATCTATTATCTGCTGGGTATACTGTGCCTTTTCTCCCTTTTCATCTTTGAATTAGTGATGGGCAAATCTCCCTAGATTTGCTTCGGCGGAAAATTCGCGAATTTCCAGAAAAATTTGCGAATTTCCAGAGAAATTCGCGAATTGGCGAAAAATTAGCAAAATGAGTCGCGGCATGCTTTTGACGTGCGTCGCGTCAACTTTGGCGCGTCGCGTAGTTTTCGGCGCGCATCGCGTCAACTTTGGCAAGTCGCATAGTTTTCGGCGCGCGTTGCGTCCTTATCGGCGTAGTTTTTGGCACTCGTTTTTCTGGCGAATTTTCGCCAAGCGAAATTTCGCTGGCGATTCGCAAATTTGTTCGCCAGCGGCGAATCGCGGGAATTCTCCGCGAATTCGCCCCTGGCGAATAAATTCGCCCATCACTACTTTGAATGTCTACAATGCAGCTTGCCTATATAACTATAGTAGAGATTCTGAAACAAACACTCCAGTTTTGCCAGTGCAAGACAACACTACATTATATTTTAATTACTGTTCCTTTAAGTATTACTAAGGCACTCTTTGTTGGCTATGTATCTAGTTATAGGTTAGGTCCCTTTGATAGCTAAGTATACTAATGATATTATGGAAAGATAGTTGGTGGATGGAATGTGATGGTACATGTACCTTACTGTAAATAAAAGTTGTTTTGGCCCAGTTAACAAAAACAAGGTCATCCAATAAAAAATACATTGCTTTTATCCTCTTTGAGATAAAATGCAGTACATGCTTCTATTCCTTGTACAGGAACTGTCTTTCATGGTAGAGTCCTAAACATTATAAAATCGTAGATGAGAAAATGCAGTTAGAAGTTATATATATACAAGCTGCTGTTCTGTAGTTCATGTAGCAGGATCAGCCCAACAAGCAGTAAATGGGATCACAAGAAGTACTGTCTATGGAACTTAAATTAGTTTATGGTTTCAGTTTTGAGAAAAGGCATTGATTCTGACTTGATATGGATGAAAACACTTTCTTACCAAGAGAATAGATGACTAGAGTAAATGTGTACATAAGACATCCCGATCTTTGTTATACCCCTTGCAAATGTATCAGTCAAACTTTGAAGTAGGAGAAGATCCTTTCACCATAGAAATGTATCTCTGTTTTAGAATAAATTCTTTACAGGGTATTTTTTACTAAGCTGTGTATGTAGGCTAATACCTCATTGTGATACAGAAAGAGTACCATTTACTCACCGTTTACTGTACCTTGCAGTGATTTACTGGCAATGGCACAGGTTTGAAAGAGACATTAAATATTTTAGATAAAAGAATTCACTAAATTCACTCCATCTATCCTCATCAACTAATCAATTACTTAATCATTTTTTTTTTGTTTGACTTTTATTTGTTCATTTATTTGTCACTTTATTTATTTTGGTTAAGCAGACTACTGTTGAGCGACAGCACTGCACAAGCAGGAGGACACACACATTGGGTGCTACAAAAGATTACACATCTAAGAGGTTTCAGATTGTTTATTTGGCTTGGAAGAAAGCAGGCAGAGAAGAGATAGGACTAACAAGTTTACATCAACAAAATTCAGAAGCCCAGAAAAAAATTGAAAACAAGTATAATACCTTGAAGGTCTTTTAATGAAAGGTTATAAGATGCTTTATTTCTATAGGGTATTTTAAAGACCATATATGAACCATCAAAAACTGTGTTTTCTCCCATATAGCTAGTATCAAAACATTTTATCCAATTTTTCCTGATATTTCAATGTATATTTTCAACACAATACAATGGCCAGGACCCCTTAGATTAAAATTTGATTTATGAGAAAAACCATGAATATAAATATACAAATTCCACTAAAACCTTATATACCATGGAAAAAAAGTAAAAACAATATGTTTATTGATTATATTTATATTCAAAAAAGGTCTATATGGTTATAAAAACTGTTATCCAAAGTGCTCAGGCCTAGGGTTTTTCAGATAATGGATCTTTCCATAATTTGGATCTGCATAACTTAAGTCTGTTAAGAAATCATTTAAACATTAAGCCCAATAGTTAAATATTTGTTCAGAGAAAAAGCTAATTATTTTTTACATTTTTAATTATTTTATTAAAATGCAGACTATAGGGGATGGCCTTCCCCTAATTCAGAGCTTTCTAGATAATGGGTTTCAGAATAACAGATCCTTCACCTGTATTTACAAACATGGTGAGCAAGTGCAACAATTCTCCACCTTTGACTTGACATACCACCCATTTGCATCCCAGTAATTGGGTAAATCCCACCCACAATGCAAATTAGCTTCTGTTTTTTTTTTTATAAATCAATTCTGATTATCTTAATAACATATATAATGAGCAGCAATAAACACCATCAAAGAATAAAAGAAACAAGAGTTTAGATTACATGGCTATTTTGATGAAAAGAGGGTAAATATATACTACAGCATGTATATATAGAAAAAGTATATAAAGAGGGGGAGGGGAATTGAAGTCTGACATCTGGCCCCTCCCACAAAAATTAGCCAAGCTCTTTACTTATACTAAAACAAGCGAGAGGCGGATATTGATGATTCATAAAATTGAGGAATGTTGATGAACTGATTTGGGCGGTAAATTTTGATTAGCAGCCTCCTTTTACTTTCAGTGTTGAAGAACACCAAATATTCAGTTGAAACAATTGTAGACAACAGAAGAAAAGGAAAATAATTTAAGATTTATTATGCCTTGTTATTTATTATTGCATAACAATTCCATTGAAAAACAATAGAAAAATAACTATTGTGTTGATTTATAGCCTAGATCCATACGTGATATTATATTCTTGGAAAGATCTGGAGCATTGTGGGTCATTGTAAGTTAACATCCATAACTCTATTTTATTTATATTGATTTGTAATCTTTAGATATATAGTAGTCATTCAATATGCTGGATACTGTGCCTGTTTATTTCCCTACATAATGAGTGGGAAGTTCTGCATATTACTGTATCTCACAGCCGAGCACTGTTTTAGCATCACAAGTTCTGAAACCCTCATTGTGTACTACAACAAATGGGTCAACACATCATGAAAGCATGTGCCTTGTGCACACTATTACATCAAAAACACCATCCCCTTCCCTTACCACTGTAATAAACACTTAATAAACGGGGGGGGGGGGGTTTACTGGAAAATCCAATACTTATCCCAGTAATATGTTTCTCATTACTGGTAGTTATCTGTATACTGGTTTTACTTAACTTGACTTGTGGCTTTAATACTTCGTTTAATGTCAAGTCAATTACTATTGATCAAAATCTGTGGAAATGTTACCAACAACTGGTGGTGGAGACAGTACAATTACTTAACCACATATTGTATAAATTGCATTGGTGGAATCCTGGTCCAGTATATTAACTGGCTCCAACTCTTGATCAAGTTGAGTGCTTAAAAATAGAATATGAGCCTTTATTACTTAACCTGGCTCATTTTGTGTACAGTTAAACTGGCCAAAGAGCTTACCATGAGTAACATGTTTATTTCATCCATAGGACGTCTGCAACCCAAACATCCAGGCCCTATTGACATAGACACGTTGGAATCCAGATTGCTGACCACATTCCTGTTTACAATAAGCCAATAAACCAAGTTCCTTAGTGAGTTATTCAAAAAGGATTAAATATCCATTGTTTTAACCATATGAAGATTATCCAGGGCATAATATAAACAAGCCTTTTTTTAACCTTTTTAATGTTGACATAATACAACACTCTTCTATGGCTGAGTACCACCTAAGAGATTCCATACCATACAGAAAGAACATGCTTCTTTGCTCAAAGGCATACTTTACAGTTCAAAATTCTGTTTTGCAGAGCCATATGGAATAAATTGTGCACAAACTAGCATAACTGATGAAAAAGCAACCCTACTAAGTGCCTAGATTACATCTATAATAGTGTACGGCACACAATTAAGAGGTTTGATCCATTTGTTCTTTGAGCATATCAAGGAATTACTCACAGTGAAAGGCAAACATACCCTTAAGCTGACCAAAGAAATGTTCATTAAATGGAAATGAAACCTTATTTATCAGCAGGCTAAGGTTCAGAGGGAAAAAAAAGCATCTTAACAAGCAGTAATCTAGGTCTTTGCAATTTGCTCTTGATAAAAAGTAAACTAATAATCTATAAAGGTATAGTTTCCCTTTGCTAAATGAAATAATTCTAGTTTCCTCCTAAATATAATGTTGCAAAAATTATATTTCTGAAAAGATATGATTCCTGGTTCAACTCATCCCTTCATGGTCTTGCTGTCAAGCCATGTCTTTGTCTCCAGAGAATTCTTTAAATCTACATTAGTTACTTTGTCTTTACCATTCTTTTTATATGTCAGACTGAAAAGGTCACATGATATATTTTAATTGCCTTTTTTGAAGCTGTTATTTATTCAACGTACCTTAACAATGTTCAGTGCCCCCCTCCAGTTGAAATATTATAGGGAAGGCAGAATGAGAGTGGGAACTGGAGGGTGGGGAAATGCGTGAGAGAAATAAGCAGCTAAGGAGAAAGCAGAGCAAGAGACAGAGTGATAGAACACAGATAGAAGACATGGGGGGGGGCAGAGACACACAGTTTTCTTGGGTGATTTTATAAGATCTAGATATTGCACTGCTTTTTGTACAAGATTTCGATCTAAAGGGTGTCTAATAGACTGCTACGTATAACAAGATTGTGGCACTTCAATCCATCACCTTGCATAATGCTGAAACATTTTGTACCAAGGCATTCTAAAATCAGAGCACTGAGGAATGGCTACACTGGACTCTGTCCAACCAATAGCATATGCACTTATTAACCCTACCACTAATGGGCAGAAGTGGGTTGCTCTCCACAACTGGAAGCTTAATAGTTAACACTGTAACAAGGAATATCTATTGTGAAATGAACCTATAGTGAGAATGAAATTTTTTTTTCCAGTGCCTCATTAGAAGTTTTCAGCTGTAATCCTGACTTGGAGTTGAACAAATGGGGCAACATTTGGAACAATTGCACAGATTTGCAATGAATGCTGAAGACAGATAATGCTTTCTGATTGTGGGCCCCCTATGGGAAAATAGATGTCATTTTACCGATTGCCTCTGTTTTCCTGCTCTGCATCCTGAGCAGCATGTGTGTTGCATTCCATGCTCATCTGTAATTTATATCATGATTATATTACTTTATCTTCCAGGAGGCGAGCTGTTCCATTTATTTGATGCACCTTCCTCATTTAACTTAATTTCCCTAGTAAGGGGATAATTCACGATCCGGGGTGTGTATATATATATATATATATATATATATATATATATATAATGAAACTGACAATGTGTAGCAGTTAATTAATCAGAGCAGTGAAGGCAAACACATATATTCTGCACAGTGTCCTGAATACAAGCCAGCAAGCCACTGAAAATCCACATGCCTACTGCTGCTGCTGCTGCTGTGAAGTGTCAGAGGATTCAATTAATAAAGTGGGAAAGTCCCACATTATCTAGCAGAAGGTATAAGTTCCAGAGGATGCAGGTAGAATGAAGGCAGATGGGACACACATCTCATGCACAATTCACAGTATAGGATGAGTGACTGGACACAGTATCAGCACATTTCTAATGAGGAGACAAATAAAGCTCTGCCCATTTCATATGCAAACCAGCGAGGAGCATTCTGGGGAAAAAAAAATAAGCATCAGTTTTAAAAATATTTATTTGACTATAAACACTAACAGAAGCCTTCTACTGTGGGTGCTGATGTTCATAGAGAGATATATATATGCATATATATATATGTGTGTGTGTTTAAGAATGTTTAATCTCTTTCCAGTTATTTTCTATTTCCCGATGGCGAGTGCCTTCTATTGCCATTTATTATGCTGGCAGCTATATGGCTCACTTCAAATACTGTTACCCACAGCGAGTTCATTTCCATGTTTAATTTATACTACATTCCTCAGACCCCTCCTCTCCACCTGTTTCTGCTCCTTAATCTCCCAAATTTGCTTTTCCTCCCTCCTCATTTGTTCCTCGCAACACCAACAACCACCCCACCCCTCCAGAAGGAAAGGTGTGAGCAGGATCAATTTCAGAGGCTCCTGTATTATACTGTGAATAGGGAATGAGGTCTAATCCACTGTGAAGCTGCAGAATAAAAGAATCCCTTTAATCTGTATTACCAATAAAGCAAATGTGCTCTTTATAAAAACCAACCCCTCTTTTTGTTCCACAGGAGCCAAGCTCATTAGCTTCTTACCCTGCTATCACATTGACATCTATTCCCCCTCTATGTTTTAATCAACAGGTATATTCAGAACTCACTCTAAGCCCAGGATATGCATATGCGTTTTATTCCCCCTTTCCATTTGAAATCCATCTCTTCTTGCCTCCCTTCTGTTTCGAATGATACTGCCTCCATGCGTTTCCAAATCACAGAGCAGCGGTATAATCAACCATTAAAAGAAAATTCTTTACAACCAGAGGGAAGAAAAAAAGTAATAGGATTTTTTTTTTCCCCTAACCAATTTCCCATTCTCCGAGCCAAGACAGTCTTCAAATATTCCATCTGAATAAGAGACGGATTGGGGCTACTGTACAATGGAGGCTGAAGTCTCTACCAATCTCCAGATCAATTGCCCAATGTCTTATAAATACAAAGTCCATAAATATTGCAGGCAACAATGGGGGAAGATGTAGGGATGTTCTTTTCAAAAGATACATTGTAGAGATTACACAAGTGAGAATCATGGTTTAACAGGCAGCCTGCATGAAATTGCAATTATGGTCCAAATTAAAATTCTAGACATGCTCCCCTCTCGTCAGATATAATGTCAAGATAGCGCAGAATAAAGTAACCCCCCAGAACCCACCAAACACGGATTTTCCAGTGCCACTGAATGCAAATTCCCTGCTTTCTATGAGGTGGGGAGAAGCAGCTGCGGGCAGCCTGTACAATAAACTGTTTCAGAAAGGCTGAGAGACACATAGCAGTTTCGGAAAGCTTTCTCCTAATACAAATAGCATTAAGTTGGGGTGTTTTTATTTCCTCCTTCTGCATGCATATGCAACAGAGCCGAGGCCGGGCTCCATTCATTACAGGGAGATCAATAAATGTCTAGTGGCAATGATATGTGCCAGGAATTATTTATATATATATATATATATATATATATATATATATATATATATATATATATATACTGTATAAAAGCAAAGCAGGATTATAAAGGCTACGTTTTCTACATACTGCTCAATTGGCAGCTACTCAATGCATCCAGGGGTCTGAAGGAAGTGGCTTTTTTTTTTTTTAAGGGATCATCTAGACGGTTTCAAACCGCCTTTGCATGTATGAATATCATGACGTGAGCGCGATACTTGCAGGCACCTGTATCCACAATCAGACTTTGCACTCAGCCCCCCCCCCCATCACATCTTTATACAAGATTTTACCTCTGCAGAGACAAAATTGTTTATCCCCTCGTTTGCTATGGAAATCATAAATTACATATTTATAGGCAATCAGACTAACACACCCTAGGATGGGGGTCTGCACCCCGCAAAGCCTTCCCCATCAAACGCAGACCTTGGGTAACTTTAGCATGGCAGGGGCTTAGCAAGGAGCCACACGCTGTAGCTGATCAGGGAGCTGGGTCACCAGCAAAACCATTCTGCAACCCCCCCCATTAAAATCCCCCTATTCCATGCACCCCTAGCACAGGTCACTACCCCCTATATGAAGCCACACACATCTCCGCTTACTGCAAGAATATTTATGGAGCCCCCCAGCTCAATCACTGCATTGAACAGCAAGGCTGGCAAGCAAAGAAATGCGTCTCCAACGTCTCCGGCACCTTTAATCTTGTCCTTCTGTAGCACTGCACACATTTATTCCTAGGGAGTCTGCATGGGAACTTGCAAGAACCAAGGGGAAAAAAATAGAAAAATAAAAATGGCATTTTTTTGGGGGGGAATATAGAGTGGGAGCCTATGGACATGAGCTGCAGCTTACCTTTCACACATGTAAGCATCAGTAGAAAAAGCAGGTGAGACAATGTACATCCACTTGGAATTGGCATGTTCCCCAGGCGCAAGGAGTCCACAAGTGCACACTCAGTACATCCCTTGCTGCAGAGAGCTGCTGTCCTGCCTGACTCCCGACTGTCCCCTCTGCACATCGCTTTCATATTATCCTCCAACAGCCTAATCCCCCTTTTTTTTCCTTCCTTCCCCTTGGCCAGGCACTGTGAGTTGTTGCTGTTGTTGGTGCGCGGTCACAGCTCAGAGTGAATGGTTCTATAGTGCCATAGTCTGGAGCCTGACAGCTTCTCCAGCTGGAACAGCCTTATGGGCGTGGCTTGGTGTCGGGAGCGAGCTTGCCTGGATGCTGGGTCCTAATTCCTCAAAGCGACAGGGGGGCTTGCTGCTCAGCTCAGGGAGAACAGCCGCTTGTGGGATTATATTCTCTGCACTGGCGATTCTGACTCCTGAAACAATGTAGCAGACAGCAGCTTGATTTTACAAGTAACCATTGCTGCCCAGCTCAGGGGGAACAGCCGCTTGTGGGTTTAAATTCCCTGCACTGCTGATTCTGACTCCTGAAACAATGTAGCAGACAGCAGCTTGATTTTACAAATAACCATTGCTGCTCAGATCAGGGGGAACATCCCCTTGTGGGTTTCTGCACTGCAGATTCTGACTCCTGAAACAATGTAGCAGACAGCAGCTTGATTCTACAAGTAACCATTATCGCTCAGTTCAGGGGGAACATCAGCTTGTGGGTTTATATTCTCTGCACTGCTGATTCTGACACTGAAACAATGTAGCAGACAGCAGCTTGATTCTACAAGTAACCATTATCGCTCAGTTCAGGGGGAACATCCGCTTGTTCGTTTATATTCTCTGCACTGCTGATTCTGACACTGAAACAATGTAGCAGACAGCAGCTTGATTTTACAAATAACCATTGCTGCTCAGTATTGTTATATTGATTGATCTGTCCTGTTTCACTTTGCCGAAAATTTGGCAACTTTCCAGAGAAATTCAGGAAATGGAGTAAAATTCGCAAATTTCCGTCAAAATGTGTGAAACATGGATTTTTTATGCCATTTTTGGATGTCTGTGTCCATTTTTTGGATGCTGGTGCCCATTATTCAGATGCCTGCAATTATTTGTGGGAAAACTTTATTTTTCGGTGGCAAAACATGGAAATTTGCTGCCAATTCGCCCACTACAGCTCAGTTCAGGGGGAACAGCTACTTGTGGGTTTATAATCTCTGCACTGCTGGTTCTGACTCTGGAAAGAATGTAGCATACAGCAGCTGGATTTTACAAATAACCATTGCTGCTCAGTTCACTGGGAATAGCCATTTGCGGGTTGGGTAAGATCACTAGAGCTGATACCTGCCAGGGACAAATCCACTGTAGGTCCCGGGTGACAAGCCCTGGGCACCTGCTCTGAAATATCTGGATCTTGCCTAGTGAAAATATGATGATTCTCAGCAACTTTCCAATATACTAAATGTTCATTCAAAATGTCTGGAGGTTTTAAAATGTAAATGTAATTGCCATTGAAATAATGGCTGTTTATATTCTCTGCACTGCTGGATCTGACTCCTGAAAGATTGTAGCACACTGCAGCTGGATTTTACTAATAACCGTTGCTGCTCAGTTCAGGGGGGAATAGTCGCTTGCAGGTTGGGGGGCATCACAAGAGCTGAGGGACAAATCCACTGTAGGTCTTGGGTGACAAGCCCTGGGAACCTGCTATTTCAATTGTCAGCATTTAAAGGGATACTATAATGGGAATTTTTTTTATTAAATGCATCAGTTAATAGTGCTGCTCCAGCAGAATTCTGCATTGAAATCAATTTCTCAAAAGAGCAAACTGATATTTTTATATTTCATTTTGAAATCTGACATGGGGCTAGACATATTGTCAGTTTCCCAGCTGCCTGAAGTCATGTGACTTGTGCTCTGATCAACTTCAATCACTCTTTACTGCTGTACTGCAAGTTGAAGTGATATCACCCCCTTCCTTTCTCCCCCAGCAGCCTAACAAAAGGACAATAAGAAGGTAACCACAAGATAACAGCTGCCTGGTAGATCTAAGAACAGCACTCAGTGATAAAATCCCATGTCCCACTGCGTACTATTCAGTTACATTGAGAAGGAAAAACAACAGCCTGTCAGAAAGCAGTTCCCTGCTACAGTGCTGGCACAAGTCACATGACTGGGGCAGCTGGGAAATTTACAAAATGTCTAGCCCCATGTCAGATTTCAAAATGAAATATAAAAAAATCTGTTTGTTCTTTTGAGAAATGGATTTCAGTGCAGAAGTCTACTGGAGCAGCACTATTAACTGATGTGTTTTGGAAAAAACATGTTTTCCCATGAAAGTATCTCTTTCATACTGGTTCTTGTCTAGTGAAATAAAATGTGATTGTCAGCAAATTTTCAATATGCATTCATTCAAAATACCTGGTGGTATTCAGTTTTTAAATCCTGACTCCTGACTCATTGTAGCAGATAGATGCTGGGTTTTACAAATAACCATTGCTGCTCAGTTCAGGGAGAAATAGCTGTTTGTGGATTGGATTAGATAACAAGGGCTGACACCTGCCAGGGACCAATCCAATGTAGGTATCAGACAGCAAGCCGGGCTCTATGAAGCTTTATGTGTCAGTATTAAACCCTTTTTCAGCCCATTATATTATAGTGACCAATTGCACATTTCATTTGAGTTTCTGCTGTGGCTGTGCCTGGGGAGCAGCTTAGATGATCAATAGCTCTTTTATTTAATAATGAATTCTTCATGACACATACCATTTCACACATACAGCAATTTATGGCCACTAAAGCCATTCACTTACCACCTAAAATAACCACCCTAACTATTTGGTTTGCCTGAGGTATGTCTTAGCCTGGGGTGGTCCACTCATTCTTAGGAGATCTAGTTCCCCTTTAAAGGAACAGTAACATCAAACAATTAAAGTGTTAAAAAGGAATGACAATATAATGTACTGTTGCTCTGCACGTCAGAAACTCTACTATAATATACATATTATAGTATATTATAAATTCCCGCGAAATGCCTGCGAAAATTCACCTGGCGGGAAAAAAAAGAGATTTGTTTAACTAATAGAGTTGAGTCCCAGGAATCTTGGTATCCCACTAGTCCAGAAATTCGTTAGACTCTCCTCAGGTCTTCAAAAGAAAAAACGGTTTCTCCAAATACACTTGGGATTGCTGTATGTCTCTCAAGGAGGAGAAATGACAAAAATGTTTATATAGTGCAGTATTTCTGTAATTAGTGCACCTTTTCTCCTTAATAAATTAGTGTCTCTTATTTTGTCACCTTGTGATTTATTTCAAATTTTATATATAAATAAATGTCTATATTTCACCATAAAAGGACACACACTGTAGTGACTTTCTCCCCGTGATCTCTGATCACTCGTGCACAGAAGAAAAGGTTAAGTTTATGAAAAGAGGAGGAAGATTTAAATGGTAAAAGTTAATTTACCTCTTAGCAAACCTATTGCTCTAGCTCTTATCCAAGTCAAGTCAGGCATTATTGTAAGTTTTCTTATACCTACAGTAGGTATATGGGAAACGAGCAGTGAAGCAGGAGCAGTAAGGGGACCATAGATATTCAAAAGAAGTGTGAAAAAACACAATTATCAGCTCACACCGGTATTTCGATGGCAGTAGCTTAGAGTACAGGTAAAGGATCAGTTATCAAGAGACCCATTATCCGAAAAAAAGCTCCTCATTATAGAAAAGATGTCTCCCATAGACTCAATTTTATCCAAATAATAAAAGATTTCCCTTTTCTCTGTAATTCAGGTATGGGACCTGTTATCCAGAATGCTCGAGACCTGGGGGGGTTTCCTTTTCAGGGATCTCTCTGTAATTTGGATCTTCATACCTTAAGTCTACCAGAAAATCATGTAAATATTAAATAAACCCAATTGGCTGGTTTTGCTTCCTATAAGCATTAATTATATCTTAGTTGGGATCAAGTACAAGTTACTGTTCTATTATTACAGATAAATATTATTTGGATTATTTGATTATAATTGAATCTATGGGAGATGGCCTTTCTGTAATTTGGATCTTTCTGGATAACAGGTTTCTGTATAATGTATCCTGTACCTGTAATAAAACAGTAACTTGTACTTGATCCCGACTAAGATATAATAACCCATATTGGAGACAAACCCAGCCGGTTGGGTTAATTTAATATTTTAATGAATTTTTAGTAGACTTAAGGAATAGAATTCCAAATTACTGAAATATCCCTTATCTGGAAAACCCCACGTCCTATGCATTCTGGATAACAGGTCCTATACCTTTACTGGATATGATTCATTACAACCAGTACATAGTTCTGTGAGTACTGTAGGTTGGAGTTTAGAATACTTGTAACTCTTTATTCTACCCTATTATTAGTGCGTTCCCCCTACGTTACAAGGACATTATGGAAAAGAATGTTTAGATTTTTCCTTTATTTATGGATATTTCTGAAAGCTCTTTGTTGTGCCACCATGTAATTTCCCGACCATTATTAGGAAGCTTCAAAAAAGGTGCAAGCCCACCAGAGTTAGAGAATGACCCATTGTATCAATTGAAATCCTGATAATGAGTTTACACCTCTTCAGTATGCACATGTAGTTGAACATCCCATACAGCTAATTCACAGAATAGAATCAATAGGGCAAATTCACTAAAGTGCGAAGCGTCTAACGCTAATTCGCCAGCGTGACATCAATTAGAAACTTTGCCGATTCACTAACAGTGTCTGTGGTGAAAATTCACGAAATAGTAGACTTGCGCAAATTTGCCTGGCTTAAGGGACGTCTACTACTTCGCTAGACGAAGGGACGTAACTACGCTAATTCATTAAGATGACCATTTTACTGAATGTTACCCCTTGCGCTAGACTTTACTTGGCCAGGTCAGACCTGGCGAAGTTCAATACAATAGAACTTGAACTTCAGAAAGTCCCAAAAAAACGCTGGCGTCTTTTACCTTTTGTAGGGTGATAGTCTGACAAACTGTGAAAAATTTTTTGGGGGTTACCCTCCTTCCCCCCCTACATTTCCTAACATATGGCAGCTCAGCTATACAGTGGGCACATGTTTAGGGCAATAAGACAACTTTATTTTATTTATTTAAGGTTTCCTGGGCTGAAACATACACCTCTATTATACGTTTAAGTTTGCGCCGTATGCAAATTAGGAATTGCTAGCATAAATGCGCATTGCCTGGCAAAGTAACAGTAGCGTTACTTCGCTACCATTCGCTGCCCTGAGCGCAAATTTGCATCTTAGTGAATTTGCGTAGCGCTGGCGAAAACTCGCTAGAGCATTTTCGCGCTTTAGTGAATTTACCCCAATGTGTATGCTCAGTAGTAAGTAGGGAATCCACTATTTTGGATTCCGTCTAACCCCCGAATCCTTTGTGAAAGATTTGGCCGAATACCGAAATGAATCCGAACCCTAATTTGCATATGCAAATCAGTGAGGGGGAGGGAAAAAGAGAGCCGCACACAAAGTGATGAAAAGTAATTTGTTTTTAAGGATTTGGTTCGGCCAGGCACAAGAATTTAGCTGAATCCAAATCGTGCTGAAAATGGGCAAATACTGAACTGAATCCTGGATTCAGTCCATCCTTAGTTGTAAGCGGGTCAGTAGGTCTTCCTAATGCCAACCCATATCAGTGTGTTGGATCTCCTATGGAACAACTAGGTTAAAGAAACACTTACGCAATAGGACAAGTGTTGATCAATCAAAACAAAAAAGGCAACATTTGATATCCACCTATGTATAGACAATGCACATTTGTTAGAAGCCTAAATCTATGGGAGTTATAGTAGCCATCCACCTACTGCCTTTAACCAGTAATGCAATCATATATTACCATCGAGTATATTATTCCTAAATTAGAATATTTGTTTAGCCAGTACTAGTGATGGGCGAATTTATTTGCCAAACTCAAATTCGCGGCAAATTCCTGGCATTCGCTGCCTGTGAATAAATTCGCAAAATCGCCGTAAAAATTCGCCAGAGAAAATTCGCTGGCATCAATTTCCAATTTTCCCGAATTTTTCGTGAAAACGTTCGAAATTCACTAATTTATAGTGAAAATGTTAGAAATTCGCGAAGTTATAGTGAAAATGTTTGAAATTCATGAATTTTGTGAAATTGTTCAAAATTCATGAATTTATAGTGAAAACAGGTACATTTCACATATTTTTTGTGAATTTTACGATTTTGACATTTTCTCGAATTTTTCGCCATTTCACTAATTTCTCAGGAAATTCGCAAAAAAATTTGCCCATCACTAGCCAGTACACAAGGTTGTACTAGAACATGTAAAGGTACACCTGCTAGGGTATGACTACATAGGGGATTACAATCAGATTTTATAGGTCAGGTTTTATCTGATCTTGCAACACCATGCAACATTACACAACACCACACAACAGCACAAGATTTGTAGGGTGCTATATGCTATAGGTAGAATGTAAAGTCATATCACATAAAATCGACAACATCTGACAGTCCGTGTATTTCAGTGGAAAACAAAGTTGACCAGACACCATCAGATTTGATCATCATAGGATGAAGATGCAGCATGCCGTGTTACGTTGGATGCTATTTTACACTTCAGACATCGGTATCGGTCCCATTATATTTTGACCCATGCAACTACATCCATTTTCCCAGTTCTGCCTATATTTTCCATTAAAGGTAACATACAGTATTTGGTGGAGATGACAGGGACTTCCTGCGGTTGTTACACAGTATTCACTTTTTAAATTTACGTTCCATTTCAACAGTCACTTTAACTCGCTATCTGAGGGACCGGGTGATACTTTGCTTAATTTTTCACTTTATCCATAAAATACTAAAGGCTCATAGACTTCAAGAAGGTGGAACCATAAAAAGGATGTGTAGATCAGCTGCCAGTGTAGAGACTGAGATTTCAGTAGGACAGTAGACTGACAATGATGAAGCAGGGACAAATAAATTCTGCTTCTTGTGAGACATGGGATATGATTGTGGTTATAGGCTGAAAACGCAGAGGCAAGAACAATTAATTCTACATTAAAACACACCATCATTGGAGGCAGTGAAGGACATCTTATTAGTAGCATGGATCCACAAATGCTGTTTCAATCTGTGTAATTATCCGTGGTCTCCTTTTAAGCCTGCAACCATATGGTTACATATAGTTAAAGGGCTTGTGATATATATATATGTGTGTGTTAAACTATTGTCATTATACAATATATTGCTGGTAATTGAGAAGCCTTAAGCTACAGTTACATTGAATTAATCAGGGCTTGTATGTGAACGAACTAAAGACTGTGCATTCATATTGGGTGTATACAAAAATGCATGGGTGCATATATCAAACATACAGATAACAAAAATATGCCTGATAACTAATACCACAGGTAAAGAGGGACCAGCCAAAAGTGATTGCAATCTTCAAGTAGAAAGAGTATGATAACCAAGGTGCTGGACATTACCTTTGGTGAAAAGTATCTGTAAAAACTGAACCAAAATAAAAACACACACAAGGATCATTGCAAGGGAATGATGACATTGCAATAGCCCTTCCTATGAAATATCTAAACGAGGGCGTCCCTCAGCTTGTTTTACCCATGAGCTGCTTTCAGATGTAAAAAGAGATTGGGGAACAAAACAAGGATGAAAAATGTTGCAGGAGTGCCAAATTAAGGTCTGTGGTTGGCTACTTGGTAACCCCTATGTGGACTAACAGCCCACAGGAGGCTCTGTTTGGCTGCTTTTGATGCAACTAAAACTTGCCTCCAAGCCTGGAATTCAAAAACAAGCACCTGCTTTAGGGTCACTGGGAGCAACATCCAACGAGTTGGTGAGCAACAGTGGGGAACACTGATCTAGATTCTACTAAAACTTGGAGGGTTGGATGACTTATACTATGCTATTAAAGTAGTTGTTTGGCTACACTAGAGGGGCCAATCACCCCTTTTTATGGAATTAATACCCAGCCTAGCTAGACTGAGGTTCCCATCCAACCCCATAAACCCAATGGAGAGTGAGATGATTCTTGCACGTTTTCACAATAACAACAACATATACAAAATAGAGCTTTGCATCAATTATGAGGTTATGTCTGTAAGTTGCAAAAATAAATAAATATAGACATGTCATATAACAATTGTACAACATGTAATGGGGAACCTGGAAGGCGAACATGCTCTTTTATGATGTTAACTGTATTAATAATATGTCTGTATGCCTAGAGTTCTTAGTTTGCTCCTCTTTATTGAAGCAGAAGGCATTTGTCTAAGTACTGCAGTCCCATTGAGATGGATGAAATTTGGCAAGCTTTCCCTGAATCTGTCAGGTTATTGTATGTGATTGCTTCACTACTATATGCAATGAATAACAATGAGGCATTTAATCACATGTAAAAATAATCAGCACTTAACCCATGTATTATACATTTGAAACCAAGTTCTTGCGAATGTTTATAACAACAAATAAAAACGAAATGCTGATGGGTTTTAGCAGAAGGCATTTAAAAAAGGGCTTTAAACATATAAAGGCTTTTTTCTTTTTATCTTCCACCAAAAAATAAGTACAGGTATGGGACTGGTTATCCGGAAACCCTTTATCCAGAAAGATCCAAATTACAGAAAGGCTGTCTCTCATAGGCTCTATTTTATACAAATAATCTATATTTGTAAAAAGTATTTCCTTTTTCTCAGAAATAATAAAAAGTATTTTGTGCTTGATCCAAACAAAATAACAAAAACTAGCAACATTTTAGGTCAGATGCTTCCAAAACCTTTTCATTGTTTCTGTTTTCTAATCTGTACCTTGTTCCAAAACTCTGTCCCTTGAATTCTGATTTTGGTACTTGACTTGCTTGTACCATGCATCTCCCAGTATTAGGATTAGGGTTAGTGTTAGTGTGTTTGTCTTTTTGGACCTCTTGGGTTTTGCTTAATTGAGTTCTTGTGTTTAGTTTTGCTTTCTTGTTTTAAAGACATATTTTTAATTGAAGAAGTATATGCAATATTACCACTCTACATCAAACATGCTCAGTTGATTTGGAGAAAGACACATAGACATCTAGTTCATCCTGTCCAAAACTCCTTACAAGCTGATACAGACACAAGCTCCCATTTTTACCTCATAGGGGGTAAGAAGATTAATTCTTGACCCCAAAAGGGCAAATTGATTGTTTCTTGAATCAATAAACACTGATTATATAATTTATCATGACTATATATGTCCATTTTTGTTGAAAAGACAACCAAACCAGTTTGAGACCCACCAAGGAAACGTCATCTGGGTCCACGTCACCACTACAGTCATGTCTATCATATTCCAAACCAACTATCTATCCCAGTATTTTTAATGACCACAAATTTGACAGGGGTATTCTAGTTAACTCAGGACACAAATACCATAGAACAAAATTGAGGACAGGATTAGCAGGATAAATTGTATAACTGGAAATTTTATTTAATCATATGATTGGTGTCTATTTGTAGGTAACTAATTACTGAATGGACCCTGTAGAGATAATATGTAGGGGGCAGAGATCACATAAATATTATAAAAATAATAAGCATCCCTAAAACAGCTGAAAAACAACATTGAATTTAATGTGCACATCATACACACCACAATCAGTAGGGGTTTCTTAGAAAGAAATGTATTAAAAGGAACTACAGAAAAAACAAGCTTTAACAAATAAAGATTTCTGGCAATGTTTTATCTAAATTAAACACAGAGGCCAAATAGAAATCCATTTATATGTTCTTAAATTGAATAAAATGCAGAGGATCTTTTAAATAAGTGGCAATGCTGACCAATTTGTGTTGTCTGTAACAGAGGTAATTCAATGACAAACAGGCATAAAATATGTTTTTTTTTTAGAAGTCAAAGGATGGCAACCATTGATAAATACCTTAAAGGAGAACTAAAACCTAAAAATGAATATGGTTTGAAAAAACATTTTATTTACTTACCTTATTGCACCAGCCTAAAGTTTCAGCTTCTCAATAGCAGCAACTATCCAGGACTTCAAACTTGTCACAGGGGGTCACCATCTTGAAAAGTGTCTGTGACACTCACATGCTCAGTGGGCTCTGAGCAGCTGTTGAGAAGCTAAGCTTAGGGGTCATCACCAATTATAAAGCATATAATTATGATGCTAGTATAGATTAAAATTTTCAGGTTGTTCGTATTTGATTGATTATTAGACATCAAGTTTTTTTATAAATAACCTCCCATTTAAGTTGTGAGTGCATTCAAATTTATTAGGGTTAAAAACAATTCACATAACTTCAAAATTCGACCTTTGATAAATCTATCCCTTAGTCTGAAATGGAAAACTCAGCAGGAAAAGGCAGAAATATATTCAGATTACCCTAAGTAGAAGACTATCATTAAATAGCAACTGATTATCAAGCCTTGATCTTTCTAAACGGTATCCTTTTTTAGAATGTCTGTTCTAAACAGTGATAGAAATTGTAGGCAACTAAGGAAATAAATTATCTTGGATGTAAGAATAAGAAACATGCAAGAATGTTCAAGGGATGAAGACCTTAAAACACAAACTTTTTGATGACTTTGTAAATCGTTTAAATAATCTTTCTAAACGAACTCATATTGCAGCATTTTACCTTCTATGAGTGGTGAATTTTACTAGTATCACTTAGAAAAGAAACACTTTTCTTTAACAAGAGGAAATATTCGGAATTTTAAACTAAAAGCAGATGCTAGAGCAGCAACATTTACTACATTGAACAAAGATTATGCTTTGATGCAGTTTGTAAAAGCCTAGGGTCTTCTAAATAAAACTTGGAATAACTGTAATAATATCTAAACAGTAAGTTCTTGAAAGATGAATGACTTCCTGCCAGATACAGGGTCAGAATAATGATCTCTGCCAAAAAATAACATTATTTCCTATGAGAAAAACATGTGTTATAACTTTAGGGTTAGAAAGTAAAAGATGAGAATATTAGTAAGAAAAAGAGGTTTTCTTAGCTCACCCCAAAGAGATGCCAGTAACGGAAAGCTTGCGTTAAATATTAACAAGACATTGGACCTCAAATGCAACAAGGGAAAAAGATGAAATTAAATAAGATAAAACAAAGATCAATAAACAGAAAAAAAAAATCAGGCGATTGTAAAGATATGGAAATAAAAAAGTAGTGAGCGCCTCGATTAGCAGTTTTTGGACTTTCCGCATACAGGCATGAATATACAATTTGTGGATAGCAAATCAATTAAAAAAAACCATCCCCTTAAATAGTAATAGTCTATGTATTCTGCAGAATATCATATTCATGAATAACGCAACATGTAATAAGCTGACAAAAGCTATGGGTACTAATTTAAAAAGAATATTTGAAATATAATGTATTTTCCTGTAAAATTGCTTATCCTTTGATATGGATTCTCAAGATTAATATTCAGTTGAGGAAGCCACTACTAGTACAGCTTGTGATACCATTTTAGTCTAAGTCTCCATTAACCCAAAACCATCCTTCCTAATGCCAAACATTGATCTCCATAATCTTTCTTGTTCATCGTTTTGACATTATATCTGAGAATATCCTATAGACTGTGGAGTCTTCCCAAAATTCATTATATAATTCTTTATTAGTCATGCTGTTTCTCTAGCTTGTTCTAAAGGTATAATAGTGTTTATTGATCTGTCCTGCTTCAGCAAAAATTTAGCAAAATAAAAAAAAAAGTCAATTGGCGTCAACAATTTTTTTACATGCAACAATTGTTTCTCACTCCAAATGCATTAAAGTCAATAGCGACTTTTATTGTCAAAATGTATTGAAGTCAATGGGCATTTTTTCTTATGGCAATTTTTTTTTATATTGGCAACAATTTTGACTTGCTGACTTTTTTGTCATGGCAAAATCTTTTGTGGCAGATTTTTGCCTCAGTTTTGATAAACAATTAGCAGATGGAAAGTGTGGGATTTCACAGCAAATCCATGCCTGCGCATCACTAATAGTGTTCCAAAACCTGCAAAGTCATGCCCGGTCCTATATTCTGCCCACTCTTTCCACTACATGATAGTAAAATGTTTACTAAACACCTTCTTGGACATATTCAGATTACTGGGAAGTGATAATGGATAACTTAAGTAAACTTAAGTAAATACTGAATAAAATTCTTTGGGGTTTATATATCAAAATCTGAAATGTCCTCACAATTTTCAAAAGAACCACTCCAAAATCCAAATACACATGGACTTCCCCCTATTTATCAATAAATGTTCATGAACATTTCTTGTGCAGGAAAAGGATTGCTAAAATTGTGAAGAAATAAGAATTGCATAATTTATTCATATTTGTCTCTTAAAAATTTGACTTTTTCGGATTTGACACCCATAAACCACAAAATCTTCGGATTATTGTATGAAACCCAGAGCATATCAGGATATCTTCAAAATGTCAATGGGAAATCTGCCATAGACTTCTACATGAACTTGGCAGGTTTGAGCTGGAGCTGAAGCTTTTTCCTATAACAAAAATTGTTTATTCCCTTAAAAATCTGACCAGAAAAAAATGGAGTTTGATTAAAAAAAAACCCTTGATGTAACCGTTTTATTCTAAAAGAAAGTAGTCTTGAATTCAGGATAACCCTGAATAGATTAACTGATGGGCAGTTCTTATGACCTGTGACATTCGTCAAGACTTACTGTGTGTGATGGCTGCACTAACAGCTGTTATCAAAAACAACAGGTAATCCGAGTAAAATTGGTGCAAAATAAATGGCATGTGTAAACATTTCTGTCGTTGTACTAACATAGATATTTACACCAATTGTTGTATATATATTATATATGCAATAATTGTGTTTATAAACCCATTGGAAAGGCGCTGCCTGTTTCTTGTGTCAGACTCAAGTCATTTTAATTCCAGATCAGAAATAACCCATGGAAATCTATGTCCAAATTAAGATGGCAAATCATTAATGATATACAGTAGAAAGTGGTCTAATATCTTGTATAAAGTGGCAATTTTTTGCAATTTACATTTTCATGCTTACGCCTTTTTTTTAACCAGATATTTTTACTTTGTTCCACATTTGCAGTTATGTAACATACTGTAGCATGGGGTTACAGGGGCAATATACACTCTTTTTTAACATGAGCTCAAAGAATAGGGATTGTGCCAAACACACGTTTTGCCTATTCTTTTATCTAAGAAATATTTGTTCTTATATAGTTATTGTTAGAAAATCATATAAAATATAGTTCTTGAATAAAGAAGAAAATGGAATCATTTTCACTCTTAGAAAATACAACACTTCCTGGTTCTTCTGAGCAGATGAAAATATAGATTTTTTTAAAAAATGTATTTAGTTTTTACTCAATTGAATTCAGCCCAGGTATATAGGTGTACACTGCCCCTCTAAAGTACCAATGTTTGGAGACCTTTGTCCCTGTAAGTTTATTTACAATACTAACCCATAATAGCCAATCACAATTTACTTTTAGTTATCTGAAAATGTGTATACATATACAGCCTGCGTGACTAATATCTGGCTGGTTATAAACCATTTGACTGCATATTGTTTGTTAATGTGGTCCTCTTCCATTGTGTCTAAAAGAGAGCCAGTCTGATCCAGTCATTGACCAGGAGGTCAAATGATGAGACCAGCCCTATTCAGCCAAGCAGGTGGGTGGCCTATTTGGACAAAGATCCACTTGTTTGGTGACCTCACCTAACAAGTGGATCTTGCTGTCCAGCTTTATTTCAATTTATCATGTAAATGATTGCTATTGAAATGTATATTTACTATATGTTTATATTACTGTATTATAAAACAAGGAAAATATATGCCATGCAACATGAATCATTCTTCAACACCTCTTTAGCATAAATTTAAGTTGTTTTTCTTATTTACGTTAAACATCATGGGTATAATTTATCAAAATCCACATTTTTCTGATTATTTAATTTAAAAAAGTCAGACCAAACTAGAATTCGATATTGATGTTATCGGATCATGGAAAAAACTTGATAAAATTGAGTGAAAACTAGGGGTCATTTATAATTGTTCGCAAATGGTAGTTTTGCCCATGCTTTTTTCTGAACACTACAGTATTGCACTACTGTGCCCGTCTTTCCGGTTTCTGCGAATTCGCATTGTGAATGAATTTTCGCAAATAACTCGCAAACAAGACGGGTCTTTGCGTGAGTGCAGGCACTTTCCGGGGTTGTTTTGCGCGAAAATTGCGTTAACAGTAACTTAAATTCGCAAATTGCAAAACAGTTTTGCGAATATTTTCTCCTCCACCAAAGTTGTGGTGCAGAGTGTTCGCAATTTGTGATCTTTGCCATATTTAAAAAGCTCCTATAGATATTCGCAATGTGTAAAACAAATTTGCAAATCTGTTTGCACACTCTCATTCAGCTTTATAAATATAACCAGGCGCAGGGCAAATATATTCACTCTGCGAACCAATCTGCTCTGTGCAAAGTTTATAAATGACCCCCATAGTGTTTTTTGGATTTTTTTTCCAGATTTGCTCGATTTTTTGGAGCTTTTTTTGGATTTTTGCCTGAAAATCACAACAGTGTAGACCACTGAAACATTCAAATAGGATAGGGACTAGTGATGGGTGAATTTATTCACCAGGCACAAATTTGCGGCGAATTCCAGCGATTAGCCACCAGCGAATAAATTTGAGAAACACCAGTGAAAATTTGCCTTGCAAAATTTTGCTGGTGTGGGAAAAAAAATTAGACGCGCACTGGAAATGACGCTACGCTCGGCGGAAATGACGCAACGTATCAAAAACGACACTAATAGGGACCTCACCCATTGACAACTTTGGCAGGTCTGAGATGACGGATTTTCAGATTTGGACTTTTTGTGGCCTCATGGTATAATGAATCTTGAAAAATTCAAGTTTTTTTTCCATGAGAAATTTGGATTTTATAGTAAAATAACTGTTTTTTTTCAAGTCTTTAGCATTTAGACTTTAATAAATAACCCCCTTTATGTGTGCTCATAAACTGTTACCCTGCTCCTGTAAATAATTGGCAGGAACTGCAGTAGGCAACATAAGATGATTCAAGATGATAGTATGGAGAGGGCTTGTCTAAGCCTAGTGCATACATCTAGTCTTTTATTTTTTATGCAAGTTCAGTCAGAACAGATCTGTGCATAGGAAATTGAATCAGACTGGTCCCTGGGGCACACAGGGACCTTATCTATTGACTTCTTATGAATCTGAATGCAATTTATGAGAGTGAGATTGAAAGTGTTTCCTCTAGTAGTGTTGCATCAATGGTGCGGAATACAGTCCATTGATGATCTACAGCTCCCAACCTGTAGAGGCTGTTATTCAACTCACAATATCCATGCTGGGAACTCTAGATCACCCAGGGCTGCAGGTGGAACATCCATGATTTAAGTTAATAACGAACAGTCTAGTTTTATGCCGTACATGCAATGCTGCTGTCTCCAGTAGTTATATATAGGAACATGCTGAATGAGTAGAAAATAGTGGGAGCAGTAAAAGCACAATACCAATCACAAACAGGAATCAATATATACATGATCTTCATTAAGGACTTGCTCACATAGATTTATTATCTTCAACTATACGGGATTGTAGACTGTAGTCTGGCTGTAGCTGGAATTAAAAAATGTGCATGGCATAATGTTCGTAGCCTATAGCAAACCAACCAGGGTTTACCTTTTTTTGAGCTAATAGCAGATTAAAAAACATGAAAGGTAACTGGTAGTGATGAGCAAATCTTTCCCATTTGAAAGAGAAGAATTTGCAAAATGGTGAAAAGTTCGCAAAGCCCATTGAAGTCAATAGTTTTTTATTTTTTTACGCACAACAATTTTTTATGAGCAATTTTTTTCTTACTCCAAATGCATTAAAGTCAATGGTCATTTTTCCTGTGGTGACTAGTCATGGGCGAATTTATTCGCAAAGCGCGAATTCCCGCGATTCGCCACTGGCGAATAACTTCGCAAAATGCCAGCGAAAATTTGCTGACGTAAAAAAAAAACAAGACGCGATGTGCGCTGAAAATTACGTGACGCACCGAAAATTAAACAACTCGTTTCACAAATTTTTCCCCCATTCGTGAATTTCGCTGGAAATTCAATTATTTTTCGGCGAAACGGGATATATTGGCCCATCAATAGTGGTGACTTTTTTGCCTTGGTGACTTTTTTTTTTTCCAAATGCATTAAAGTCAATTGTTTTTTTCTTATGATGGCTTTTTTTATGCGGCAACATTTGTTGTGGTGGCTTTTTGCAGGAGTTTTGCAAAAAACCATCGCAGAGGTTAAAGTGTGGAATGTTGCAGTGAATCTTAAGCTGACAAAAAAATTAGCAAATTACAAGTAACTGATGACTGTTTGCTACAAGGAACTTCCCTGGTTTACTGTTGAATATATACTTGTCACTTGCACTCCGTGTCCTACTTGCCATTCAGTACTTGCCATTCACCTACTAGTTACAGGGGCAAAATGATACACCATATTAAGCTAGTAGGATAGTAGATACATTTATAGATCCAAGCAGATTGAAATAATGGAATGGTGGTAGGCCAGGTTTAGCTGGTGCTCCAGTCATCATCCATCTTGGTTAGTGATGAGCAAATCTGGGCTGAAAAATGTCCAAAATGCATTGATGGGCTTCAAAATAATTTTGACACACAATAATTTTGATGCGAACAACATTTTTTTTTACATACGCAAATATTTCATTCATGTGCATTAAAGTCAGTTGGCACCCAAATAATTTTGACACGCAACTATTTTATGTGCGAGACTATTCTGAAGCGCAACAAATTTTATTTTTGTTGCGGAGGATTTTTCTATGGCCAGTTTTCTCCACAGTGTCACAAATGTATCCGCTGCTGTTGAAGCACGAGAATTTGTGAACTGCATTAAAGTCGATGGGCCTTTTTTCTTATGACGACTTTTTTGTCCTAATGAGCGAATCTGTGGCGTTTTTCCGTTTTTTTTTGGAAATTTCCTGCGAAATTAGCAAAACGGTGAAAAATTCACAAAACGTCTTGTTTTAGAAAATTCAACAGCGTCCAAAAAATGGGCGCTGGCATCCAAAAATGTCCCCGCAGTTTCTCATATTTATTCACTATAAATTGTCCATCACTACTTTTTTGTCCTTATGCCCTTTTGTCCTTAAGTCAATGGGCATTTTTTCTTATGGCTACTTTTCTGTCCTAATACATTAAAGTCACTGGGTGGAATTTTGCCAAAAATCCATGCCAAAAATCCATGGCTGGCAAATAAATTTACTCATCACTACTAGCAGGGGTCATTAACATAGAGAAATTCAGTGGGCGAGTGTTACTTAGTAACTCTAATCCCCCAAACTACATACGGATCTGAAAGTAGACTTCTTGAATGCCGGAAGATAATGGAACCCTGCTAAAAGTGTGCTGGATTTGGCAAGTGCAAATGCCAGTAGCAGCCAATCAGCAATTATTTGAACAAGCTAATACAAAATAAAACAATTTAATGCCAAGAACTAACTGGTTGCTACAGGTAATTGCACTGATGCCACTTCTTTTTGTGGGGGAAGATTAAATATTTACTTAGGTCATAGATAGTGATGGAAGAATCTCCCGAGATTCGCTTCGCCGAAAAATTTGCAAATTTCCAGAGAAATTCGTGAATTGGCGAAAAATTAGCGAAACGAGTCGCGGGACGCTTTTGACGTGCGTCGCGTCAAAGTGTTGTGTTGTTTTCGGGGTGCGTCTCGTCGTTTTTGACGCGACGCATGACTCGTTTTTCTGGCGAATTTTCGCAAATCGAAATTTTGCTGGCGATTCACAAATTTATTCGCCAGCGGCGAATCGCGGGAATTCGCCCCTAGCGAATAAATTCGCCCATCACTAGTCACAGAGTCTAAACTTGATACAGAGATCTATAAAAAAATCTATATTTCTTTAGCCTTAGACTAGTGCAAAAACAGGAAAACACGCTGCCGTAGTTGTCCAGATGCAGAAGTGTCAGGAGTCAGACTTTGGCACTACATGGTGTTTCAGGGATACCACAGCAACCTTGACAAGGATTCAACCATCTCTTTACTAAAAGGGGACATCTAGTCTTTAGATACCAGCCATTGTCAGCCTCAGTGTCCCCCCACTATCCCCACCACCATCCAAATGTGTCACACTCTATACTAGAAGCATGAGTCGGAGTTAAAATGCAGACAGAATCATTTATCTGCTGGCCATCAGAACAATAATTAGGAGCAGCTCTGATATACAGCAGTCAGATCAATGCTTCTGGATAAAGCTCCGCATAAGTTGTAATACATTACTGAAATTTCACTTCTGCCTGAAGGAAAAATAAAGGAGATAATAAAAGCCATCAATTCTTCTGCTGGGCTATGTAATATATACTGGTGTTAATCTCTGGGTAGTGCTGCACAGAGACTGTTGCTGAGATGTGTAGATGGGCTCCTTCCAGCATTGGCAGACAGCAATGATAAATGCAGTGAGCCCAGTTGTGCTCCATATGTGGGGGGAAAATACAAATCCCAGCATCCTCCAACAGTTGCAGATCTTTGCAGCAGAAATGATTGATAGGTTGCCCAACCTGGATCCTCATTCTTGTCCTAGATAGGCTGTAGAAGAACATTCAAAACGCTACTTCTCTTTGGTATATGCTATGGGGATGCAGTGACCAAGCAGATCAGACAAAGACCAGTCTTTGGATAAAATAGTTAATGGAGAGAACACATGTGCCATCTACAGGCTGTCAAACAAGGATATATAATATGCTATTTATCACCTTTGCTTGTGCAACCAGGTTAAACGCAGATGCACTGGAGGTTGACCCTCACACTTATATGTTCCCATCCATCTTTTGTAGGAGAGGGGCAGTGTCATCTCTAAATCATTCAAGAATGGGAGGCTGAGATTTGTTTGGACTTACAGTAGAGATCTCTGCACCCTCCTTCCAGCTGCCATCCCACTCTCCCTCCTTTTCTACCGCAATCTAATTATCCCTGCCTTGTCATGCTTAATTGCATGTAGTAAATTCTTCCATTTTCCTTCCAAAAGGAACTGAAATACACAATGCATGTTGCCATGATGATCATATGTGCCATGATGATCATATGTGTGTTTGATCACTGTACATGCAATAGTGTCTGCTTATGTGTGCCTGCATATGTGTTTATAATGTATATTGAAAATGAACAGATTGATATTACTATTCATACTTTTTACACTACTAAAGATTGATACACATAGACACTTAAAGGTTGTTCACCTTTGAGTTAACTTTTAGTATAATGTAGAGAGTGATATTCTGAGAAAATTTGCAATTGGTTTTCATTTTTTATTGTTTGTGGTTTTATGGTTATTTAGCTTTTTATTCAGCAGCTCTCTAGTTTGCAGTGTCAGCAATTTGGTTTCTCTGGTACAAATTACCCTAGCAACCCTGCCTGGATTTGAATAAGAGACTGGAATATGAATAGGAGAGGGACTGAATAGAATGATAAGTAATAAAAAGTAACAATAACAATACATTTGTAGCCTTGCAGAGCATTTGTTTTTAGATGGTGTCAGTGACCCCCATTTGAAAACTGCAAAGAAACAGAAGAAAAGTGCAAATTATTAAAAAAACTATGAAAAATGAATAATGAAGACCAATTGAAAAGTTTCTTAGAATTGGTCCTTCTACAATATACTAAAAGTTAAATTGAAGGTGAACCACCCCTTTAAGCTGGAGAGAAAATGTATATGTGCCGAAAAAAGTGTGTGTATTGCAATTGACACTTAAGTGAACAGGCAGCATGTAAACCAGTATTAAATGGATGGAATGTTTTAGATTAGGGCTGTAGAAATACAACCCCCAACACACTTTGTGTGTCACCTGTATTAGTGCCAAGAAAAGAGTTTGGGATGAGGAACCTTCCTTGCTGAGAGATATTGCTGGTAGTTGGTCCACATAATGTTAAGAGCAAATAACTCCACTGGGTTTATATAGGAGAACGAGTGATAATGAGGTTCTTTGGTCAGTCCTTAAGAGGACAGAGAATATATATAAATACAAATAATGCACAGAGCCAGAGCTAGTTATAGGGTGCCTGTAAAATTGTGCCTGCAACAGGTACCCTAGTGAAGATTAAATTGGGCAGGAAAGCTAGAGTGTGTCAAAGACCCCTCTGTAGCACAAGCAGTTATGTTCTGCCAAGCTGAGGTAGCGGGTCCACCTAGAGACCCAGCCATTAGGCAAGAACAACATTTTTCATTGAGTTTTGCCACAGAAATGACACCCATAGACTCCAATGGGAGAAAAGAATTACCCATAGACTTTAATTCAGTAGTCCACTCCGTAACTCTCAGGGTGCCACAACGATAACTGTACTTACTACTTTATTACAGTTGGTTTAGAGACACTCTTTGAGCTGATTTTTAACGCCTCCAGGTTTAGGCTGGAGGGACCTAATTACCTTCAACAAAGATCCATATGCACAAGCAAGAAGGGCTGGATTTTCTGGGCGGGTGCTCCTAGGCTACACTGTCCTAACACCTGGCCGCACAGTCCTATATGCTGCATGTCCCCAGTGCTCCTCAGAAAGCAGCTGGATGGCACGCCGACACTAATACCTTGCCATCCTAGGCCTTTGTGGTTAAGATACAAATCTGGGCCTGCAAGCAAGAGTAGATTTCCATACATATGAAGGGGTAGATTTATTATGTACAAGGCTGGATTTACATAGCAGGCAGCCCGAGGCACACTGCCATTCCTTACCCCCGTCCCCTCTCCTTCCTTTATGCATCTGCGCAAAATTTTAGCATCATGTCCGGAGTACTGGGGATTAGTGAACATGAAATATTAAAAACTATTGTATCTCCTGTGAATCCCCAGTGTACCTGAACCATTGTGTGTGGTTAGGCAGCATGCCACTCCCCTAAAAATTCTGCCACCCTAGCAGCATGTGGTATAAAAAATAGCAGAATAATTTGACACATATCACCAGGCATCACTGTGTAAACATAGTAACATAGTAACATAGTAAGTTAGGCTGAAAAAAGACACACGTTCATCAAGTTCAACCTTTTTAACTTTTTTTTTTTATTTTAACTGCCTAACTGCTAGTTGATCCAGAGGAAGGCAAAAAACCCCATCCAAAAACTTCCTTCCTGACTCCAAAAAGGCAATGGGACTAGTCTCTGAATCAACTTGTATAATGAGCTATCTTCCATAACCCTGTATTCCCTCACTTGCTAAAAAGCCATCCAACCCCTTCTTAAAGCTATCTAATGTATCAGCCAGTACAACTGATTCAGGGAGAGAATTCACAGCTCTCACTGTAAAAAAAAACCCTTCAGAATATTTAGGTGGAACCTCTTTTCTTCTAAATGGAATGGGTGACCTCGTGTAAGCCGGAAAGACCTAATGGTAAATAAAGCATTTCATAAAAATGTCATCATTTTTTATGCTCTTTTTCTTTCTCCAGCAACTTACTGACAAAGGTCTGAAGTGGTGTAAAATAATGCTGAAATCAAATCTGGATTTCACTTGGGGTAAAATAAAACACTGTTTATTTTACACAGCTTCACACCAAACCTTTGGCAATTTTTGTTTTATACAGCATAATTAATAGGCCCCTAAGTGTGGAACACCAAGGAACCACCAAGGGAAATGTGTTATATCTAATGGAAATACTGTATATGTGGTCATTTATGAATGCAAGTGCCTCATGCAAAGAAGCTCTCTGCACCATCATTTCATCATAATTGTGGCCACACTTGGATTTGCATCTACAGAAACTAAAATGCATCAAGAAAAATGAATGCAATTGTATTTTGATGTAAATTTTGTGCAATTTCCATCTAGCATTTTTGGAGTGGGGGTTTACCACCACTTTTGGCGCATGTGGTCATTGATTCACTGCAAACAATCCTGATGTTTCTATTGATACTACATGCTGGAGGAACCCTGGAGATACCACAAGGTTCAGTCTAGTAGTTGTCTAAGAGTATCAGTAGCCCCAGAGTTCCCCAGCATCAATAGGCACAGTTGAGCACTAGTGATGGGCGAATCTCCCGAGATTCGCTTCGCCGAAAAATTAGCGAATTTCCAGAGAAATTCGCGAATTGGTGAAAAATTAGCAAAACGAGTCGCTGGACGCTTTTGACACGCGTCGCGTCAACTTTGGCAAATCGCGTCGTTTCTCGGTGCGTTGTGTCGTTTTCGGCGCGCGTCGCGTCAAAAACGACGCGCGACTTGTTTATCCGCCGAATTTTCGACAAGTGAAATTTCGCTGGTGATTCGCGAATTTATTCGCCAGCGGCGAATCGCGGGAATTCGCCGCAAATTCACCCCTGGCGAATAAATTCACCCATCACTATTGAGCACTATTTTAAACAACAGGAGGGAGACTTTGACAACCATGTGGAAGTGAAAGAATGTTTACCTTAAAGGGGTTGTCATGATTTTTATGGTGTAATTTTTATTTCTAAATTTCATTGCTCATACTGCAAATAATTCACTCTACCATGTAAAATGTAATTCCTGACCCAACAAGTGCATTTTTTTAGTTGTAATATTGTTATATTATACATGGTTATGTGCATTTCAGAGACAGGGCTGCACTATAGAACTGCTTTTTGACAGGATATTGTTTCTCCTACTCAATTTAATTTAAGAAGTTGCTGTGGGACATCGATTTTTACAATTGAGTGCTGTTCTTATACCTACCAGGGAGCCATCTTGTTAAAGGACCAGTAACATCAAAAAATGAAAATTTTTAAAGTAATAAAAATATAATGCAGTGTTGCTCTGCACTGGTAAAACTGCAGTGTTTGCACCAGAAGCACTACTATTATTTATACAAATAAGCTGCTGTGTAGCCATGGGGGCAGCCATTTAAAGGTGAAAGGCTCAAGTTACACAGCAGATAGCAGATAAGACCTGTAGAACATAATGTTATCTGTTATCCATTACTTATCCTGTGCCATGTAGCCGTTTTTCAATTTCCGCCATTGCTACTTAGCAGCTTGCTTATATGGACTATAGTAGTGTTTCTGAAGCAAACAGATCAGTTTTAACAGCACAGGGCAACACTACATGATATTTTCTTTACTTTAAAACACTTTCATTTTTTGGTGTTACTGTTCCTTTAACTTTCCATTGTTGTATTGATGGATTGCTGGGGGGAGGGGGTTATATCGCTCCAACTTGCAGTGCAGCAGTAAAGAGTGATGAATGTTTATCACAGAACTGGGGGCACCTGGGAAACTGATAATATGTCTAGGCCCATGTCAGATTTCAAAATGAAAAAAAAAATGTTTTCTCTTTTGAAAAATGGATTTCAGTGCAGAAGTCTGCTGGAGAAGCACTATGAACTAATGCATTTTGGAAAAACATGTTTTCCCACAACAGTATTCCTTTAATGTATTGAGTTAATATGTGATCTCTGTTGTGTTTATACAAATGGCCTGCGGGTGTCACTGTGCACATTACTTGTACTATGCATGTACACAGTACTTTCTGTACAGCTTGAGAGTGATAGAGTTCAAGTTACTGCTGTTGTGTAGTGGCTGCTGAACCTGCTAATAAAGCACTGTTATACCCTGCTCATCCTCGGCTACCAAAACACAACACTCTCTATTGCATCCTGTTTACAAATGAAACCTTTAGGCTCCTTGTGGACCAAATAATTTCAGACAGAGCATGTGCTCTGAGACTGAGCATAGAGGTACCGGCACCCAGGGGAGTGTATATAAAGCAAGAGTCACCCAACATTGAAAATGTAGACATAAGGAAAGCTCTTATATTGGAGCTACAGAATAAATGTTAGCTGTGCAGTATTTTCATTTGATCTGCAGCAAAGAACCATTTCATACATATCTTATTTCCAAGTGTTTTTTTCCTTGACCTTTATGCCGGCACAACTCTCTTGTGCACTACAAGACATAACGTATCTTGTTCTGTAAGTTCCCCTTCTATAGAAGTGAACATTAATATTGTGAATTTACATATCAAATCCAAGTGATAGCACCATGAATAGTTATCCTACATTGTTTGTTGTCAGCACACGCCGTGCTAGGAAGATCAAATTCAGGAAAATGAGGTTTATTTTTCTGGAACAGGGCAAAGGCAGCTTTTTGATGTTAGAAAGAAAATACGTTCACTCAGAAGGAGGTGTGATCTGGCTGTAAGCAGTAGGTTCTTTATTGATCTTCCACACTTTCAACTTTTTGAACCTAAATATTTCAGGTCTTAGAGCTTTTCAATGAGCCACTGAAACATATAGCTGCGGGGGCTGGACTGCGAAAATTTAACTGGGCTGTCATTTTAATCAGTAGTGTTTTCTGTTGTATGAATGGGTTTCTGGGTTCGGGAAGTTCCAAATCCTGGTTATTCTAGGCTCTTGGTGCAGCAGCTGCATTACAGCAGTGATCAACTTCACTTTTCCTCATGTTTCAGCTGATGTATGGCTGTTGACACAAAAGCACTATAAACCCTTTGTCTGATGAGTTCCGATTCCCTCTGTTTCTTATGCCTTCATAGGTGAGTACACTTCTGGGAGCTGCTTGTGAGATCACAGCTGACAAGTAAATATCGTATCTAATTGCAGTGTCATATATATATAAAATCCCATTCATTGAGCTCACTGGGTAGCCTCGAGTAAGTTCAATTTGCAGAACATTCTTGGAGATTAGATTTTCCTGTGTTAATGCTTTCTCCGTGGGGATAATGTTTCAGACTCATTGCAGAATAAAATGTACCTCATCCCATTGGCACAACCAAGATGGTGTGTGTGTGTGTGGCGTCTATAGTATCATAGACTATTAGAAGCTCAAAAGTTGCCCTCTTCTAATAATCTACTTGTATGTGACTGATGTGTACACCTACTGGTCTAGGGAGGTCTGCAATACCAGGCGGGAGATCCATAGGAAAGGTGAGGAGGTGCGGTATCTTTCAATATTGGTCTACAGAATGGTGTTTGTGTAACTCCCTTCTAATAATCTACTTGTATGTGACTGATATGTGAGCTGACCATCTAGGGAGGTCTGCATCACCCAGCGGGAGAACCATACGAAAGTGAGGAGTTGTGGGATCTTTCAATAATGGTCTACAGAATAGGTCATGAGCATCACAATTTAAGGATAAGCTATTTTATTGTTGGGGATCATTGCACTTAGTTGGATTATGATAGATTATTTTACTTTTCTTTTTAGCTCATCAATGTTCAATTATTTAATGTGCCTGTTGGGAAAGGTACGAACAATGCAGCACATGAATAGAACAGTAACAAAGCTGGTATATCTATTATACTCATAAGTCGAGTCATAGTGGTGTTTTGGGTACCATATATGGCCCCCTCTATGTGTTGTTAGAGCAGTGTTACAAATGATAGGCATCAATGCAATCATATGCACAGAGCAAAGACTGCCTTATTAATTTTCTTTCAGTATTACTACAAGGTACAAACTACACATTCCCCCCCATATGTAATAAAAGGAACTAAGTTTGCCCAGGAGCAGTAACCCATAGCAACCAATAAGATATTTTATTTTAAACTGTTGACCATTAAATGCTTTTGACCAATTGGTTGCTATGCATTACTGCTCCTGGGCAAACTTAGTGGGACTCATTTATAAACACTGGGCAGTAACCTATAGCACCCAATCAGTAATTAGCTTTTGTCAGCCACCTGTAGGTTTGAAACCGAAAACAATCAGCTGATTGGTTGCCATAGGTTATTTCCCAGGTGCAAATTTGCCTAGTATTAATAAATAACCTAGTGTCTTTCATTACATAACCTCACTGGTGTTCTAAATGGTACTCCCAACAGCCCTCAGTATACCACACATCCAAGATAAGGTCTTATTTAATGATGTTGAGACTGCAAATGCTGAAGCTGTTAGGGCTCCTACACACAGGCGTTTTCGACCTGCGCTCCCCTGCGTTGCGTTTGGCTGCGTTCAGCTGCAGGGGAGCGCAGGTCTAGACGCACCTCATTTTGTTCAATGAGGTTGTACCCACTAGACGCGTGTAAGCGCCGAACGCAGATTCAGATGCAACATGCTGCATTTTTCCTGCGTTCAGCGCTCACATGCGTTCGTGTGAGTACAGCCCCATTGAAAATAATTGAGTGCGTCTATACCTGCGCTCCCCTGCGTTTGAACGCAGCAAAACTCAACGAAGGGGAGCACAGGTAAAAACGCCCGTGTGTAGGAGCCCTTAGGGTCATGGAGTATATGCACCTCTTGCATAGGCAGGTATTAAAGGGATTCTGTCATGATTTTTATGATGTAGGTTTTATTTCTAAATTACGCTTTTTGCACTGCAAATAATTCACTCTACAAAATAAAATGTCATTCCTTAAACAGCAAGTATATTTTTTTAATTGTAATATTGGTGTGTAGGTGCATCTCAGGTAATTTTGCCTGGCCATGTGCTTTCAGAAAGAGCCAAAGATTTTTTTTATATTTAGTTTTGAAATCTTTCATGGGACTAGACATTTTGTCAATTTCCCAGCTGCCCCTGGTTATGTGACTTGTGCCAGGACAGTGGAACCTGGATTTTACTATTGATTGATGTTCTTAGATCTACCAGGGAGCTGTTATCTGGTTACTTTTCTGTTGTTCTGCTGATGGACTGCTGGGGGTGGGGAGGGGTGAAGAAAGGGGGTGCAATCACTCCAACTTACAGTACAGCAGTAAAGAGTGACTGAAGTTTATCAGAGCACAAGTCACATGACTGGGGCACCTGGGAAACTGACAACATGTCCAGTCCCATGTCAGATTTCAAAATTAAATATAAAAAATCTGTTTTCTCTTTTGAGAAATGGGATTTCAATGCAAAATTCTGCTGGAGAAGCTCTATAAAGTGAAGCACTTTGAAAAAAAACTTTTTTCCCATCACAGTATCCCTTTAACTACAGGGCAGCCCAGCACCCTGCACCACAGCTTGCACAGACAGTTTGATCTTCCAGCAGGGAGGCAGTCCAGGGAATGCTCATGTGCCACCTATTCTGTAAGCAGTTCATTCATATGCAGGCAGCTAAAACAAGCTCAGTCTAGAAGCTTAGGTAGCTGTACCACTATGTGTATAAAAGTAAATCAGGTACAGGTATGGAACCTGTTATCCTGGGGACCTGGGGTTTTCCAGATAATGGATCTTTGCATAACTAGGATCTTCATACCTCAAGTCTACTAGGAAATCATATAAACATTAAAGAAACCCCATAGGCTGGTTTTGCATCCAAAAAGGATTAGTTATATATTAGTTTGTATCAAGTACAAGGTACTGGTTTATTATTACAGAGAAAAAGAAAATCAATTATAAAGATTTGGATGAAATGGAGTCTGTGGGAGACAGACTTTCTGGATAATGGGTTTCCAGATAATAGATTCCATACTTGTAATGAATAATATGTCAGAGCTCCTAATACAACTGGCCACTGCACATAAATGGTGAATGCTGTAATCACGACCTGAAGGATTTACATACTGTTGAGCATCAGTGCCAGAAAATAAACCAGATTTTGGCTAAAAGCAACTTGCATAGATTTGATCCTTCATCTGTGTAAGAGAATCGGCCTATATGAACACTATATGAAGTGCAAAGCATACCATTGGATGCATATGTAAAATGTGGCTTACAAAGGTACTTGCACTTTTATAGGCACTTACAACAATCTTGGTTGGATGTATTTCCGGCAGAGGCAAGATACAACATACAGGGCCCGTTTACATGATGGACACCTAGAATAAACACTTACTCTGGGGTGCAAATGCACTAACACCGAGGGATGAATTTGGTGGCTGCAGCTATGATTTGAAAGTCACAGCAGTTTTGTTAATTCGTGTGCAAGTGGTATTCAAGTATGTGAGTAATTAGCCAATTACAGTGTTATTCAATTGTGGGTAAAACATGAGAAACTGCACTGATTTATTGCACTATGTATACAGGAAAGGTTCAATGTGGTGCTTGGAGAAGTGCAGGGGGATGGTTTACAGAATATCCAGTATGTGGTGTATTTACTCTTTTTTAATTGGAAGATCACCTTTATTTATTATTGGGCTGAGTGTGAAGGCCTGTTAGGATGAGAATCTCTTCTGGATACACCTGAAATCCCAGCTTGAATGTTAGTTAGGGTTCTTAGGGTTCTTGCTGTCCAAGATTTTCTTGGCTGAATGACTGATACACTGATATTATTTTATGAAAAATAAATAAATCAAAAGAACAATATGTCTGTGATTGGAAGAATGAAGGATATAAATAGGGAGATAGATATAGAGAGAGGGATAATAGAGATAGATAAATAGGTAGATAAATAGGTAGACAGATAGAAAGAGAGAGAAAGATAGATAGATCTAGAGAAATAAACAAATCCAAAGAACAATAAGGGCTCCTACACACGGGCGTTTTTGACCTGCGCTCCCCTGCGTTGCGTTTGGCTGCGTTCAGCCACAGGGGAGCGCAGGTCTAGACGCACCTCATTTTGTTCAATGAGGTTGTACCCACGAGACGCGTGTAAGCGCCGAACGCAGATTCAGACGCAACATGCTGCATTTTTCCTGCGTTCGGCGCTCACATGCGTTCGTGTGAGTACAGCCCCATTGAAAATAATTGAGTGCGTCTATACCTGCGCTCCCCTGCGTTTGAACCCAGCAAAACGCAACGCAGGGGAGCGCAGGTAAAAACGCCCGTGTGTAGGAGCCCTAAGTCTGTGATTGGAAGAATGAAATTCACTGGGGAGGGAATACAGACTGGCCCCATATCTGGAAGGGCTATAGAACCCCAAAGACAGACTGATATATCCTGAAAATGTACAGAGAGAGAGATAGACAGAGAGATAGAGAGAGGACCTCCAAGTGTCAAAGATTGAGTATTAAATAGTTTTCCCAAAATGTACAAAAAGTTTGTGTTAAAGGAATACTCAGCAGAAAATATTTAATTTACATTTTTTTATGCAACAACAGCCTTCAGCTGAGTAATTTTACATGTGAAAACCTCAGTAAAGCAATGCTTGATGCTTGGCACATATAAGTTGTCTTTTTGGCAGTGGCAAAGGCTATTGATCTCACAGGTTGTAGGTCAAGGAGGAAAGTGACTTGGCACACAAACTGAAGTCAATCACCTTGATTAAATACTCCACCGAGTTTGTAAAGGGTGTTCAGAAATGAGCTTCACACTAATGGGACATCATAAACCATGACAGGCTCTCTCACTTGCGCTAGAGAAAAGTCTTTTTTCCCCCCTAGTCGCTGAATATAAAATCAGCAGGCAATAATAAATGTAATGTTGCATCAAAAGTACACACCACTTAAAGGGGCTTATGTAATATTCATAAAAAAGATTTATTTCTCTTAATCATGCCGTAATATTTTCTTCTTTTTGTCCTGGTTTTAACAGTGAGCTAAACATCTTTCCCCTGAAATCATAGAGCAGAGTTTGCTTCATAGACAAATAAAAAGGATTAATCATTTTTTTTTATATTGTAATTATTTGTTAATGTGGAGTTTTTGGGAGATAGCCTTCATGTAGGTTGGAGCTTTCTGAATAATTAGTTTCCAGATAATGAGTCCCATAGCTGTAATGACAATCACCCACTTTTTCTACAATCTGTCCTACCTATTTGGGTCATGGGTTGCACAGTTGGTGCACATGCATCAGTTATTCACTAGAGGGGTATCCCCTCAACATTACCATCAGATTTAGCCATAAGTGTCTATAGAAGATTGAGGACTTTGAAAAAATATTTTTTTTTTCAATATAGGTACCTGAGTGCTAAAGCTGGCAACCTACAATGAGCAGATTTCTAAAAACCCTATGTACAGTAAATAGAAAATAGAGCCCTGTTTCCATAGTTTGCCATTGTCTCTGGTCTTGACAACTATTTTCTGCTATCAATCCCTATCTCTACATACTGTACATAGTAACATAGTAAGGCACAAAACTTCTTCAGACCAGTCCATTTATCAACTTGTACTAAAATCTTCCATAACCCTTTATTCCCTCCCTTGCTAAAAAACCATCCAAAAAGCTTCTAATGTAACTTATAGAAATTATTATATGATCCCCTTATATATTTATACATAGCTATCATATTGTCCCTTAAGCGCCTCTTCTTCAACATAAATAACCCTGACTTGGCCAGTCTTTCCTCATAGCTGAGATGTTCCATACATTTTATCAGTTTAGTTACCCTTCTCTGGACCCTCTCTAATTCAATAATGTTCTGTTTGAGGCATTGGAGACCAAAACTGCACAGCATTTTCTAAATGTGGCCTTACCAGTGTTCCAAACAGTGGAAGAATGACCCCCTCCTCCTGTGAATCAATGCCCCTTTTAATGCAGCTGAAGACCTTATTTGCCCTTGATGTTGCTTGGTACAGCCAAGTTTATCATCTACAATGACTCCAAGGTCTTTTCCATTATGGATTTGCCTAGTGCAGTCCCATTAAAGAATGAGTAAAACTTTTTTTCTAACTCTAAAAGGACTCTAAACAGCCCACAGAACAACATACCTTAAGGTGGCCATACACTATTAGATCCGCGCATTTAGGGGTATATTTATCAAAGAGTGAAGTTAAGAGTGAAGTTCCGCCACTAGAGTGAAATTCCGCCACTCTCCATTCATTTCTATGGGATTTTGAAAGACGTATTCATCAAAGAGTGAACTTTCACTTCACCCATTGATAAATACGCCTTTCAAAATCCCATAGAAATGAATGGAGAGTGGCGGAATTTCACTCTAGTGGTGGAACTTCATTCTTTGATAAATTTACCCCTTGGTGAGGTTGACAAACGAGTGGATCTTAACCTGATCTGTCCACTAACGGCTGTACTTGCACATGTCATCAGCCAAGCAGGAGCCAGTGTGCATGAGCACATTTCTTTCAAAGCCTGTTCCTCCTTGGCTGACTCACTGCTCATTCCTGTTTCTCGCAATGCTTGGAGGACACTCAGGAAGAGATTGCTGTGTTATTGGTCTGTAATGTATCAGCTCCTTACTGAATTCTAAGAACATTTTGTTTTACGGAATAAAGTTTTTCCCCTGTTCATCATATGTGTTAATCCTATTACACTCACAAAATAGCTGATGTGTGTACTTCATTCTGCCCCCACTGTTACTGAATTAGACAAGATGCTTTCCGAGCAGCTCCCAGTAGTTTGGAATGTGCCTGGATTTGAACTTCAAGGAGCCTTTCTACTGGTGCAGTTTATGACACAGATCATGATTAGAAACTTAACTGCACATGACAGCAGATACTATAGATAAAGCTCCTTACAGGACAGTACTGGGCACATTCCTAACTATTGCAACCAGCCTCCTTCAGTCTGTGCCTAATTCAGTCTGTGCAGGCAAAAAAAACGAAATGCATAACTTTACATTTATCAACAACTGAATCTCATCTGCCACTTAGGTGCCCAGATTGCCAGTTAGTCAAGACCCTGTTGCAAGGATTTCATATTCTGGATGGAATTAATTGGGCTGCATAGTTTTGTGTCATTTGCAAACACTGATACATTACTTACAATACATTAAATAAAAGTGGATGCAATACCGAGCCCTGAGGAACCCCAGATCATAGTTTAGAAAACAGTTGTTTGTGGGGCACGGTATCAAATGCTTTGGCAAAATCCAAATAGTTCACATCTACTGCCCCCCCTCCCCACTGTCCAGCATCTTACCTTTTCAGTTTTTTTCATAAAAATCTAATTTGTCTGACATGACCTATCCTTTATAAAGCCATGCTGATTGCTGCTAATAATGCCAGTCAACAGGACACATTTTTGAATTGGTATTGCCCACCAATGGTGACAACTTACTTCAAACTGGCCTACAATTGCCAGGCTGAATATTTCTGGAAAAAGATTTACATAGCTCCTGAAAAAGTTATAGACATGTTTGTGCTTGCAAGGAAATACATAATCAAATGTCTAAGTAGTATTCTTTATTATATTCACAAAGCAGCTCTGCCGTGTTTTATAGCTGAGTCTGTAAATTGTGACTATTTATAGCAAAGCATTCAGACTACAGCACTACAGCAGTTCAATATCATATTGAAAACCCAATGTTTTTATGACTGCAGGATTAGCTTAATAGCATTAACAAGCACTGTCGCTGAGATAGGAAAAGACAGAAAATGATTGAGTGAAATATTTTGCCGCATTTTGCCACGTTTCGCCTCCCCCTCATAAACTCTCATACACTCTAATAGAAAGTTAAAAAACATTGACTTCAGTGTGTTTGCTGATATTTTTTCTGTCTCACAAATTATTGGTAAAGCAAAATATGTAACTGAGAGTTTTGTAAAGAATAAAAAATACCAATATAAACCCTATATGAAATAAACCTAGACCAGGAGTCCCTAACCTTTTTTACAGATGAGACATATCTAAATGTACAGTGTAAAAAAAGCTACTTAAGCATGCTAAAATTCCTGTGGGCATGGTCAGACCGGGCTGGCGGGACACCGGGACAAAACCTGGTTGCCCCCCCACTCTTGTTGGCTCTACTGGCCCAGATCCATACCCACATTTTTTCTACTGTGACCTCCGGGCGGTCGCGACAAAACTTAGCAAGCAGGGAGGGAACCCTGCCTCTGAGTGCCAAAAATGGACTGTTATTTGCTATAGGTAGCACCTATGTGTTCTGGAGGCCTACAGAAGGCTATTTTTGGCAGTACACACGTTTATTCAATGAAAACTTGCCTTCAAGAAAGGAATTTAAAAAAATTAGCACCTGCTTTGAGGCCACTAGGTGCAACATCCAATTGATTGGTGAGCATCATTGCTTGTAAGCTACTAATTGGGGATCACTAACCTAGATTGACCTACAAGCAGCTCATATTGACTGCAAGCTCTTCCATGGTTGATACAGGAAGCTGATGGAGTGGTGAGAGAGGTTGGTGAGATCTAAGCCTTGCAAGTTACTGATGGTAATGCAGAGTTGTAGTCAGGAGAAATAGAGGTTAAATCCAGCAGAACAGGTTTAACGTGTGTGACAGACCAGAGGTCAGAACAAACAGTAGACAAGGGACATCACACTACTCAACCCCCCAAGACTTCCATCACCCTCCCTTCACAGTCCCTAGTCTCTCCTGTGCTCCTTCACCCCTGTCACTGATGAGGAAGTCTCAAAACTTTTGGCCTCTTCCCACCTTACTACCTGCCTGCTTGATCCAATTCCTTCAAAACTTCTCCGCAATAACAATCCATGTCTAATCAAAGCCTTAACTCATCTATTTAATCTCTCGCTCTCAACTGGACTGTTTCCTTCTCAACTAATACATGCTCTTGTCACCTCCATCCTGAAAAAATTCCTCCAATCTTGACAACTTCCGACCTATCTCTCTGCTACCTTTCATCTCTAAACTACTAGAGCGCCTAGTCTGCAGCCGACTAACATCATTCCTATCTGACAATAATCTACTGGCCCCCCTTCAATCTGTTTTTAAGCCACAACACTCCACTGAACTGCCCTGACCCGAATAACTAATGACCTTTTAACAGCTAAATCCAAAAATCATTTCTCCCTACTAATAATACTTGATCTCTCAGCTGCATTTGACACTGTAGATCACCCTTCTCCTTCAGTCCCTCCATTCACTTGGCCTTTTTGACACGGCCCTGTCCTGGTTCTCTTCTTACCTCACTAATCGTTCTGCCGCGAGGCTCAGATACCTCAGCAACGCCATTCTGCCAATCCCTACACTGGCTTCCACTACCCTTCAGAATTTTATTCAAATAATTGACCCTGACATTCAAAGCACTTCATAACTCTGCCCCTCCCTACACCTCTGAACTCATCTCTATATACTCACCCAACCACTTACTACGCTCCTCTACTGACCTGCTACTCAACTCTTCTCTCATTACCTCCTCACATGCTTGGATTCAAGACTTTGCAAGAGCTGCACCTCTCCTTTGGAATTCTCTCCCACGGTCTGTCCGACTTTCTCACAACCTTTCTGCTTTCAAGAAATCTCTAAAAACGCACTTATTTTGAGAAGCCCACCCTCACTCTTAAAGGGGTGGTTCACCTTCAAGTTAAATTTTAGTATATTGTAGAAGGGCCAATTCTAAGAAACCTTTCAATTGGTCTTCCTTAGTGATGGGCGAATTTATTCGCCAGACGCAAATTTGCGGCGAATATCCGTGATTTGCTGTCGACTAATAAATTCCTGAAATGCCAGCGAAAATTCTACTGGCGAAAATTCACCTACCGAAAATTTGCTGACTTAAAAAAAACGAGTCGTGCTCCAAAAGTGACGCAACGTGCGTCGTAAACGACACAACGCGTCAAAAACGATGCGTCGCATCAAAAAACGTGCCGTGACTCCTTTCACGGATTTCGGCGAAGTGAAACGGGATAGATTCGCCCATCACTAGTCTTCCTTATTTATTTTTCATAATTTTTTAATGATTTGCAATTTTCTTCTGTTTCTTTGCAGCTTTCAAATGGGGGTCACTGACACCATCTAAAAACAAATGCTCTGTAAGGCTACAAATGTATTGTTATTGCCACTTTGTATTACTTATCATTCTATTCAGTCCCTCTCCTATTCATATTCCTGGGTCTTATTCAAATCAATGCAGGGTTCTAGGGTAATTTGTACCCTAGAAACCAAATTGCTGACACTGCAAATTATAGAGTTGCTGAATAATAAGCTAAATAACTCAAAAACCACAAACAATAAAAAATGAAAACCAGTTGCAAATTGTCTCAGAATATCACTCTCTACATTATACTAAAAGTTAACTCAAAGGTGAACAACCCCTTTAACTACCAAATGCAACACTACATACAGTACCACATTTCTCACCCACTTAATTCGATCTTGCCCATTCCCACATCTTATGTATAACTCCCTTACCTTTAGATTGTAAGCTCTTTCTGTATAGGGCCTTTTATCGGCATTGATTGTGATTGTATGTAACTCCATATGTATGTAATTCATGTGATTTAGTTGTATAAACACATTTACTTTAAATCGCTATGCAATATGTTGGCGCTATAGAAATACTTGGTGATGATGATGATGATGAAAGAGAACTCAGCTACAAAGGTCACAATGGAAATAATAAACAGGAGCAGCATGCCAGACTCTCAAGTTTGCCTATGTACATGGAACCATAGTTGTTGTGCACATACATTATGTCTCCATAAAGACACTGCCTGCATGAATATGATGGATAAGGGTATGCTGCAGCTGGGCGAGGGAATGCTGGTTACTTACTTAATTGGGGAGCAGAAATGGATGCATGCTGAGAATGATGAGGATACCCCTGGCCTATTGATATTATTTACTCAATAACCCAGGGATACTGATGTGCAGGTCAGGAAAAACTCATCCACACCTGACCCTAATCCGTGAAACCTTTACCTGCACCTGACCCTAACAAGCAAAATGTTGCCATTGTAGGACCTGCACCCGACCCATACCCATGTCAGGTTCTGTGCACTACTTCTGTGCATGCCTCTGGTTCCAAGACAGAGTCCTTGGGAGCAGAGGACAGACTGTACTTCCCCAGTCTGACCCCCACCTCTAACTCTAACCCACAATGGTTGGCCAAATATGTAGGTTTCAGTTAAACTGACACATCATTTCATCACTACCAGGAGGGGACACAATTTAGTGGGTAGATTATCCCGTTATAAATAATACAAACTATTATTGACTTTTATAACATTAATAATAATAATAATAATAATAATAATAATAATAATAACCAACATTAATTGCATATAGTTCCATCATAGCAACTCTGAGATGTGTTTTGGCGCAGAGCCATCTGCTGATATGCTACCTTTTTTCTAGTGTGTGTGATTAGCATGAAAAGTCAAAGAACAAAATAATTATACATAAGAAACAAAAAGCACTTTGTAAAATTCACTTTATTTCAGTGTAATGTATTTTTAATCAGGAATGGTTGTACTCATGCACTATGAGCCAAACAATGTGTTTTTTTTATCATTAATGGCATGAAAATTACTCTGTATAGGAGAAACAATTTAAAACAGCAGCATTTGAGAATTTCCATATACGTGTTCTAGTCTACAAAGGGAAAAAAAAAACTGAGATCTTTAATTCAGTTAAATCCTCTGCATATTGATTTGAAGCAGAAGCATAACATTTCGATCCCCCTGTATATGTGTGTGTGCGTAGAACAGTACTTGCATTTTAACACTGTCATCACATCATTATTCCCTGTTATTTTTAATATGGCATTATCACTTCCCATACATTTCTATTTAAACATCCAGTACTTTATTTTTAATTTTTTATTGCTTTGCTTTTTTCTTTAATATGATGACAGTATCTTCATCAATGGGTACAACAGACCTGAAAGTTACCCAACCCCATCTTAGTACTCGTGGCTACATTAATTAGCCATATGGCTTTCGCTATCATTGTTAATTCCAGGCACAAATGTAGTAAACGCAGTCTGAGATATCCAGAGCCCACAAAGGTTGCAACTACCAGGGATCACCTTGCAACATCAAGGGCCAACTCCTGACATCCACCCAGCATCCCCCCTCACGTTTGAGCCAAATCAACTTCTTTCCTCAAGTCGCACTTCTGTTCAGTTGAGTTGGGGTAACGAGAAATCATCTGCAATGCAATGGGAGCAGGCCTGGTTTGGTAGGGCCCATGAAGAATGGGGTGCAGTGTTTTCTTCCCGGTGTCCTACCAGCAAGTCCAACTCTGAGAACATGTCAATAAGCCATCCACATACAGTATAATTCCTCTGGCTATGTTTTTTGGTACAGACAAAAACGTGCAATATACCATCAAAGTACTACTGTTATATATGAGATTGATATATAGCCTGTATGATATGAGTACTGAAGCATATTTACTTAGTGGACCTTCCAATAGAAACAAACAAATGCTTTCTTTGGTTTGGCACTTTGATAGCACAGTTATACATGCAACATAGTAAGTTAGGTTGAAAAAAGTTACACAACCATCAAGTTTTACCTTTTAAATCTATATATAACCTGCCTAACTGCTAGTTGATCCAGAGGATGGCAAAAAACCTCATAGACATAGATAGAGGGGACACTGTCATCTATTCATATAAATTACCTTTACACACCTTGCTGGTATGATAATTGCCCTCTGTTCTCATGGTTGCATGAGGTCTTGGGGCCCTAATATTGGTTGCAGAACCTCTGGTAGCTAGCTACATGCATGAATGAAGAGGTGGCAGGGTGATGGAAAAATAGCTATTGTATTAAATGTTTTATACCAGTTTTCATTAATAAAGTAATGGAATAAATCCACTTACCAAAAAAAAAGGTATAGGTGTTTGTGTGCTGTAAGCTGCATTGATCTGAATTCATTACATAGTTGGACACTGTGGTTCTGAAAATCTTAATTGTTCTGAAATCATAGTTACATAGTTAAATTGGGTTGAAAAAAGACAAAGTCCATCAAGTTCAACCCTTCCAAACGAAAACCCAGCATCCACAGACCCTTCCATACTTTCACATGCATTATAGAGTTGTGCTCATATGTTTACATACCCTGTCAGAATTTATGATTTCTTAACCATTTTTCAGAGAACATGAATGATAACACAAAAACTCTTCTTTCACTCATAGTTTATTGTCAAACAACTGTGTTTACTCTTTTTAAATCATAATCACTATACAAGCTACCCAAATGACCCTGATCAAAATTTTACATACCCCAGTTCTTCAATGAGTTGGCTCAATGATATTGAGGTCAGGAGACTGAGATGGCCACTCCAGAAAGTTCACTTTATGTTGTTGTAGCCAACGACAGGTCGAATTGGCCTTGTGTTTTGGATCATTGTCACGTTGGAATGTCCAAGTACGTCCCATGCGAAGCTTCCAGGCTGATGAGTGCAAATTTTTTGCATTTCGCTTGAAGCTATTTGTGGGTTTTTCCTTGCATCTCAAACTTTTTTTCTGGCAGTTGTGGTTGAAATTTTAGTTGGTCTACTTGACCGTGGTTTGGTTTCAACAGAACCCCTAATTTTCTACTTCTTAATTAGAGTTTGAATACTGCTGATTGCAGTTCTCAATTCCTTTGATATTTTCTTATATCCCTTTCCCATTTTATAGAGTTGAACTACCTTTAACAATTCTTTTGCTTTCCCCATGACTTAAAAAAACCCATCAGTGCAGCACTGGATGAAAAATGCAATGGTCCGTCAGGAGTCCAGAAAGTCACTGACCTTTTATACACAACCACTAATTACAAGCAAACAAATCACAGGTGATGATGGTTACCTTTAATAGCCATTCTGATCCCATTGTGTCAAGTTGTGTGCATGTAATCAGGTCAAATCACCAGGGTATGTAAAATTTTGATCGGGGTCATTTGGGTAGCTTATGTAGTGATTATGATTTAAAGCAATGGTTCTCAACCTTCCTAATGCTGCGACCCTTTAATACAGTTCCTCATGTTGTGGTTACTCCCAACCATAAAATATAAAAATATTTTCATTGCCAGCCCAGAGTGGATTGTTAGGAAAGTACAGGAGACAGTGTGGCTGCATTGTTTTGTTTTCCGTGCGTAGTGCCACACCACAATTACCATGTTAATTTTACAAATTTCAAATGGACAGGGAGAGTTGTATGGCAGTCCCTACTAAGGGGATATAGAAAGTTGTAGTGCAACTGGCTTCCCTACACAGGTTACTGAACTACTACTCCCAGCACCAACACACGGAGAGCTACAACCTTGGCCCAGGGCTAGTGGGGAGAGAGATGAAGCTGCTCCTGGAACCCCTTAAGTGACCCCTGTGAAAGGGTCATTTGACCCCCAAAGGGGTCCCGACCCCCAGGTTGAGAACCACTGATTTAAAGAGTAAACACAGTTGTTTGACAATAAATGGATTCAGCCAACCACTAAGCATGAGTGAAAGAAAGGTTTATCATTCATATTCTCAGAAAAATGGTTAAGAAATCAGAAATTCTGCCAGGGTATGTAAACTTATGAGCACAACTGTATATGCCCATATCTATACTAACTATAGAGTTTAGTATCACAATAGCCTTTGATATTATGGCTGTCTTAGAAATCATCCAAGCCCATCTTAAAAGCATTAAAGGAAAACTATACCCCCCAAAAAATGTTGGTCTCTATAAACAGATATTGCATAAAACAACTCATATGTAAAACCCTGCTTCATGTAAATAAACCATTTTCATAATAATATACTTTTTAGTAGCATGTGCCATTGGGTAATCATAAATAGAAAATAGCCATTTTAAAAACTAAGGACAACCTCCTGGGATCCTAGGATCCAACGGTGCACACAAACATACCAAACAAACTATAAAGTTAGGTCACACGAGCCAATTAACAGACAGAGTTCTGTCTTTTGCTTCAACACTTCTTCCTGTTACAGTTAGAGTTGAAATATTTCTGGTCAGGTGATCTCTGAGGCAGCACACAGACCATCATGAAATGGTGGTTCAAGGCAAGAGATGTAAAATGGCAATATTTACTTAAATATATATACCAGGTAGGTAAGATTCTTTAATATGTCACTTGATTTGATATAAACTGTATTAACTGTATAAACTGTGAGATGATCAGCTTCTATGGTATGTACAGTATCTCTGAAATCAATCATTTGATTTAATAAAGATACATTACAAAAATGTGTTTTATGAAATGGGCTTTTAAACTAGCATAATTGTCCCAAAGGTGAACCACCTCTTTAGGTAAAGAGGTTTGGCAATCACAGAGCTAAGCTTGCTAAATACCCTGGGATGAATATCATCTGGCCCTGGACCTTTGTTTGTTTTAACATGTTCTAGTCTCTTTTGAATTTCTTCTGTGTGAACCATGCATCATTAGTTGTATTACTAGAATTGGAACTTGGCCCTTGCTCGCTCTGCACTAGCCGAGGACCCCCCTTACCCCTGTATGGCGCTGAAAAATTGAGCACCTTGGGGAAGGGGGGGTGGCATCTTGAAGGCCACCTCAGGCAGCAATATCTTCAGGATTGCCCTGGTTGTACCCCAAGGAAAAATTAGCCCAGTGCTCAAGGAAACTAAACCCTGCAAGGTCACGCATTTAGCTCCCTAAGCTGCCGCTATCATCCTAAACATTAACGTGACACGGGCAAAATTTACAGAAAAAAATGACATTGGAAGACATACCCGAAGGGGAAGAGTGAGTGAGTTTTTCTGTGGTGAGTTCTAATCTCACACTTAGATTTCTAGATCCCTGAATTCACTCTTTAGGGTCTTTCATCTACTTTCTATTTTGTCATTAGTACCAACAGTACTTGCTTAGTAATCTTCACTTCAACTGACTGGAACCCTGGAGCTAAACCACAAGTGCAACTCTATGGAAGTTCAAGAAGCACCTTTAAACATGTTATTTTAATAATGGCTTAATACTGACTGACTGAATATAAAATAAATGAAAATAAAAGAAATGGTTCTAGGATTTATAATTTCCTATTACTTAAAATGAAAAACCACTTAGTAGTGACAGGCAAAGTGTATGAAACATAAGACTGTGTAAGAAGAAGTATTAGTAGTAGAAAGAGGGTTAAACTGCTACTTTATAGGTCACCAGTGAGACATGACCTTGAATATCGAGTTGACTTTTGGTGGCCCAGTTGACAGAAAGATATTTATAAAATAGAAACTGCCCTGAGAAGAGCAACTAAGATGATTTATGGTATAAATAACACAGGGAAGATTTCAAAACCTTTATGTGAACAATTTAGAAACAGAGAAAGGAGATGGTAGTACAAAAACATATATCAAAAGGATTGAGAATAAGAGGAAAGCATCTATAAAAGGCTAATGGCTAAAACCAATAGGTGCAAAGGGAAACTGAGAAAAGTAAAATAAGCATATTTTGCAAATGAGAGGGCACATAATGGTAAAGGACCTTAGAGTTCTTAAAGTTCATCAGCAGCAAGGGCAAACAAGTAGAGATGGGCGAATCTGGGGTGTTTCGCTTCGCCAAACTTTTCTCTAATTGCAAAAAATTTGCGAAAATTGAAAAATCCACAAAAAATTTGTGAAATTTTACCGTTTTCACAAAAAATTTGTGAAATTTACCAGTTTTCACGAAAAATTTGAACTACTTCACTATAAATTTGTGAATTTCAAGCAATTTCAAATTCGTTAATTTTGAACTATTTCACAAAATTTGTGAAATTCAAATGTTTTTACCATAAATTCATAAAATTTGAACATTTGAATTTTTTCATGAAAAATTAGTGAATTTCAAATGTTTTCACGGAAAATTCGTGAAAATCGGAAATTGATGCCAGCGAATTTTCTCTGGCGAATTTTCATGGCCTATTCGAGAATTTATTCGCTGGTGGCGAATCGCAGGAATTCGAATTTGAGCTAGGCCCATCACTACAAGCAAGGTCTTGAGCTGTATTAAAAGGGGCATAGATTAGTTGACAGAGGGAGTTATTCTTCCACTGTATAGATCACTGGTTGAGGTTCTTCATGCTGGAGAAGAGGCTCTTAAGGCGTGATATGATAACTATGTATAAATAAATAAGGGGATCTTATAATAATCTCTCTAATGCACTATAATATTTACCAGTAGGTCCATCCAGCTGAAACCTGAGCACCCATTCTGATTAGAAGAAAGTTCCAACAATTTTTTACAATGAGAGCTGTAAAGTTGTGAAAGTCTCTCCTTGAATCAATTGTGCTGTACCTTTAAAAAGGAGTTGGATGACTTTTTAGTAAGTAAGGAAATACAGGATTATGGAAGAAAGGTCATAGTACAAGTTGATCCAGGTACTGGTACACAATCTTTGAGCCAGACAATATTGGAGTCAAACTAGATAGTCTAGACCATTAATTATTGTCTGCGATTGTCTTGGGGCATTAAAACTTCGCCCATGTCTTTCTCACAAATTTTAGCAGCCTTGTAAGTAATTCATAAATTATTACAGGTATGGGATTGTTTATATATAAAACTGATATCCATAATTAAAACAGTACCCTGCAATTGGTGGTAACTACAGTGCACGAATCCACATTGGTGGCAAAATCATCCTATTGGATTTATTTCATGTTTAAATGTTTTACGTATCCTTAAAGTGGACCTGTCACCCAGACAAAATCTGTATAATAAAAGTCCTTTTCAAATTAAACATGAAATCCTATTTCTATTTTTTATTAAAGCATTCATAGCTGCTGTAAGCTCATTTTTAAATCAGCTGTCAATCAAATATTGTCTGCCCCTCCTCTATGCCCGTGGCATAGCACTTTCTAGGTGTCACTGCTCTCCACACATTCCCCCATTCTTTACACTGTTTGTGTAGCCAGGGCATGGGAATGGACATTGGGTCCCCCATTATGGTGCACAAACAAGATTCTAAGATGATATAATGCTTTCCTTAATAACAGTGTCCACAAAATGGCTCCTGCCTGCTTGCTATAATTTTGAATTCCCAGACTGAAGGAAACAAGAATCAAATAATTTATATAGTGTAGATAAAGTTCATTTTGCTTGACTAATGTAATAAAATAGGATTTTGAATATTTCTTTTGGGTGACGGGTCCCCTTTAAGTTATAGAGATACACATTATGGAGACAACTTACCCCCAAAAAAAAGTTCCAAGCATTCCTGAGTCTTCTGAGTCTATGATAGCTAACAATAACATTAAAAAGTATTAATTGTTAATTGAAGTGTTGCACTTTATGGGCATGTTTAAACCTATAAGCTACAGATGTGCTATTATATATTGTATGAATAATAATGCAGGCAATGAGCTTTGGAGGCATTTGCACATTACTGAGAACAATTTCAACATATTCTTCCAGGAAAGTTACATTTATTTAAAGGCTGTGGATATTCCTCTGTAGACCTTCTTTTGTATACTACTGCAATGCACATAATGATGCCCTTGAAGTACAGTATGTATACAATTCAATTGTTCTTGGTTGAGCGCCATTAAACCATTATTAAAACATAATGGTGTAGAAAATCATTTCATTTCATTTTAGAACTCTGTCTTTTGCATTAACCTTGGCTTTTGTTTAATCACTACCTATACTGTACTTCAACAAGATATCAAATGGGTGATGAAAGGCAGAATGAGGAATTACTATCTGTTATTTGATATTAAGGGAAAATGTAGAATATGGCCTCCGGACTTACTGATGTGGGGTTTTCCAGTTGAATTTTTATTTTTTTGCAGATATCTATAGAAGCCATAATGGCAATTTCTTTTTATAGAGTAACCATTCCTGTGATGAATACTTAAGCATTAAAAAGCTTGGTGTCTTTCTATAAAAACATTCCTTATATTATAGCTGCCACACTGTATATGCCCCATCACTGTCAAGGTAATTGTATACAGTATGTCCCATTTATATTGTTAATGTTTTTCCTTGCACACCATTTAAACTATTTCCAGAATTTTACAAGAGCAGTGATGACATACATTGTATTCTCCACTGTTAACATGGTCACTAGATGGCATATGTTGTCGAAGCTGTCAGAGTCAATCCACGGCCATCAATAATATATATATTATTTATGCCACATTTAGTAGAATGTCCACAAAGACATGCTAAATAATCTTTTATATGACAACCATGTTGATCCTTCCATCAGTATTCACTTAGCAACAAGTGTATTAATATTTGCACATTGTAAGAAGAATGTTTTATAGAATGTCTATATGTCTTTATATGTGTACAGAACAAAAATAAATAAAAGAAAGAAAAATACAAATACACTGGGGATTAGTATGCTGGGACAGGTTTTCTGGGGGGAAAATCAGCTCTACTGTTCTACTGTCTGTAGGCTGATAATTCAGGGTGATCAAGAACTATCCATTTAAGTGATTGACTGGTGTTCACTTTTGCCATTGTGGTTTATCAGTGTTTGGAAGAAGTTTTATGAATTTTCCATGATTTAACATATTGAAGGGACATACATATTACTGGAAATTAGAATAGCAGATATATTTGTTTCCTAAGTGAGATAGTTTTGTAAACAATGTCTTCTAAAAATACCTCAGAGCTTACTTATCCAGAGCTATGGGTATTTGCCACATATAAATTTACCATTTTTAGCACAAGTGAAAGGTCAATAGAATTTGTTTATGATGGATGAAGAGTAGTGGCTGAAGGCATCTGTATACTGTTCAACATTGATTTTAATAGAAAAATTGTAAGAATGAGCTACTGGAATGATATAATGGAATATGGTAATCAAGGGCCCTCATCAGAAATGTTGATGTCCAATACAAGTAAATGGGCCCCCCTATAACCCAGTACAGCAACCATTATTAAGTGCTACTCTAGCCAAGTGCTCAGGAGATGTAGTAAGTAACCTTTCTACCAAGAGGATCTGATAAAGAAAAAACAAGTCCAAACGTCTAGCTAAAGTTTTCTGATTTGCAGTTAACCACACGCACAATCTGATGCTGAAGGGTTAACATCCAGCTTTATTTGACCACAGAGAGTGCAACAGTGAGATAATGTTTTGGGCTGTCAAGCAACCATTCGCTGTCACAACACTAGTTTAAGATTACACCAGTTGTAGCTCCTACCCAGCAAGGAGGACATTTGGTCAAGCTGTGCTTCCCCATCTGGTACCATATTTAGGTACCAGATGGCAGTGGTATGTGATCAAGACCACAGTTGTGATAAATATCACCTTTTGTGCATTGGCTGATTCACTAACAGGCAGTACAGAAGTGCATCCTGGCCTGGTTGACTTTCCTGTACTTAATTAATGAAACATTAATTTGCCTGCTTCAAGTTTGACTGTGGCTAAAAGTCTTTATGCCAGCCAAGTGACTACATTGGGCATGGTGTCATGAGTTCAGGACCTCTATTTCCTCCTAATAATTGTAAACAAACATGAAAACCATAGTGATCATTTATTTAAATCCTAGATACACGTGCAAGAGCTCTGAATGGTAGAAAGTCTTCTCCCTGAGTGCTCATTCAAGAAGTACTCATATTCATCATCAATTCACTCTGCACCTCATACCAGATTAAAAATCAAGTGCAATGTGCACAGTGTCAGGCATAGGTAGGGAACACCAAGGCAGGGGCGGGAAAGTTAGTTCTTCAGGAAGGAGCTGTTTGTGCATCCAGAGAGGGACCGAGTGTAACAGAACAGACTGAACTAGAGCAGAAAAGAGCAGGACAAAACAGGAGCAGAAACAGGATAGAAAATAGGCAAGGCAAGTTAACATAAAGCAAGGAGCAGATAGGGCAAGAGCAGTGAATAAAAGCCAGGGGCAGTACCTCAGTGCTCAAGGTTGGCCACTGCTCAGGCACTGGTGGCAAGGAGTACTGGCCTTGTTTAGGGTAGGGTCAGCCTTGATTGACTGACCCCACCTGACTAATTAGGCTGCTGCTGGGAATTGGCTGAAAAGACTAGGTGATAGGTAATGAGTAAACATGCTAGCTGCTCACCTGATCCAATGGTTGAAGGAGAACTAACCCCACACTAATTAGAAAAGGCCCATCTACTACCCTAGAGAGTCCCCCTCCCTGCTTCCTACCTGCATAGTGCATTATTCCAGAAAGTGTCCCTGGATTGCATGCTCAATTATTTATGCAGAGTAGCACAGCAGAGCTCATGGGAGTCATCTTCCTTCTTTGAACTTATTCTGAAAGGGAATCTGTATTTGGCTCATGCGCAGTTGGAGCAGTCCATTATTTGCACCGGCTGCACATGCATGGAAAAGGGAAGGGGGGACATGGGACTGGGCATGTATTCAACAGGTAATCTCAGGTTTTCTAAATACAACTACCTGCACCTCAGGGTGATCAACAATGGGACAGAATGAATAGTATAAAAAAACATGGTGATTTGCTTCTATTTTTTGGCACTTCTATTTTTTTGCATCCTGTCTAGTGATGGGCGAATCTCACCAGTTTCGCTTCGCCGACAAATTTTTGAATTTCCAGCGAAATTCGCGAATTGACAAAAAAATTTGCGAAACAAGTCGCGCGTCGTTTTCGGCACACGTCGCGTCAAAAACGATGCGTGACTCGTTTTTTTTTTCCGAATTTTTGCTGGCGTTTCGCAAATTTATTCGCCAGCGGCAAATCGCGGGAATTCGCCCCTGGCGAATAAATTCACACATCACTAATCCTGTCCCATAAATTAAAACTCATTTTACCATAGATCTCATTATATTATTTTTTGAATATCCAAGGCAGTAAGTAATTACTGAATTCAGATCTCACCTTATTTGTTCTCAATTGGGTCCACATGGGAGGGCACCTCTTCATTTCATTATATGTATATTTTGTCCTATGTCTTCCATAGTTGTCTTCCTATTTACTACTTCTTCTAACATGCTTATTATGAGGTAAATAATTACATGTTGGAAATATATGTCAAATTCCTGGTTCCAGCACCAACTTTCAAATTCTTATGGCTGCCGATTCAGGTGTCTGTGTTACACCTTACAATAGTCAAATGAGTAGATGAATCAAACAGCTCCAAGCAGTGTTTCGGAAACTGCAAAGTGTCTTTATTAGCAGTGTATGCACACTACATGTTTCGGGCAAAGTCCTTTATCAAGTGTAGCAAAAACAAATCATTATGAGATTTAAATATCTTCATGTAAAACAAACCACCTTCCCCCCACTTAAAGTGACAGTGTAGTGTTTATACCAATAAACATTTATCAAAGCATTATTAGTCCATTGAGTCCAATTAATCCAATTACAATAGTGAGTCCATCCATGTGAGTGATCAAAGTCCAAGGAGATTGCATCGGCCTGTCCTTGTAATGGCAAAAAGTCAATGGGAAACTAGTAGGTACTGCTATGCCGATAGCCTACCTAGGGTTGTTCAAAGCATGTAGCCTAATCCCAAATACACATTTATATATTGCCAGCAGTAATTAACTATACTTATTAACTATATGCTTACAGTCTCCCAAGTGCAATTCTTCACAAATGCCTTTTTAGTTTTAAATGCCTTAAGGTTTTTAACGCTGCTTAACACTTAATTGACATGCAATGCTTAGATCACATGCAACACTCGCTTAGCAGCTCCCACAATTACTTGTGCAATCAGAAATTTATGGAGGTTTGAAACCACAGAACAGAGAAGCTGATTAACTCCTCAGTTATTGAGGCTTTATAAGGGGACCATATTCTTGAATTAAGATTACCTCTCTTGGCGATATTGTTTTTTAAGTGTGCCCATGTTGGGCTGGAGTCGCAATGAGACCAGGCCAATAGTTTGTGTATTTGTGTCGCTTGATAATATTTTTGTAGGATTGGGACTCCAAAACCTCAATTTTCCTACGAGGTTGTTAGTGTTGCCTTCTATGAAATTTGTTACTCCTAAATCCTTAAATGCTTTGGTGGGAAAGGGAATTGGCAGTGTTTCAAACAGTTATAACAATTTAGGTAGTATACTCATTTTCATTGCTGCTATCTTTCTGAACCAGGAAAGTGTATGGTTGGATCATCGCTGCAAGGCTTCCTTGACTTGACTAAATAGTGGGGAGAAGTCATATAAATTTCTGCATATCAAAGTGGTTTTTGTTTCCAGGTATGTGATAAAGTTAGGCTTCCAATTATACTTAAATTTCGATTTTTGAAATTCCACTGTGGTCTGAGGGAGAGGGCTTCCTTTTTGTTTATGTTGACCTTGTTTCCTGAGAAAGACCCATATTTCTCCAACACTTTCTGCAAAAAAGGTAACATGAGCAAGGGGTTATTAACTGTTAGCAATGCATCATCAGCAAAAGAGGAGATCTTATACTGCTCATCTGCAACCTTGACCCCTGATTATTCTGAATTATTGCTGCTAAGGGTTCTATACTGAGGGCGTATAGTAGGGCGGGCAGGGGCACCCCTGCCTGGTTCCATTTGAGATTGGAATAAGTCTGCATGATTGACCTGGTAGTTTAAGATAAGTTGATGAATTATTTTATAGGCTTTTTACTGCTGTCATGTATGGGCCAGATAAATGTAAATGTTTCAGAAGAGCAAATAGAAAGGGCCAGCTTAGGCAGTCAAAAGCCTTTTCTGCATTTAACCCCCAAAGGAGCATGAGGCAATTCTGTCTTTTGGCTATTTCAATTAAGTTGATCTTGGTCATGGAGTATGGTTTTGTTTATTCTCCACTGTGGTTCCCTGGGAGGGAGTGTTGATAAATGTATTTGTATGGTGATTGATGAATGGTCTGACCATGTGATGGGTTCTATCTCAGTTGAGAAATCTAACCTCAGGCATGCATGCAAGATAAATAAATAGTCAATGCATCTATGCAATTTATGGGGATGGAATAGAATGTGTTTTGTTTCTCAGTAGGGTGAGTGATTCTTTATGGGTCAAAAAGAGAGTATTGCCTCATACAGTATATTGTCTAAAATTTTTAGAAAGTATTATGTGAGATTCAGTCCAAAGTTTGGTGAGTAAGACATGTCCCCTCCAAAAATTAAATAAGGACTTTGGTGGTCTGGTGTATTTTTTAGGACCTTTCATATGAATGTATTCTGGCCCCTGCTTGTGGAGTAAATATTTAGCAGAGTCAATAGCATCAATGGCATCCCCAAGTCATTGCTAATACTAGGGAGGGCTCTTGTGAGTCACCAATAACTTGGTTTACCACCAGACGGCATTCTTTGTGGATTAATATAGCCACTCCTGCTTTTCTGTGCATTGAATGCATAATAACTAAAGGGATAATGTTTGGGAGTCAATTTAGTTGAGTCAAAGTGAGTTTCTTGTATATAAGCTATGTCTGCTTTTAGGTTTTTATTTCTCTTAGGGCTAGATACCTTTAAGTGGTGCTGTTTAGCCCCTTTACATTTAGTGAAATTAATTTAATTATATTGATCAAATAAGGGAGTTATGCTAGTTTTGGCATATTGAGACAAACTTCTAGAGCTACACAAGTAGTTTGCAGCTAAAGAATTGAGTATTTGTACATTATAACAGAACATACTGTCAGGGCCCGAAGGCTCCGAGGAGGGATTGCGGACAAAGTAAGAAGCACATTCCAGCACAGTTCAAGGTATCCGAAGGGTAAAACAAGAGAGTGGTCAAGTCTAGGCAAAAGGGTCAACCCAGGCAGAGAAGGTTCGCAAGTCGAGTAATCAGGCAAGGAGTCAAAACCTGAATCAGTAACAAGTAATCGCACCCAGGAACTTCACAAAGAAAGACCTACACTTGGGCATTGTCTGTTATTGTCTGGCATCTTTTACAGGCTCACTTTGGCACCAAAACGGACGTGGTGACGTCATCGCGTTGGCGTGCTGACGTTCTGTTGCCGGCGACCAATCCGACACTGGTGACTCACTCTGACGGAGAGATGATGTCACAGAGCTGGGACCAGGAGGATCATCAAGGAGGACGCCGCAATCTTTGGACGCCAGGTACACATACATGCAATAGCATTACAATCAACAAATGTTAAACACTTTCTCAATAAAAAACATTTAGAAAAGGCAATAGTCAAGGCTGAGAGAGACAGAATAAAAGAAAAGTATAACAATTTACCATATCCAGTAGATTTAACACATTGCCTGTGTCTGGAGAAAAGTAATGTCAGCTCAAATGTAAGCGCTTACTAGAGCCAGGGGCTCAATATATGGGTGGGTGGAAATCTGGTGGGGGTGTACTAAGTAAGCCGCCCACCATTAGACCTTCATTAGCTTTGTACCTGTCAGGGCATAGATGCATAGCTTTGTACCTGTCAGGGCAAGATGAGAGAACAAGTTCTGCAGGTATTTAGGAATGGCAGAGCTTAAAACCACCTCCGGAATTCCCCTGAACTGTGAATTCTGTCTTCTAGAACTGTTTCATAAATTCTCACGTGTCCCTAAATTATGCCATATCATCCCTTAATTTGAGATTTTCATCCTCCAAAAACCGTATCCGTAAACTATATTATCAGTGAAAACCTCTAGTTTGTCTGTTCTGTCTCCAAAAAAATGTATCTCCCTTTGCAGTTAGCAAAATAGAGGCTGTTGCTAACTGCATGTCCAGCTCTGTGTCGCTACCCGGAGAATGACCTACATGGAGGCTTCGTGGACTTTCAGGGCGGCAGCAAGGAGGGAGCATCGCTAAGCTTCACGGTGTACACCTAGTCTCTCTGTGCCATTTTGGGATGCAGCCTGCTGATTCTGAAACTGTGAGCACTGCAGATATGGGGATATCGTGGGATTCTGGTCTTTAGGCTTTTTCTTGACCATTTTCTGTTGGGTACAGCGCATTGTTAAAAATGTTCTACCGTCATCTTGTGTGATTAAATGTCACATGATTTTTAGGATTAGGTCTGGCAAAAAAGGTCCTGGCCCAATCCCAAACTGAATCCTGGATTTGGTCCATCCCTAATTAAAATCACCCAGTACCCATGTGAACTTTATTAAGAAATATATTGTAAATCAATTGCATAGATAAGCATATACTGTAAATATGTATAAATACATACTAAATTCTAATAAAGGCACACTAAATGAACAATATTAACTTCACACACATGTAAATAATATTAAATAATAAAAAATATATTAGAATTAATGTTTCATTAGAGGAACTGTAAAAATGTGACACAAAATAATCTGTTTAAGGTTAGTGAGAATAAAATTTCACCATCAGCAAAGGAAAATATCTGTAATAGAAAAATCGATGAGATGTAAAATTAGCTTTTGTGAAATATTTTAGCGATGGTAAATATTACAGGAAGACTTTTCCTTTTGTCAAAGCAACGCTGAAATTTGCCACCAAAGCTCTTTTTCTTTATTACACATTACATAGCATGTACATTCAAAGAACAACATATATTACTGAAATGCACTTAAATCCTTTTGTTGAACTAAGTTATCTTTGTTATTCAGTAATTTCCCTTCTAAATTTATCTGAAAGCTGAACTAAACATATATTTAAATTTTATAGGGTACTAAAAGACAGCCTTGCCTTGCAAACCAGATCCACAGAATTATATTCATGCTCTCTGCTCGAGCCTCTGAAATATTGGAATCTGTTCGGAAGTAAAATACAAATATATATGCCAGTCAGTAGAGTCACTACAGTTGTGCACCTATCAAAGCAGTGTGTCTTTGTGTTGGTCTTTGTCCTTCTGATGAATTACATGTTCATGAACAGACAATTATTGATCAAAGAGTTGTAGTTTAATGGTGCCACATGACACACAGTTTTCTGAGAAAAGGTATTAATTGCCTTGCACTATGATGCATAACTTTTATAAGCAGACACAAGTAGGGAAGGGTTCTTTGGTGTCTTCAGTCATATAAATAAAGGAAATAATAGATGTACTACTTCCTAAGAAATTGTTTTTGATACTTTGATACCAATTCATAAAGCCCTAATACAGTATGCCTCAGTATCAGTATCATCAATATCTCCAAGGCCTTGTTTTCCTGCAAGTCTCTTCAAACCATGTAAACATAATTTGCTGTCTGCAAGTTTGGATATATGGCTCTGAACTATTAGGCTGTATCTGTGCTATAAACCAGCGGTTCTGGATGCATAGTTGGCCACAGGGACATAAAGGAGTGATTTACATGTCTCCACCCATGATGCATTATGGGAAACAAAACTCTCATTTTTGATATCTAGGCAGTGCTATATGTATGGCATGAGACAAGTAAATACCTTCTGATTTCAGAAGGCTTCACTTTGCATTAAATAATCCATTAATGCATTCTTTATTACTACTCTATTTTTTTAAAACTAGAATGGGATATAATTAATAAATGCTTTAATAGTGCATTAGAAGCTGACTGAGGGTGCATACTGACCTATGCAGTGGCCCTACTGCCGTCTTTCTTAGACAAACCATTCTTGATCAAGCCTGGCTCTTGCAAGCAATGACATTAAGCAGTGTCAAAGTATTAGAGCAATCAGACTGGTTGGGGGGGGGGGGCAGTCCCAAAATGGTGATCTGTAGATTGTGGCTAATGCCAGAAAACTGCTGTAAGATATCATAGACACACACTACCTGTTTGGCTACTGTGCAACTGTTTAGACCTGGAAAAAATTTAAATACCAGGCCAGACCTGGTGGGGGGTCAGAATTGAAACATACAAATATGGGCTTGCACTCAAAAAAAATATATCATACACGGTGGTATTGTTAAATGTGTCAGAATTGAGATTTCTTGGTGACCAGAAGGACAGGAGGACAGAGATGGATCCAGGTCAAGCTTCAAGACAAAAAATGTGGATGAAGACACTCTGTATTGAGATTCATAACACAGTAGAGATACCAAACCTGTAATTTCTAGTAAACCATGCTTGTTGTTTGGTCTTTGCATCTTGCTCTTGGCATCGAAGGGGAGACCAGACCGGACATGGGGTAGGCGACAGAGCAGGTACGTGCCTGGTGCCCCCCCCAGCTTTGCGCCTTAAGCCCATGCCTGCTCTGCCTACCCCTTGGCCCAAACTTGTACTTAACTGGCTTACAGAGCGGCAGTACTTGGGCAGGACAATTTGGGAATGCAGTGCAGTTGGGACTTGTTAATATAAAACATTCTAATTATTTATACCTATTTATAAAAAGGATTATTTATTGAAACCCCTGCTATTAAAATTACACCAAGGATGAGGATGATGAAGAAGATCAGCTCCTGACTTGAATGAGGTGAAAGAATTGGAGATTTGGGAAGAGGGATTATGTCCACATGTCCTATATTAAATTGTATCTGAATTTCTCATGTGTGCATGCTTTAATTTCATATTTACAAGATGGCTATGCAGGATGCTATACGCAACTCATTTCATTAAAATGTCTGTTTATTTCTATTATTAGGTCCCTAATTTTTCTAAAACAGTGTAAATGGTCTGGCATCCAGCATGGTGCTCTACAAAAAAGAGGTGGATATGTTTGCTCAGTTTGATTATCAGAAAAACACACTCTTCCTATAATGTCCAATGCTGTTGACAAGGAGTCATTTTCACTCTTGTCAAGGACAGAACAGCAGGATTAAGTAACTGTGGAGGAAATGCAATTACACAGCAAGAATGCTGGTTAACCCCTAGCCCATCATTTTGCAAACTGGGCATAAAGTTTAAAAGTAACTGCCATTGCAAGATATATAAAAATTAAAGGATTTTTTTTATTTGAAAAAAAGCAGCATTTAGTGAAGCAGAGATTTGAGCATTTGCTATTCACAGATTTTGGTAAAAATAAAATCCAGTATCAGGCAGTATTGATGGAATGTGGAGATAATAAATTCATTAAGTTATATACAAACTGTGAGCTGTTCCGGTGATTGATTTTGGATTAAATATTTATGACGAGGTAAAGCCAAAAGTTGTAGTGCTCCTGCTTTATTGAGCTTATGTCACTAGTGTAAACATTTATTATATGAGGGAGGCTTAATGCTTTTTGTAAGTAGATTCAAGAATTACTTTCTATTGTTAAAAAAAAAAAACAAGGCAACAATTTAATGGGTGTGCCCAAAATTAGGCTTCTCCTGTATTGGATACAATTTAAGATGCTCCAAAGCAGGAGAACAGAGAATCTGATAAATGCATAATATCCAGGATCATGAGCCAAGGTCATGTGCAGTATAAGCCAAGGCCAGGTTGTCATTTAGTGTACATGCTCCATATAAATGATGACAGTAGTAATTAAGACTCTAACAGTATGTGGGGGAGCCAAGATGACTGCGGCTAAATCTACTTAGCAACTTTGCATTTTTGGGTACTGCTACCCAGTGGAGATTCAATTTGGGAGACTGGGGGACCAGGAAGAGGCTCTTAGAGGAGGAGTTTATCCCTATGTACAGTTTGAATACTGTATTTAAGGAGGTTCTTATTTATCAGATGGTAATTTAAGAAAATTAGAAGGCCTCCCTTGAGAAAATAAAATTGGATCTATTTAAAGTTGCAAAGTTTTCGTGTTACGGTTGTTATGTCCTGCAATGTGGAGAGCAAATATTGGCTACCCTACATTGGATAGTGTTGAAAAAGTGTTAGTAGCCTTTTAAGCAAATGATCAAGGGAATCTTATCTACTTCATAAGATTCAAAGACCATGTAGTGCTGAGCACCACAATATTAGAGTTCAAAGAATGCATTTAACAACAATGGTTTTAGGGTGCATTTGGTTGTTCCACCAGTATACAGGCCATATATCAACTTGTAATTTCAGGTTCCTCCAGTAGAGGAATGATCATAGGAAGGTGCTCCGCTTGAAATTCGATATCATCTTAATTCACAAATCTACAGAATCTTCCTGTGGAGTGCATGTGTGTTGTAATTTGGTGGTTTGTAGTGATGGGCGAATCTTAGGCATTTTGCTTCGCCAAATTTTTTGCAAATTTCTAGAGGAATTCGTGAAACAGCGAAAAATACACAAAATGCCGACACATCTCGTTTCAGAAGCGGGCGCACATTGTCAGCATCGAAAAAACTGATGCTGGCTTCCAAAAATGGATGCCTGCATCCAAAACGAGACGCAGGTGAATTTTCACCAGGCAAAATTTTCCTGGCATTTTGCAAATGCATTCACCTGCGGCGAATCACAGGAATTCACCCCAGGCGAATAAATTTGCCCATCACTAGTGGTTTGTCCTCTGTTTCAAAATATGTATTTGTATTCTTAATAATTTTCTAAAACTAATATGTTAGCTCATTGATCCTGCATCTTTCTTATTTGAGGGATTATGATCTCCATCTATACACTACAGATCACTCATGGTTGGTATGTGGTAAAAGTGTAAGGATAGTAATAAATTTATTTTCTGATTGGACAGTTCCCAAGGATTTACAAGTTTCAAACCTTCAAATTAAGTTGTAAAAAGAAGTTTTCATTAATAGTGAGGGGCGAATCTCCCCAGTTTCAGTTCACCGAAAAATTAGCAAATTTCCAGAGAAATTCGCGAATTGCCGAAAAATTCGCGAAACGAGTCGCATCATGCTTTTGATGCGTGTCGCGTCAACTTCGACGCGCGTCGCGTCGTTTTCATCGCGTCAAAAACGACGCGCGACTCGTTTTTTCGGCGAATATCGGTGGCGTTTTGCGAATTTATTCGCCAGCGGCGAATCGCGGGAATTCGCTGCGAATTCGCCCATCACTATTCATTAAGTACTAACCCAGAGTGGCTCCAGTTTCCTGTTGTCGAACTTCATAATGTTAATGATCAGCTGTCAACAGAAAATCTGTATAATGCTCTTATTAGTACTTGCCAGGATAATACTGTTTTCAAGACCACAGTTAGAATTCCTATTATATGATGAAAATTCCAGCAGTTAAATCTGTGCATAGTAATGGAAATTACAGTCCAAAGAGAAAACACCTGCATCACTTCAACAAGCTTTCAGTGACTGCTTATCACCAGCAAAAGCAAAGGGGACCATGGTAGTAGGAAGGAATACAGAAGGTCAACTCTAATCTGTTGCAATACTGGTACAAATATCAGAGAGACTGAAGTATGCCACTACGGGGAACTAACGATTTAACCTGCTGTACTTTGGTTAGATGACTTGACAGCCCCTCTCCTAAGAATTAAAATGAACCAGCCAGTTGAAATTGGGAAGTGCTACATCAGTTTGGGGTTGAATTCTTCATATCTTATCTTCTGATCTTCATTGAGGCCCAAACTATTTCCAGTTTCACTTGGGACACTTTGTATACAACATGATGTTTCAGTTTTAGCTCAGTCCTTTTGCCTGATAAAGATTCAGGTTTAGTAACACTCTAATGTCTTGCTATTTGCTAGGGTTATCATCTTTCAGACTCAGAAAAGCTGGGGGTTATGGTGATGTCACAGGGTGGAGGCAGGGCATGGGACATCAGAGGGATGGGCTATGATGTGACGATTGGCAGTCAGTCAATCACAGTGTCAATCTAGGGGAATCCTGCCTAGTTTTCCTAATTTGGGTCAAAACTGGACTGGTAGCAACACAACTATGCACAGGACTCTTATGGCAGATGAGGATTCCATCCATTTCTGGGATTATAGCTAATGATAGGCGGATTTGTCCTGAAGTTAATGGGCATCAAAGTAATTTTTACATCCACGACAATTTCTATATGCGCCTATTTTGTCCAAATTAATTAAAGTCAATGGGAGTCTGAATAATTTTGACGTGCGAGCCCACATTTTTTTTGATGCAGTTTTGTAAATGTATTTATAAAAAGACAAGTAGCCCAATGCTATAAGATACTTCCTCAGGGGCAAAATTACCCATATTGCACTTCAAAGAGTCCTATATCAAGTCTCTGGGTGGTTCCATCAATTAGTATAACTGGACATTTCCTTTCTTTATCCAATTGGAAAGGATCAGTTTACAAAGATTTAAGTACATACAATGTAAAAACAATTAGTCATTTAAAAGACAATTATTCTATACTATGTCAATGTTTAGACCATTGGTGTAAGTAAGTGTTTTTAATTTGTGTATCCAGAATGCTTCTTCTTTTGATATCAGTTTAATCATGTCACTTCCTCGTCAATGCGCCTTTTTCTGTATTATCCAAGTAAAGGTTAACAAAGAGGGATTGGAGTTATGGTGTGTTTTAAAATGGGCTGGTACACTATGGGGCAGATTTACTAAAATTTGAATTCGAGGGTTAAAAAACCCTTGAATTAGAATTTTTAATTTAAAGGGGAAGTGGTTGAATTGCAAAAACATTCAAATTTGAATGTTTTTACCGCAATTCGACCAATTAGATCAATCGAACGATCGAATAAAAAAATTTGATTGATTAAATAATTCTATTCAAACGATTTTAACCCTTCAATCAAATTTTTTTATATTCGATCACAAAAAAAACCCTATGGGAGCTTCCTATATGGTTTTAAAGCTAATCGGTAGTTCCAAGTTGGCGAACTGGCCTATCAAATTTTTTTTTAAAATACAATTAAATTCGAATTATTCACATTATTCGAGTTATTCAAATTATTCAAAGTGACCTGATTTGCATATTCGAAATTCGAATTCGAATTTTTTTAAATAATTCCATTGAATTTCAAATCCTTCATGTTAATTAAGTTAATGGGCCCCTTTGTGTTGTTATGCCCTTTCGAATATTAGACGTCAATATAGTTTGGCTAATTTTATCTATTTCACAAATTTTCTGCAAAGCGAAACGGATCAGATTTTCCCATAACAAACTGTAAACAAAATTTAAAACAAACTGGTAGCTAAAAGATGATGACTTCATGGGGGGCTGTTATTTTGCATTTTGTAGACTCATTGAAAGGACATTAATTGAAAGAACTCACTGTATTTTAAGTTTTTTTTATGTTTTTACATTTTTTTTATTTTTGAGTTCATACTAATTTGTTTATTTTTTTCTTAAATAAAAACTGGAAATTCAAATTTTTTTATAAATCTGCCCCTAAGTGCATCTATATATTCAGTGAGACAACATGAAAAAGACTCATGTCCATAATGTTCAACCTTTCTTTTTTAAGTGAGCCTAAATAACTGCTAGTTCTTCTAGAAAAAGGCATTTAAGCCATTTACTGCAACCAAACACCGTTCAGAGTAGTATTGGCAATTTTTCTGTCTGGGAGATAACGTAGTTTGTGCCATCAAGCTGAAATTTGTTCATTAGTTTTACATATTATTATTGGAAATAATAATAATAGTGGTAATGTGGAAGAGCTTTTTGAGACACAGTAGGCACTATGATAATGATGAGGCCAGCATTGTTTTTCTAGCTGTACAGTGTGAACAATTAGTAGCTTTTGCCACTTTCCTTTATATTCTTATACTGAAAAGTTCAAACTGACTGTGACACCAATGCAATTATTATTCCAGGGGTCTTAGGGATATAAAGCAACAGTATCACACAAGCACATATCTGATTGATGCTATAAAGGTGCACATATTCATTTTTTTTATCCCAGGTGAAGGCATAATTGGATGGGTACTAACTTGTGCATAGTCACATTTCATGGCTGTCTTCCTTCTAATGTCCAGTTGCCTAGCAACCAAATGCTCAAGAAGCCACTTTGGTAAAGGATTTGACCACCTCAGTGCACTTCGTTATCAATATTTTCCCGGAATAAACTAGAGAATGAACATACATAATCACTAAGCAAAATAGTATTACAGGAATAATGTTAAAATAATCAGGTGCAATTGCAAATAGCCTTTAATTTTGTAGGGTTTTGATTAGGATTTTCTGATGGATTTTTTTTTGCTATATTTTAGTATTTATAGTATGTGAATATTCACAAATTACACTGGAGATTGAAGGTTTCCTTGTAGTTTCAAGGGCAAGGAAAAGTAGAATCTATTGGAGGTAATTCAATATTCTCAGTTATTCTAGTCTGGCTCTGAGCTGGTATTATACTTCTTTCAAAAATGCACCTGCATGGGGTTCTTTTCTTTACAATGCCACACCTCCACACACTTCCAGTGACCCAGCATGTCCTGTACTTGCACACTGCAGAAATCATTGTTACTGTACTGTGCATTCACTCGCCCAAGGTAACATAATCGATGCTCAGCCACCGTTATGGTCCACTGATTGCTGACCCTCAATCTGATGTCACAGAATGGTTAGGGGTGAAAAACAGTGTCGGACTGGGTCTTGGGGTCACCGGGGCCATAACCTTAAGGGTCCCCACCTGCACCCCCTTTGTGAACTCCCCTCACACAGTGCTCTGTCAAGTACCTCCTCCTGGGCCAATGGCAATCAAGTAGTTGGGTGTTCAGGACTAGCTCAGATCTTGACCTGAAAGGGCCTCCATAGCAGCAGTTTAGGGGCCCACAGGCCCTGACCATCTGAGAGGGAGGAGGCAGTGGTCCTGGGTTGGTGGGGCTCAAAAGGGCTGGGGCCCACTGAGTTTTCTCCCTGTGCCCCGTTGGCCCAATCCACCCCTGCCTAACAACTTCCCCCTCAGTGTTTCTACCTCTACTGGTTCTTTAAAGGAGAATTAAATCCAAACCTTAACCAAGGCTCTTTTTCCTCTCACACCAAGGAGACCTTTTTCCAATTATGGTTCTGCTCCCACTTATCTGTACTGATATTGTGCACAGCTGTACAGTTGAACTGAAAGTCCTTGTGTCTGGGTCATTGACTTTCTTTTGTACAATGACCACCAACCAGAAGCATGCACACATAAAACACATACTCCAGATGAACATAAAGTCAAGAGGCTGGACATTGAGAAAGCCCACCATACTGTACAGATCTGCCTTAATACAGATATGGGGGATCAGGGCTGATGTTGGAGGTTTTCATGGTACAGCTGATGAAAGAGTAGGGTGTCTATACAGAGGTACTATTCATGTTTCATTCTCCATTCTCAAGTCCAGTAAGGAGCAAATATTTTTTGTGCAGTATTGAGTTTCTCTAGAAATGCAAACTTATTCTGGGTATTTAGCCAAAAGCTTAAAATGAGGAAACATGATATAAGGTTAAGAAAGGGAGTAGTAAGTCCAATCCAATTGTATTTGCCTTTTTTATTGTTCATGCTTAGACCATTGTACTTCAAACCTAGTGCACAATACTTTAGTTTGTATTTAATAGATTCTTACATCTATAAATGTAAAGGGTTCTGAGCTAAAGCCTTATTCCTCCCTCTCCTCCTCTTAAATCCATTAGTCAATTCTTTTGATACTAAAGAGGCAGAATAAATGGACATCTTATCTTGAACTTTAATGTTAGCAGTGGATTGGTAAATGGCCAGTCCTTATCTTTACACCAGTTATACTGACCTTGGGCAAATGACCAGGGATCTGGGCTTAACGCCAGATACCAAGGCAGATGGCCAAAAAACCTAAATCTTTAAAAATTCAGAGGAGAAAAAATAATTGAATTTTAGCAGAGTTAACTCATTAATAACATGTATCTGGTGTATTGTATAATATCATTGTTGCTCAAAATAGCACATTATGAACATAATAGCCATCTAGTGTATATTGGATATAAATGGATATGTTGTCTTTAAACAAATTCTGGAAAACTTTCCTAGCTCACTAAGCAATACTAATCTAGAGCAGGTACAATAATAAAAGAAGATAGAAGTACAGTATATTTTCCCTAATGCAAGAAAATTCTCAATAACCCTCAAAATGGCCAAAAAAGTGCAACCCTGTTGCATTGCATATCCCAGTTCTTACTGGTAGACGCTTATATAATGTAGAACTAGAATGTTTACTTTGATCTCTACCTGGAGTTTCCTGAATTGTCCTTAAGGTAAATTTTTAGAGGAAATGCAACCTTTTCCTTTAACCCTACATTCCATGAGATGTAATTCCCAAACCAGAGATTAGAAGCAGGGCTTGGAGGGACTGCATGACCTGGGCTCAACATCATTAATGGGCCATAACCTACTGTACTTTGAATTTAAAGGTTGGGTAGAGTTGAGGGTGGAGTTCTAGTAAGGGTAGAGGAAGGCATAGCTCAGTTCCTTATACTGTAAAGTAGGGCAGCACAAAAAAAGTCCCACCCTTAAACAGTTAATGGTGTTTGCCTTAATGGTTTATTTTTTGCATTTCTAGCTGTCACTTATGTGGATTTGGAGTGAAATGGTACTCATAAGGGTTATCAGTTAAGTAGTTTAAATTTGGGTGGCAAGTGTAAGATACTTCAACACATGATGGAAGGTGCATGGCTTTGAAAACCATTCTGACCTAGTAATAGAATGTGTATTTGTAATGCTTCTCTGGCATAGGAAGCCTATGTCTTTGATAGTATCTTCACATTCTTGAATCTGTTGCTTGGATTTAATACCTTGCATTGCATTTTTAACTGTCGCTTGCTGCTGAATCTTGTTTTTAATCATTTGTATGCTGATCCCTACCCCTGCCTGGGCCAGGTCCTATTATTGATTATGCTTCAACTTCACCTGCCCTTAACTCAGCTGGCTTTTTGAACTTTGTTGCCTTTCTGATTTAATCCAATGATACACAATTCTGTTCCATCTTCAATTGTTGCTATGCCTGGGGGATCCCACATGCAAGTTCAAGAATGTAGGCAGCACTGTTTTCATCAGCAGAACTCAAACATGGCAAGCTACTCCCATTTTACTACACTTGCATCCCGCACTAAACTTTATAAAGAACCCTTTTGAGGCTGCATGATATTGTTTCTTAGTATTATGGGATGGCAGATTGATGGGAGCTCTAGTAGTAAGGTGTTCCTTCATGAAAATGTTAAATGTTCCTTGGTTTTTGTATTATTGATGTTTAAGCATCACTAATGTATACGAAATACACAAAGTAATTTGAGATTTTTCGTGACATAATTTAACTGGTTAGACAGGTAAACAAGTCTTGGGTGATGCCAGGGTCATGCAATAAAGGGTGAATGATAGAAGTGTACAGCATCCTTCTCAATTATAGCTTTAATTGTATAATCACAAAAAAAATTTCTTTTGTTCTGAAAACAGGCCCATAGACTCCAATAATTTTGTAAAAAAAAAAAAAAAGAAGTTAATTCCAACAGCTGTCTTTATGAGTCAAGTTGAGTGCAGAACTTAGGGGGTGCTGAAAAGTTACCTCAAAAAAAGTTTTGTGGCTTAGAGAGTGTCCTCACTCCTCACTAACTTTTCTCACTTTTTCACTCATTAACTTTTTCTCCCGTTTTACAAATTTTATGGTGAAGCTATGCTAATTACAAACAGAAATGGGTGAATCTGTTATTTGAATTGGTCAAAAAAAATTTTTTACAAACTTTTTTTATGGTGACTGCACTGCACAATACATAGCTTGTTTTTTTTTCACAGGCTAAGCCTTGCAAAAAATGTTGCTCATGCTCACGACTAGTCTCAAAAACGATCCCATACTTGGGAACATCGGGAAAAATAGGCTGGTGCCACCTTTTAAGTGCAGTTCTTAAAGGCAGCCCAAAATGACAGGAATGTGCAACCAGTGAAGACAGTTTTGTCTACAACTGCAAATTTAATCTTAAAGAAATCCTTAATGACAGATTGTTTCAAATGTTAGTCTTTTCATTGCTTTACTGGCACCACCTTTCATTAAATAAAGTTCTCATACCAAATCAGATCATTAAGGATCATTGCTTTCATATTAAACATGAAAATGAATAGCAAAGTGGATACTGAATAACATCTTCTGAAGTGGATAAATGTAACTGTACTTTTTAAAGATGAAGAGGTTTCTTGCAATGGCTGTCTGTATTTGTCAGGTTAACCGCAGAATTAGGGGAATGCTGAATAGAGAAGACAAATGAGATAATGAAAGTTGTCAGATTTGGGGGGGGGTTCTTGTTGAAAATGTATTACAATTAAAAATGTTCTTGAAGGAACAGTATGTATTATTTTGAATTAGTTGAATTAGTTATACTAATCTAATTTTTTATGAATCCTGAAATTATTTTGTATTCTATACTCATAGATTGACATATTTGTTCTATATTCCTTTTATTTTTCTTGGAGTTAGTATAACCCTAATTTGGTTACTGTCTCTTTAAATAGCAATTTACCCTTTTCAATCCAGGGGCTCTGAGTCACTTTTGCATATGAAAAGTACTGGAAACTGGGAATTACAGCGTAGTGCATCCACCTAGGGAACACTGAGGAACATATAGGGGGATTCCACAAGGAATAATAAAACACACAGTTTGCAGATGAAACAAATATAAACTTTATATAAGCTGCAGTAAAACTTTGGCAAACTAATACACCATGAACTCCTACACTGGGGACATGTGGGGCACTACCTAAATCAATATCAGGTACCTTGACTTGGTTCTCCAACACAGTCCTTCCCCAAAGCTCTTATTCCCCAGGTAGTGCTACCATTACCCAAAAGTACCTCACCCTTTGGAATTTAGCAGCTCTCCCACATAGCAGGTAAATACACAAGGCCTGTCTTCAGTTTGGGGCCCCACACTTGTATCCTTGCCAGTATCCTCCCTTGGGTGACTCATTTACCAGGGTGCTCTCAGAGGCAGTCACCCTGGAGATTACAGGCAGCTCTAATGCACAATCAATCTCACCAGTTGCACCTTTCTTCTTTTGAGTATCTAGTGTAGAACTATAGTAATTTGAGTGCACCTTTCTGTGAGCTTCACTCCCAATATATTGCTCCGGATGAGACCTTAAAGGGGTGGTTCACCTTCAAGTTAACTTTTAGCATATTGTAGAAGGGCGAATTCTAAGAAACTTTTCAATTGGTCTTCATTATTTATTTTTCATAATTTTTTAATGATTTGCAATTTTCTTCTGTTTCTTTGCAGCTTTCAAATGGGGGTCACTGACACCATCTAAAAACAAATGCTCTGTAAGGCTACAAATGTATTGTTATTGCTACTTTTTATTACTTATCATTATATTCGGTCCCTCTCCTATTCATATTCCAGTCTCTTATTCAAATCAATTTGTACTCTAGAAACCAAACTGCTGACACTGCAAACTAGAGAGTTGCTGAATGAAAAGCTAAATAACTATAAAACCACAAACAATAAAAAATTAAAACCAATTGCAAATTGTCTCAGAATATCACTCTCTACATTATACTAAAAGTTAACTCAAAGGTGAACAACCCCTTTAAATCTTAGGGAGTAAGCCCTCGCAACGAGTTGGAGGCAGGGTGTAGTGCAACTCTAACTGTATTCAGGGTGCGAAGAATTGGGCACCAGTGGTTCTTATAATTTAACCAAAGAACATATTTATTGAACAGACAATCCACACTGGAGTGTACGGCAATCACATCAGCACATGCAGGATCAACAGTGGATAGGCCATACTCACAGCACCTTTGGTCAGAAACTGTCCCCTTCACACATGGGAGACAATGTATATGCAGCCTTGAGGCGGTACACCCAGTTTTCAGCCTTTTCCCTAACTGGAACCTGAGGAGACACTTCTAATCCTAGGTCTGTGCACTTAGTCCCTACTCTGGGCAATTAGTACCCGGGATCTTAATCCCACTCACAATCATCGTAGGAGCCTTAAACTGCTCACCTAAATAATCCTAGCTATCTGTCACTCCTATAGTGACCTATAACTGTGAGTAGCCTATCTATACTAGACCTGACCTGTCTAGGTTCCACTCGAGCTCTGCCTGCTTACTCAGCGAAGAGCCAGCACAAGATGGACACTGAAAGCATGTCTTACAATGCTTTTATACTTTAGCACAGTGTCATCTACTGGTCACTATGAGTAACAGCAAGGGGCATGGATTAGAGCAGGAATAGGAAACAGTTTCCCATCCTAACTGTATTTTAGGACCCAATTAGGTGTTCATAACACTCGAGGACTGCCTGCTAAATATACTGGGAGGTTTACCAGTCCCCTAAACTAGCAACTTGGTAGGGAACAGGATGGCTTCTTTCTGTACTTCCACTGTTTAACAGCTTGAACAGCTTTACAGGACTTGATTCGGGCTGGATCTTTCACTACACAGTCTGTGTTCTACTCTGTCAAAGGTCCTGCACATAAGGCTCCACAGACAGGCACACCCTCTCACCCCAGGATGTACTGAGGTGCCCAGCCAATCGGGTCACTCTCCCGCCTGTAACTGGGCTGGATGATGTCACAGGCAGAAAAACAGGGGAAGAATTCCTCTTGCCCCCTACATTAGTTTGAAGCATCAGTAAAAAAACAAAAACTATATGTCTGAATTAAGTAATGTTGTCCAAATGAAAGAATCTGAAATGGGGATAAACACTATAAATCAGAATTAAATAGATTTTGCAGAAATGGTAGTAGAAGAACATGGCTTTTCTATACAGAGAAGGAAAAGCTGGGCTCACCACTAATTTTAAAACCATTAGGCGGGGGTGAAATGGCATTTTTTAGTAGTAGTATGCACAAAATGTCTCAATATCTTAAATATATTGATAATGGGTTGAGTGCAGAGGACATCTTGTATTTGTCTAAATGTATTTTGTGGTCACAGCCTCATTGCACCCCCTCTTAATGGTTTTAAAATTAGTGGTGAGCACAACTTTTCCTTGTTATAGTTCTACAGGAGCAGTGGCCAGCTCCAAGTTGTAGCCCCACCCTTTCCAGCTATAGACAGGTGATCCCACTGGTGTCTAATAAAATGGCAACCAAGATTCAGAGTCTTACTTTGAAAGCAGCTAGTAAGTTGCAGGTAAAACTTAGTCCCTTTATAAAATGTTTAATGAAGCAATAGAATGATGAAAATTGAAAGTAGGACTGGCCAGATATGGGATGACTTTGACGTAGTTGGCCAGCTTAAATATATTGCAATATATGGACAAACAATCCCTGTTTTGTTTAAAGGGTAAGGCATTTTTTAGTAGCAGTATGCACAAAATGTCTCAATGCCTTAAATATATTGATAATAGGTTGAGTGCAGAGGACCTCTTGTATTTTTCTATACAGAGCCCTGACCTCAACCTAAACACCTCTGAGTGCAAGCCAAGTTTGACCCCCAAAATCATGGAAGCAAAATCACCCCAATACTGTTCCAACATCTACTGCAAAGCATTCCTAGAAATTAAAAGAAGCCTTCCTACAATGTTAATGCTGTTTTAACAGAGTCTTCATTTTTGTATTGTATCAATAAATACAAATCCTTACAGATGGTACCGTGGTTAGTACTATTGAAATGTACAACCCTATATGCACCCAACCCAGCACAAAGTTTCAACTTAACTATTTTAGAGACACTTGGTGCCTCACCTGTGTCATGGTTGCTGGACCAAGCAACACATACAGTAACTAGAGGGTGCTATCTGCAAGGAGTTTGTATGTGCTGGATAATATTTAGATATATTTACGGTGCCATTTTTTCAGAAATGTTGCTTGTGCCACATGCAACTTTAGGAAGACAAAGGGAGCTTAGGGAGCTAAATTTGTGGCTAGGGTTTGGATTCCCAGCACACTAATTATTAGAGTACAAGCTACTGTATATATTAATGATGGATTACTGCTCAATTGAAAGTTGGCCACTCTACTATGATAAAGAAATGCTATTGGAGTATTTAAACTAGGCAGGGGAGAAATAAGTCAAATCAACTGGACTGTGTTCTTTTTTCCTTGAACACATGTCATCATTCATCCAACTGCCTTTCTCAATTAATATTCTGAAATGAGAAAGCCAGTTGGATGACTGATAAAATGTCTTCAAGGAAAAAAAAAACACAGCAAGTTCAGTTGTTTTGACTTATTTCTACAGACATGCTCTAAAGAAATAACCATTGATGGCATTGGGGAGGGTGTGGAATCCTTCTGGGTAAAGACTTTAACTGGGCAAAAGTTTACAATGAAAATGATCATTGGTGTATTCTACAAACCACCATTGTGATGGGAATTAAGCCCAGCTACTTTTACATATGGAGGCAACTTCCCAACTGTTATGGGTGACTTCAATTATCCAGACTTTGACTGGAGTATTGGGGTTTTTAAATCAGGAAACCCTATCCATATCATCAAATGCACACACACAAGGAGAGGAGGTCACAAATGGGTGGTGGACAGGGCCCACCAATATTTTTTTGCTGGGGGTCCAGGCTAGTCATGCTATGTGTATATGTCCCATAAATGGTAGAGAAATATGATGGAACATTCTGATCAGCAGCATAGAACCAATTATCAGATGTTACTGGCAGTTGCTCTGTCTGGGTGGTTTACACCAGTGCAGTGCAAACAGAAATCCAAAACCCCTAATAGCTCATTGATATCTCATTTCTCTCTACAAGGGAAATCTTCATTTCTGGTGATCAGTTTTTGTAATTTCATCTCCTTGACTAGTCCAGGCTTACACCATAAGTGATCCACCATAGATTTTATAAAATAATGTGTAAGATGGGATCCAGATTAATTAGTGGGTAGCATAGAAACTAGCAAGAACAGCATATTACTAGAAATTCTGTAAACTAAACTAAGACAGCACAACAGAGCTCTTTGACTGCCTACAGCATGTTTCAAAGAAATGTCTAGTAATTGGTGACGGTGTCTGTATAATGAGTTCTGCCTTCTACTTATGTTCTTTTGTTGTCCTTCCCCTGGTGTTTCTGCCCCCAGTGGTTTCTTTATTTCTGTGTATTATACTTAAAAGCTCTTCCATCCTTTCTCTTATGCATATGTTTCAGAGTTGCCCTTGTAACCCACCAACTGTGCATTTTTCTTGGGCATGGACAGGCAGAACAGGTGGGTAAAACAGCAGTACATGTGGAACTGTCAATATGAACCAGCCATCGCATTCCTAATCCAGCTGTGCCACTGTATGGATACACAAAAACATATTCAGCTGGTGGGTGACATGGTCACCTTGGACAACTTAGAGAATTGCTCTAATGTCCTATAGCCCTGTACTAAAATAATAAAACCAGTGAAACCAATAACTCAGATCATTAAGACTGAATATTACTGTTTTAATATTTGTCATTGTTATGTTTTGTCATTAAAAATAAATATTTGGAAACCCCAAATGCAAGCCAAGATTGACCCCCAAAATCAGTGCCCAAGCTCCTAAGTAGAAATGGAAGTCAAATCACACTAATACTCTTCCAACATCTACTGCAAAGCCTTCCTAGAAGTTAAAAGAAGCCTACCTACAAAGTTAATGATGTTTTAACAGAGTCTTCTTTTTTGTACTGTATCAATAAATACAAATCCTTACAGATGGTACCATGTTTAGTACTAATGAAATGTACAACCCTATATGCACCCAACCCAGCACAAAGTTTCCACTTAAAGGGCACCTATTGGTTAAAAATGCTATCCCCAACAAAAGGTGCGGGCTGGTAGAGCCCGCAATCTGATTGGGGATAGCAGTAGTTTTAAAAAAAAATGCCCTAATGTCCTATAGCCCTGTGTTAAAATAATGAAACCAGTGAACAAATAACCCAAATCATTAAGACTGAATATCACTGTTTTAATATTTGTTATTGTTCATTATGGTTTGCCATTAAAATATTTGGATCAAAACTGTCAACATATTTTTCCTTAAAACATTTTATATATACATAGATTGAGGAAGTCCGAGAGAGAGAGAGAGAGAGAGAGAGAGAGAGAGAGAGAGAGAGAGAGAGAGAGAGACAAAGAAATACCAGCAAAACTGGGAATTCTGCAGTGATCAAATTGTCATATTTACTGTATGTGCATTACCAACATGATGTTTCGGTCCCAATTGGGACCTTTCTCAAGGCCTAAAACGTCACGTCTTTGAAAATAAACTGGTACCAATTTTGCCTTTGTCGTGCCTCAAACTCTGCCTTTGTCCATAAAAGGTGTACGTAGCAGTAAAAGTGAAATTGAGTCTGGCACTCGCAGGTTAACTGCAAAAATGTTTTATTCACAACATGTTTTGGGTGCAGAATTCCCATTGTTGCTGGTCTTTCTTTCTCTGTATGGATTCATTTACTGTGCACCTGGGTTATATTCGAGGACATTATAGACAAATATTAGGGGACCTTTTTACCCATAAAGAGGATCACCAGAGGCCACCCCTTCAGACTTTCATTTGAAGCAGCGTAGGTGGTTCTTCACAGTAAGGACAGTGAGGTTGTGGAATGTACTGCCGGGTGATGTTGTGATGGTTGATTCTGTTGATGCTTTCAAAAGGGGCTTGGATGATTTTTTGGACAGACATAATATCATAGGCTATTTTGATACTAAACTCTACAGTTAGTATAGCTATGGGCATGTATGGTTTGTATGAAAAAGTGGAGATGTGTGTATGTGTATGTTGGGTTTTTAATTTGGAGGGATTGAACTTGATGGACTCTGTCTTTTTTCAACCCAATTTAACTATGTAACTATGTAACGATATAAATGAGTTGGAGTGCTGTTCTGGACTATATAAAATATATATATATATGAATGTATATCTATCTATGTATCTATATCTATATAATATATATATATACAGGTATATATATATACTGTATATATATATATATATATATATATGTTTTAGTTCTTATCTTGTTTATAAATGCTATTAATTGCCAAGTTTGTCTGCTAACAATATGTCATTTATGTGCTCCCTGTGGTGTTGCTATGGAAACTAATTTATACAGCTGTTATTTTAAACTTTAACTGCATTTATTGTTTCTGCTGAGTTGTCCTGGATACTCTACAATGAGGGGGGGCGCTCATAGTCTATATTTTAGATGTGGGACATTGGTATGTAAAAACAGGTACAATGTCTGCATAAATCAACCAAGAAAAATGTAAGACCCATTAGTTGCACCTTCCCACTATAATAGTCTGACACCCCATATGAAAATTCCAAACGTAACTTTTACTTCCAATACTAAAACATTATAGCACAAGAAAAATTAAAATGAGGTTGGCAGAGAACAAGCTGTTCTGACTCTAGGTCATCTTGTGAATGGTCAGCTTGTGAAGGGTATTTAAAAAGCAAGATTATAGGTTAATATAACATTAACACAATCTAAACTAAAGCCATTGCTAGGTTCAATGGTGCGGTGGAGTGATATCAGAGTGTATGTGCTTAGTGGCAGCACTGATAGCTATACCTGCCTTCATGAGGGTGGCCCCCGTCAGAGACCAACACCTGAGTTAGGTATAGGTAGTGGAAATACTTAAATCAGTGTCGGCTGGTACCCCAATAGTATAGGAATCCCCACAAAGTCAGACCGACCTGATTAAATGGTTGCGCTTAGCTAACATATCCTGCTAAATATTCACACAGTCCCCTGTGTATCTGCAGGACACAGTGTATGACCGGGAGAATGTAACCGTGTCCCTGTGAGGTATACTTTTCCTTACATTTCCTTGCTTCTCAGGAAGTGCCCAGCCAGTTATCTATGTCCTGTGTTTGCAATTGGGCCGCAGTGGCTCTGGGTACGGACACAGGAGAGGACTGATGCCAGTGTAGGGGACACAAGGTTTAGTTACCCTTTATTGCATGCAGTGTGGTCCTAATTTACAGTTAGGAGGATATTTTTCCAATCCTGGGTTAAAGTATTTTCCTGGCAGGCCAGTAACAGGGTAGGCAGAAGAGGCATATGCCTAGGGTTCAATAGTGAGTTACTAGACACACACATCATATGTCACATACCCCTATTCTGGTCCCTTGTCCCCTACCCCCACTGCCCACAAGTTATGTGTTTGCACATGCTCGCAGGGTGTCTGGCCAGGTTGCATAGGGCTAATGAGGTGCCTGATGCTCCAATGAGTAAAGTAAAAGGAATGTAATACTAGGGGGCAGATTTACGAAAATTCATGTGAAATTATCGAAGTTTGATCGAATACCGATCGTACAAATTTTTCGTGAAATCGTATATGCAAATTTGGCCTCGTCGATCATCGAATATCGACTAGATCAAATTATCGGATATTCGATAATTCGATCATTCAATGATCGAAGGAATCAAAATTTTAAAGTTAGTCGACTGCATACTTCGATTGAACCTACCGAATTGTAATAGAAGCTCCCCATAGGCTTCTGAGGCTATGTCCTGCTCGAATACCATTCGTATGATCGGAGAGTTCGATCGTATGAATTTTTAGGACACTCGAAGGAAATCTCACGATTTTTTCGTGAAATCGAACGATCGGTATCCGATCATACAAATTCATCGAGAAATCGTACAGCGAGCAAAATGATAGCCTAAAACAATTTGATAAGCATTCGATGGTCGAACTAATTTTGGGGAATAATAGTAAATTTGCCCCTAGGCGTTGTCCAGCAGAAGTTGGTTTGTACTTGTGGCTGGAAACTTTTGCGTGAGGCTAATTCTTCTAATTTGAACAAACACTGTTACAAGCTTTGAACATGAGTACTTTCTGAATAACTGTAATTTATCAACTGATTTATAATAATGAGAGTTCTTGTCCAACAACACCCTTCCTCCACTAACGTTGTGAAAAAGGTGGATCTTTAGTTGTTCTTCGGAGAGTTGCAGAAGCACAAATCACCTGATTTAGCAATGGACTTAGACCAGAGTAAGTTTTGATCTTTGGCCTGCGTTTATCCATGTGGCATTGGCCTTTTCCAGAGTGTGTAAGTCATGCTTACCTCTGTCAGACATTAGATATTCCTGTGAAAGGCAAGGGCCACACTGACAGTGAGTGCAGCATAGTAAGTGCCTATTGCCTTCTACCAAGGACGCTTGGCCCGTACTGCGGTTGAAGTAAAGACTAAGGTGCAAAAAAGTTGAAGCAAACAAAACAAGTCCAATAAGCAATATCCAACGGGTTAAAGAGTTTTTAGTAGAATATTGGAAAATGCTCAGGGAGTAGAAGAATAATTAGAAATGTAATTTAAAGAGCACCCAGGAACTTACAAAATTCCTATAATCAGGCATTGAAACTGGGTGTCACAATATAATGCACTGGCACATCACTACATTGACCATCTTGGGGCAAGCTTGGAGATGCTGGGCTGTGATTGGGACACTTTTTTTCAACTGGTTGCCATCAGGAAGGTGCATTCAGGTGCCCAAAAGAGGGTTGTGTGTGTAGATTTAAAAATTTGATCTGCATGGTGAAGTTTATGGGATAGCTTGAGTAGGTAGATATATGGCTTCATTGGGGAGTGGCTGGGTTAAAGGGGTTGCCAGAAGCCAATGCTTGACAAAAGGCCGCATGGCCTGAAACGTTGCGGTGATGCCCAAAGCTGAAATAAAGGCTTTTTAAACACTAAAGTTTCACAGTTTGGTGCTGTTCTACATGCAAAGACTGTTGTGATATCAGTGGAAAGTGGCCACTGAGGAACGTGCACCAAGTCTCTACAGGAGAGAAAATTGTTGTGCTGACTACTTTTCCAAGATGGGTTAAAGGGGTTGCCAGAAGCTTTCCACTTGCAAATACAGGATCCAAATTACTATAGCATCTATGCATTAATGAAATAAGTTTAAATGTGTGACTGGAATATGAATAGGAGAGGACATGAAAAGATAAGTAATACATTGTAGCAATATCAATAAATTTGTTGCCTAACAGAGCCTTTGTTTTTAGATTGGTTCAGTGACCCCCATTTGAAAGTTGAAAAGAATCAGAAGAAAAAGGCAAATCATTAAAAAAGTATATAAAAAAGAAATAATGAAGATCATTTGAAAAGTTGCTTACAATTAGCCATTCTATAACAAACTAAAAGTTAACTTAAAGGTGAGCCACCATCAGAAATATGGCTGTATATGCTAGGGCCATTCTTTTTTAATTTGGGTCCCCATTTTACTTGTAAGAGCCCCAAGTGGGCTAATTATTGGAACCCACTTGGGGAGGGTCCTGCTAACTTAGTAATATGTGGGCATGGTTAATGATATCACTGATAGAGGCCGTGAGTAGACTGAATAGATTACAGTTTTAAGTGGGGAATTGTATTGAAAGCCCTGTCTGGAAGCATCATTTAAATAATTTAAATACATAACCACAACACCCAGAGTAATTGTTGAGTTACACAGTTAATTTAAGCTAAAAATCAGTTAGTAAAAACCAATTTCTTAAGCACCTCCCCAATTCCAGAATATAGATTACCTTAGATAAAGTTTAATATTAGATAAGGAAATCAGAAATGAAATATAAGTTTTGTAGAGACACTGAGGGCTAGACATATTCTCACTCAGTTATCCCTGTAATTTGGACACTCAGGGGCAGATTTACGAAATTCACATGCATTCACATGAATGATTCGAAAATTCGATCGAATTTTCAAAAAGATTCGAATTTCAAATATTAGCTGAATTCGACCAGTGAATTTTGTAAATTCGATCGAATATATATATATATATATATATATAACAAACAAGAAAAAGTTGTGCTTACCACTAATTTTTAAAAACATTAGGCGGGGGTGCAATGAGGCTGTGACCACAAAATACA